>OX328126.1:35568342-36131532 GCA_946811695.1 Gonocerus acuteangulatus | reverse complement strand
AGGAGCAGAGTTATCATATTACATAAATATGCTTTCAAAAATATTATTAATAGCATCCCAAATTTTATTTTCTCAACTTGTTTTGAATTATGTAATCACGCGGTTCCTCTTACAAAAATAAAGCAGCTATTTTTGGGATAATAAATTTTGAAAACGATTTTTTTGTTTTCATAGGGAGGGATATTTTGTGAGATCAGAATTTCGTTTATTATACTTTTGTATGAAGTCATACAATTTTTCATTATTGTGACAAATACCTGTGCGCCGCTTTAAGATGCAGATATCGCATTAAATGAATGTAAGTTAAGAACACTAACTCTTTTGTAATGTTTGCTGCCACACTACATTGTTAAACTCTTTTAACTGCTAAAATCAATAAAATGAAATACCTAACGGAACAAAACCAATACTTTCGTAATCGTGTGCACATTTTAAACAAAATATTAAAAATTTTCGTTGTGGATGTAGACACGACTCTTTTAATAATTCCATAAAAAAGATGTCTTCTCTGGACTCCATGGGATGCCGCCTCGTCTGGAAATCAGCTTTTCCAAAAACATTTCTTTGGTAGGGACTCGTTGGATGTGTGACAAGTAGCTCCGCGCTGCTCAAACATGTGTTACAATTCTAGCCAGCAAATTCCAGTAGCATCGGTGTCAGGATATCCCTTAACATTTTCACATATTCAGCAGAATTAACAACCGAACGCCCCCGCGAATCTTCGAAAAAGTAAGGTATATAAACCAATCAAAAGCACTAAAACTACACCAAAAACACAAAGATGTCGGCGATTTCGCGGTCTCTTTGCTGACGAATATTCGAAAAGTTCAGTAGTTGCTTAGAAGAATGGAAAAGTCAAAATGGTAGTCATTTAGATCATGTAATTAAAAAGTCCGACTCGCAGGAACTGCGTCATCTTAGCGCGGTTCCGGTTTTTTTTTTTTTTTTTTTTTTTTTTTTTTTACGGCTCATCTACATCTAGGTCATTAGCGCCGACATCCAGGGTGTAGCGAGGAATTTCACCAGCGAGCCGTGGGATGATAAAATTCCTGCCGGAGGTTGGGAATCGAACCCACCATCCCCCGCTTATGAATCCAAGGCGCTAGCCATTAGACCACGGGAGACCCCGGTTCCTGTTCATATCCCTATTCTCATTTGAAAAGCATAGAATAGAAACAGATAATATTTTCCTCGGCCTTTGTTCAAAGGGTTTTATGGCTATACCTGGGGTCAGGTCCGCAAGACCCTAGAATCCTCTTCTACCGATACTTCATTTCATACGTTTCAATGAATTGGAAAATATCAAATATTTTCACACATTCCTGTATTCTTTTACTATAGTAATAATTCTACAGATAAAATCAATTAAAAAATAAAATAAAAAAACCAACAGCATAAAGGCAATTGAAAATATTCAAAAGACGTCAACGAATCTTTTTCTCTTGGCAAGCTATATTTCTAACAATGAATTGTTTTTCTTATTTTGCCTAATCTGTTTTATTGTAAAATACATTATCCAACTATAAGCAATTAAAAAATAACAAGGAATAAAAACAGACAAAAAGAATAGTTCGAATAAGCAAAATCAATTACTTTAATGTTTAAAGCACTTATTTCTCCGATTGACATCGACTAATCAAAACTTTCATCAGAACCTTTTTTGTAGAGCAATTAGTAAGCTGTCTAATGGTATTCTTTCGTTTGCCAAATTCTTAACCTTTTTCGAGATATTAAGGAAAATATACAAAGTTACCAAAACGTTTTATGTCTGTTAATAAAATATTTTATTCTAACCCTTCCTTAACTCCAAACGTAACCAAAATTTCAACATATTAGTTTTAATGAAAGTAGAACATGCAGAAAATGTTTCAACTGAATCCCATGATTCTAAGTACCCAAACCAAAAACGGTATTCAAAAACTATTTTTTCCAATTTTCTCATAAACGGTTAAAGCTATCGCCTTGAAAATGGTTTCATTCGTTTTCCTAGCCCAAGAAGCCTATAAAAAGAGTACTTACAAGCTTATGAACTCAAAAACGTAAGCGTTACGATTTTTCCTGCGCGAATTTCGCCCCAAACTCCATCTTCCAGTGGGCGGATTTTGCTGGTTAACGAACTTGACCTTTCATATTGGACGACTGATTTTTTTTACCAAATTTCATCAAAATCGGACCATTCGTCTTCGACCTAGAGAGCGAACAGACAAATATATATATATATATATATATATATATATATATATAAATATATACATATATATATATATATATATACAAATTTGAACCACCGTTATTTTCGGTCTCTAGGGGTTCTGAAACGCGAAATTTTCTTGTCGGCACTTCCGGATTGTTTCATTGTATCAACCTTATAAGCGGGGTTCCTCCCTATGGGGGAGGGAGGAACCGCGCTAAAAAAAGCAACTAACTAGCCTTATTGTAAATAAACAATTTTCAAAATACATTAAGTGTTTTTTTTTTAATTTTTTACAAATATTAACTAATTCATGGCCCACCCATTTTTGCAATTTCGCAACCTAAAATAATGCATACTTATAACTAATTGACATTCTAAATGAGTAACTCCCCTTAATTTACGGAAAGGTAGAACTACCCTTATCCGGGCTATTCTCTGTCAACAGTAAAAGAAGGAATTTTTCGCGTGACGCCTCCTTCGTCCTAAGCTACATAATTAAATAGCTAATTAATTTTGACTTTAATTGCTGCTTTTAATCTCACGAAAGGGCGTCGTTGAGGGCTATTATAGTTCTACCACAACTACAGGCGAGCACTGAAGGCCATTCCTGGCGCTCTCAGCCTTAAGAGGAATGTTTTTATTCATATTTTCCCATTATTTATATACTTTTTTATGTGACGCTTGTATATATATGTTATTTTCTTAAGTCTGTATTCCCTGTGACACAATTTCTCGAAAATTATTATTTTAAAAGTTCAAGGGCAACGGATAAATGTATGTACATTCGTGAAAATACTTGGAACATTTTATATATATATATATATATATATATATGTTTATATATGTTCATGACAAACGATTTGACGTATTTGTTAACCAGCAACATCGGTTTCCCTCAATCAACTCCTTTCAGAGTAGCAATGTGGCTTCAGATCGAACCACTCTACTATTATATAGGCCAGACAGTTACTTTAGAAAGTGAAATATTAGACTCTTTCGTTAATAAGGAATCTATTCTAGCCGTCTTTCTATTCTATCAAAGTTATCCAAATGGAATATGGAAAAACAATTCTTCAATGTTGTATACATTTTCCAGTCGAAGTGTACATCTCGCGTTAAGTGGGAACCACAGCTTCCAACGTATTTCGACAAGAAAACGGAGTGCCTCAAGGGTATACGATGAGTACAACTCTTTTTAAAATAGCAATGGACACCTTCTGCGAGCTTATTACTCCATCGGTCAAATATTGCCTGTTCGTAGATGATTTGCTTATCTACATTCGAACAATGCTATATGACTCTAAATTAATTCCAGAGACAGTGGACAAACTTGAGAATCGGAGCGTTACTAACATACTCCACATTTCAACCATAAAAACTACACGTATCGATTTCACCAAAAAGTGGGGGACTCCACACATTCAATTAACTTTCAAACACGCTTCAATGAATCTGATACACAAAACTGTTTGGGCTGACATGATTTCCCCCATTTATAAAATCTCTTCGGTAAATATAAAAAATATTTGCATCTCTTTAGGATTTTGAGCAATACGAAGCTAGGAGCAGTTTGATGTTGATTGCTTACTCTTCTGCCGATCCCAGTGCACTTAAATTACTGGACTCGATACAGAATATAGCCTTAGGCATTGCACGGGAGGTTTTAGATAACACCCAGACTCATAGATATTTCATTCATTTACACGGATGGATCTAAGATTTCACAAGGCACTGACGCAGCTGCTATCATTGACAAAAATACCGTTATCATTAAATTGCAAGCAGCAATTCAGCTGAACTGCATGCCATTCCACTCAACCTTTGTCAATATACAGGACGTTGCACAAAACAGGATAACGATATTTAAGGACCCTGACAGCGCAATATTACAGCTTAAGAAGAAGTGAAATTTACCACTTTACAGAGTGAATAAACTTTTATTCATTACTTTGTTTTTGTACAGTCAAATAATCGGCAGATTGGACCTTTTGACAGTGCTTACTCTCCCCTTTCACTGAGTGAACTTAGATTCGAGAGTTTGCCGTCCATAAGTCCAACAGCAATCAGTAAAGATGGAACATTAAAAATACGTTTTTTCACATTCGATACTTTGAATTTGTATCGACGAAGTAATGTAGAAACGCACGGAAACATTCTCAACTAACAAAATCTTCTCAAAACTCCTGAAGTAGAAAACTACCAAACAGCTTTTGAGTCCGCAGGACATGCAAACATCATATATACATATAAATATATATTTTGTTCGAACACAATCTATGGAGGAAGGGAGGAATCGCACTTAATGTTTGAACGGTTTTAGCAGGTGGGATGGGAGAATTTGGGACTTTAGAAGGTGTTGTAATTCTGCATTTTATTGAATAATTTAGTCGGATCATGTGGCATTCTGGGTTCACCACAACAGCCCACTGTTACACGGCTTAGGTCCTATACTCTCGTTCCGTTTGGACATTTTACCCATTAACGGAAATTATTTTCAAAAGAGATTTGTCAAAAGTATTCCACAAAGTATGTGTAGTGTACTACTACCCAATGTATTGTGTCACACATTACACAATGGCTTGAAGGAAGATCATAAAACAGTCTCTTTCAATGTGTACTAATACATTTGCCAGTACGTATTCATTAAATAAGTGTAATTGTGTAATTCTTCTTTTGCGATTTTAGGGACGTACATAGGAAATAATTTTGGGGGTGCTAGAAGGAATTCAGGGGGCGAGGGGGGGGGGCTGTTAGCGTTTGGGGAGTATGGAGTACTAACAGACGAAGAACATTGTACCTCCAAGTTTGGTTTAAATCGGACTAATAGAATAGAACAATCTTTATTTCCAAAAACTCGTTTTCGAGATATGGACAGGTCATATAATAATATTATAATACATTTAATAATACATTTGCAGATTTAAGTCAGGATGCCAGTCCGGATGCTAAATATATTTCAAAAAATTCTTCAGTTGTGTAACACGTTCTTTTTCGGACTATTCTTTTCAGTTTCAGGATAAGTCTTTTGCTCGGCTGGATGTTTTTTAATTCCTGTGGCAGGCAATTGAACAAAACTGCTCCACTGCTTTCCTTTAAAACGTTGTCATATGTTTCTGACTGCAATTGACACTGCAATTCGACTAGCCCTTGGTGCCTTTAGGTCAAGCCCCTCAGTAAGTTTGTATGCTGAATCAGCAGAACCTCCATTGCACATTAGGAGAGCTATGCTCATAAGTAAATTTTATAATAAAATTATTTCGTATCCCAATACCTCTTGTATAAGTGACATACTAGACAACCCTCATGCTGACGGCTATGAACGCAGAGAAGGCCACATTCGACCGTTCATAATAAGATATCGTAGAGTGAAAGAGGAGTTTGGTCTTAGCAATCCAAACATTATTACACACAAACTTACACTAAAACCTCCTTGGATAACTCAAAATTATAATATAGATTTAACACTCACAAAATTCAAAAAGACAAATCCAGCCAGTACAATATTATACACAGAATACTTTAAAGCATTTATTACAAAACACAAAAATTGCCAAACATTTTACACTGATGGGTCCAAAACGCCAAATGGTGTCGGATCTGCAGCTATAATCCAAGATAGCGTCTTCCGTTTAAAGCTACCACCATATTCTAGCATATTAGAAGCCGAGCTCCGTGCTATCCTTCTTGCACTACAGAACGTCCCATTAACCCACCAGCCACATGTAATCATCTGTAGCGACTCTTTGAGTTCACTCCAGTGCTTACAGAACATGTACACAACACATCCCACATGCATAGAAATTATAGAGCAAATTCGCAATTTACATACATTTGGAAAGCACATCACACTATGGTGGCTGCCAGGACACAAAGACTTAGGACAAAGCACGGCTGCTGACTTACAAGCAAAACTTGTGACGGAGGAACCAAATTATGGCCAACTTAAATTGTACCACAAAGAAGTTTCACGGCAAAATAAAAACGACATAAAAGACAAATGGCAACTTAACTGGTCGAGCATAACAGAAAACAAACTTCGACAAATTAAACAGACCGTAAGCGACTGGGCTTCGTCATACAGGGATTCAAGGCGAGAAGAAGTAGTGATAGCCAGACTAAGGATAGGCCACACACGTATAACTCATGAATACCTTATGACAAAGTCTGATAAACCACTGTGCCAAATCTGTAACAAAGACCTCACAGTTCAACATATACTGACAGACTGTAATTTGAGACAAGACTTGGAAATTCCACGAGACATGAACGAACTACTCCGTGATAGCAGTCACCATATCAACGCTATACTTACCTTTCTTAAAGACAACAATATTTTTAACAAAATTTAACAAACCCCAGACCAAACTCCTCAAATAGTCAACATGTGGCTGTAGTATGTATTACAAAAACCACTTAATTTTCTTAATTCATTGTCTTTGATTGTCTACCCAAACTATGCTTTTAACATCGCCGTTGAAAGATTTTTTTTTTTTTTTTTTTTTTTTTTTTTTTTTTTTTTTTTTTTTTTTTTTTTTTTTTTTTTTATGAACATCACTCATGACGTGATTTATTCATTTATTCATCATTATTTTACATAGGATCCTTCCTATTGATTGTACGTGGGGCTATTGTTCTTATGTATGTTGTCATATTATGCATAGAACCTATATTGTAAATAGAAACTATTGCAATTATATATAGGCATATTGTACATAGGAACGATTTTCTTCGTTTCCTTTATAATTATAAGTTTTTCTTAAAAATGTATTGTTTTTTTGTTTTTTTTTTACTAGTTAATTTTACTTTAAGCTGTATGTTATTCACAAACTTAATTGTATAATTAGATTAAAACACACAATAATGTAATTGGATTTGTAATTATGTAATATTGTAACTATTTTGTTGTTGTTATGTATTTCTATTTTATATGTGTACCTGGGCGAAACGCTGTCAATGCGGGGTGCTCATAAATAAATTATAAAAAAAAAAAAAAAAAATATGTTTCTGAATTTTTATTTTTACTTTTTGGCGTGTAGATTAGTAGTGGTCATCTCCATGAATGTTAAATTGGGATAAGTTATTTTTCACATATTTTACTATTGCTAAAATATACAGTGAGGGCAGTGTAAAAATTCCCAATCGTTCAAAGTATTTCCTTGTTAATGTTCTTCTTTGTAGTTTCAAGATATGCCTTACAATCCTCTTTTGAATCTTAAAGATTTGGATGGCTTGTAATTTTTAACCCATAATTCTATGCCATATAATTGTGATTCGAATATCCCATAATATACGTTTATTAAATCCGTCACTTTGGCCTAGAGATCTGCTGCAGTGATCAAGTGAAGTGTTAGCAATGGCTTTCTCTTTGTTCAAGTGCGACAATTTTCTGTGGCTCACCGATCTCTCTTCGACTCGAGCCACAAATTCAGAATGTTTTTGTCCTATTTACCTCACTTTTTAAGGGGTTGTTTTTGTTTAAATGCATTGAACAGTGAAATGAGTATTCTATTTTGTTTCACCGCGAGTGGGGGGGGGGGGCTGGGACACCCTGCTGTACAGTGATCGACATGTTCGGGCCACATTAGTCTGTGCTATGCTCTCCTCTTCTCTACCTGCGTGAATTGTCTTCGTTAACATTTCAAATTGTAGGAAAGCTTAATTTTATTATTTATTTACTTTTTATTGTTAGCTCTGAACATTAAGGTTAAATATAGTAATTATATGGTCCAATATATTTTTATAGACTAAATTAATAATACAATAAATATTTTTTTTTTTTTTTTTAGATTTTATTCTTTATTTTTCACGAAAGGTCTAAACCTACCAAAAACTGCTTCTATTCCTTTACTAATGGCACTAGTGATATGAACGGAACCACGCTAAGATGCGAGTCGGTGTTTTTTTTACAGAAAAATTTCCGCCCTTGGTAGGAGTCGAACCAGGACGCTACTCACATACATACTATACTTGTCCTTTCTTACAGAAAATGGCAAGAAAATTGAAAACGATTATTTATTTATTATCAAGCCACTCATAACGCATATGATTCGCAAAATTGAAAAAGATATGGACAATTTATATTTTAAGGATTGAATATTTCCTTGGACTTTTTTATTTATTTAACTGCTTTAGGCTAATTTCAGCAATGGTTCGGAACCCATTGTTTGGGTGCCATTGCACCCAAATCACAAGGCTTAAAAAGAATACAGATATTTGGACTACAGCTCATCGACACTCCAGACGAGAAGAGACCGTTTTGACAAGACTGAGAATAGGACACCCCGCACTGACCCACATATATACACTAATACACTGCCACAAATACGACCACATCAGACTAACACTAAAGGTACCCGAGACACTGCAAGACCTTTTACAAGACGACGAACAGACAATTCAAAAACTCCTCACTTTTATTAAAACAATCAACATTTACAAAGACATTTCACTTTCAGCTGACTTATAATTAAACGAATATAATAAAAACGAATATAATTTCAGCAAAATCCTAAGTGATATGGCGCAAATTATTTACCGCTGATTCCGAAAAATCAGCGTAGGTTAAGAGATTAGTTACTAGAAAGAAAACTTTATTTAACATGTACGCGAATTCAAAAATGAAAGCTTGGTGTATTTATATTATTATTTAATTATTTATTTCTGGATCGCAACGGAGGCGACTAGCAAATTATGAGTCTATATGGAAACGACAGCTTCGAACAAAATGATAATATTAAGAAATAAACTATAATAGATAATGATAATATAAAGGAAATTTATGTATTTATTTTAGGACTTCTATTTAATTTACTTCAATTGATACATTGCTTCAATTAAACATGGGGAGATTTTTTAAGAGTTGTATTTTGGGATTTTAAGTGTCCCATCAGATGATAATAACTTCTTTCCTAGTTAAATGCGAAGGTTTTTTTTTTTTTTTTTTTAACGTATTCGTGTTTAGTGCATCAAAATACGTTATTGTACAAAATTTGAAAGAAATCGGTTTTGAGGGCGTGAAACTTCATTTTTACCAAAAATATTATTTTATTACTGGCGCTGGTTATACAGACAACCTTCATTTCCATGATAGTACTGGTGCCTTCGTCAAAAGAACAAGTTTTTTTTTTTAGGAGAAATTGTTGAGGAATGAATACATATGCAATTCACAAAAACAAATTCAGTCATATGTTTAAAATTTATTTCATTTCGATTCAGTCAAGGCACAACACCTTTCTAGTGGTTTCTAATTGTTTTTTGGAAATGTTCCCATTTTTGGTATTGATCTACATCATCTACAATGTTGTAGTAGTGATTGCTACAATATACTTCATGGTGGCGATAGGTGTTTCGGTAGTGCATTTTTTCCTTTACTTCACTATTCCAAGCATTGTACTTGGAATAACGTATGTATGCACGAAATGCAACACGAGATGTGGGAAATTGATCTGGTTCACCATGGTTTTAATAGTCTTCTCCTTAGGCGTAGCACTGTCCATCGTGCTCATTTTGATTTACCACGACGATAGCGAATACATAAAGACCTCTAAGATGAGCCCAAAGGAAGCCCAGCGAAAGCAGGAACGGGAGGCCGAAAGAAGATATGAAGAATACGAAAGATGGGAGAGCAATCCGTTCAGAGGAGACAAATACGAACCTACTCGTCGTCGGCAGTCTGTTTACATCACTGAAGATCGGGTAAAAAGACTTCTGTATGTCGGCTTCATCATAGGATCCGTGCATCTCTCAGCCGGTACCTTGGTAAACCTTGGTGCCATGTTTCATGTTTGTTGCTGCTTATGAACCATTAAACTAACTACGAGATCATCTTGTTTTTTTGCTTTAAAATATATTACCATTTTTCTATTGTATTAATTCTTATTTATCATATGTTTTAGAGGCCCATTCACTGTGAGTAATAATTTAAATTTTAAAATCGAATATAATTAACTATGAATTTTAGGACGGTTTATCTATAAGTCACCACCCTTTTCTAACCAGGATAGGGCTGGAGGCCTTTCCTTTTTTCTTAAGAAAAGCAACCAGAAGGAAAGTGCTCACGCCTTATCACTTACGGCCACCGGGCTTCCATGTGTGCGACAAGTCACTCCGTGCGTTAATTCTGAGCACTTTAATAGTTTATTTCAGAAACCCGTCAAGTGCACTTTTAACAATTTTGGAATGCTAAAAAAGTTCCTAATTTTAAAATTATTCAAATTTTTGGTTTGGGAAAACATCAAAGTTTTCCTTATTGTATTGCGAAATCAAATAATGCTTAGAGTTAATTTTTAAAATTATTTATTTATTTAAATTTTAACGTCCATTATTATTAACCAAGAATTTTAGGACGGGTTATCTATAGGTTACCACCCTTTTCTAGCAAAGATAGGGCTGATGCCTATTCTTTTTCTAAAGAAAAGCCACTAACTCATAGTGGGAACACTCACGGCCACCGGTCCTCCTTTTTAAAATTAGAGAGTTTAAAAAAAAAAAAGTTTTTTTAGAAAGTACAAAAATTTAGAAAATTGCACTTGACGGGTTTCTGAAATAAACGAGTCAATTACTGTTTAGTCTCGTATTTTTGTGAAACTACACTTACTGCTTTATTTCAACCTAAATGAGAATGAAAACGAAAAAAAAAAATGTCGAAATGTAGTTTAAAAATATTTATGTTAGACTTTTCATCGTAATAAAGCAACTTGTATAAACTAAATTTAAATACATTTCTATTAACAACACGCAGGGGCTGCATAACTCAGCACTTTCCTCAGGATTGGGTAGTGTCGAGTGCATTCCTGAATAATTTTATTCAGGTTGTTCTTTAGATTGTTGGAGTAACTTCAAATCCAATTATCGTTGTTATCTGTAACACTGGAATGCTATAAATTTGCAGTAATGTAAATCAATTCCTTCTTTAACCATAGAAGTAAAAATCCTACACCCCAACTTCGTGGAAAACTTTTAAACTAATGTGAAAAAGTGGTCCCCTGTAGGGGACCTTGGGCATTGGAGGGTTAAAATAACCTATATAGATAATTAAAATAAAAACATTAATATCTCTGCTATTTTGCATTTGTTATGAGCAGCTGTTTCAATTATTAATTTTTTAATTAATTTCCTTCCAGAGTAGTGTGAATGCGGGGTACTACACTACCTAATAAATACACAAAGCTTCACATTTTCATCTATTGATCTTGACGAATAATAAAAGAAACGGGATGCAGTAATAATGGTAGAACAGGATACAGCGCCCCTCAAGTGGCAGACATCAGAACTCTACGGCCCACATATAGTCATATAAGAACAGAGGCACTCCTACTGGAAGTTTCGCGAAACTACGTTTAGCGGGAGAATTCAATTCAAATTTAATACAAAGTAACCCCCCCCCCCTTCCGATAGACCGATTTAGTTCATTTTTACAACACTTCTTTCTTATTAAATACCCAGGACGTATAAAGAGTTTCGTAACAGTACAACAGAAATTACGACCGGTATGAGCAAATTAGTAATTTGGCTCGGGAGTAACCCCCCCCCCCTCCTAATGAACCAATTTAGTACATTTTTACCTCAATAGCTACTTTCCTTCAGAGGAAAGTGCTAAAAGTACGCTAAAACTTGTTCTATAAATTGCTATTATATAAAATAAGAAGATTTTCAATTTGAAAAAACATGTTAATAGTCTACTTCATCACTGTCTGAATCAAAAACATTTTTTTTTTCTCATAGGGTTCTGAATGGAACCCAGGTTACAAATTTTATTTATTTAAATTTTAACGTCCATTTAATATTAACTAGGAATTTTAGGACGGGTTATCTATAGGTTACCACCCTTTTCTAGCCAGGATAGGGGTGATGCCTTTTCTTTTTTTCGAAAGAAAAGCCACCACCCCTAGTGGGAATCGAACCCACGACCTTTGGCACGGAGTGTTAAGTGCACGCCTTAACCCTCACGGCCATCGGGTCTCCAATACAAATTTTAAGTCGCTTTAAATATGTTATGGATACTCACGATGCCATCTCTTGAACATAAATTTTTCGATATGGCCAATAAGATGGTGTTTCTATCGCGGAACATTTCCCTGAAAGATAATCCCCTAACTTATTTTACAATCATTGTTCAGTTAAACAATCGGAGAAAAAGTTCTAGTATATGAGGGTTTTCAATTTCCAAAGAATTTTGTAAAAACATGTTTGAATTGGCCATTCCACACTTTAATAGGAAGATTGTTTCTACATTTAATCCTGTAATTCTGATCTTATAAAGGTCATAGAAATAATGGATTCTATTACAATCTAATCGTCATGAACAATATAAACCCGGCAACATTTTAATATGACGATTTCCGGTCAATTTGGGCCATTTTAAAGTACATTTAAAGTTATATTCTATTGTCCCTATCTTAAATACAGTTTAAGTGCTTTGTGATATTTTTTCCACGTTTTTATTCTTATTTTGGTTGAAATGAAGCAGTATCCGAAGATCTACATTTAAAACAAGATACTTCTGGTTGCAGTGCCTTTAAAAAAAAAAAAAAAAAAAAAAAAAAAAAACAAGATACTTAAAATGTGATGAATTTTCTTCTTTTTTTTTTGCAAGAGAGCTTTCTGAGCAGAAGTAGAAGAGGCGGAGTGAGTAATTTCCACTACTGTATGTTTTCAGTACATTGTGGCGCCTAAATCTTACTTTACTTCAAGATTTTTTGTTTGTGGGTATATATAGTGTTTACAAAATATTAAGTACACTTATTCCAAACTTTACAAATGACACCCGAATATGAAGTTACGGAAACTCACTAAAACGACGCAGTTTCGTAAGTAATGATGTCACTTATGTACCCTAAAGGTTCAGGAAATAGAACATTCCCTGGAATCTTACCGTGATAACGAATGTCGGAATGTTAAAGTACAATGATCATTACCATAGATACAATCTAGATACTCTAAGATCCGATACAATATCTTATTTATTGCAGAAGATTTCAGCGCAAACAGGAAGCTTTTACAAGGAGCGGGACAAACCGACCGCGAGTGCAGCCAGACAACAAATCCCCCCAATAAATTCCACGCTGAAAGCCAACAACCCGCTTTTCTTTTTTTCATCAAATATATCACCGCAGTTTTATTACTTCCAGCCGTCTCATTCAGCTTTCCTCTACTAACAAAGCTTATTTTTCTATAGAAACACAGAGATGAGGGAGAACTTTTATTCTCTTGAAATAATGCTAGTTTTAGTTAAAATTTGACTAGCATAAATTTCCTTTGTATGAGATTTAGCCACTTGTATACGGTATCTGAAAGAAAAAGATGTTTAACCTTCTCTTTTTATTTAAGTGATTTATCTATAAATTACCACATCTTTCTAAGGAGGATAGGCTTTACCCGCAATGAATTAAATCAGATTAGGTCTTTGTAGATAAAGGTTCATCATTATGTAGCTAAATGAATTGGCAGTCCTTCACTCTTTATAATATAAATTTCACATTCCAAAGTGTGATGGTACAGAACGTTGCTTTCAACCCCATCGTGGGAAACCCCCATCATTCTTCTAATGTCCTCCAACACCTCGGCATACATCGCGGAGGTCCACCCACGGAGATCGTCAAGCCCAGGAGCGGACTCAACGATCTGGACGTAGACGATATGCACTCGGCAGATCCGGCGACCACATCCTACCACGAGCATTGAAGGTAGTCTCTATGTGGACCTCACAGCCAAGCCGAGAGAACTTGTCAGCCGGCACGTTTCACATAATGTCGCAGAACCCGACCACCACGTGATAAATAACTGTTTTGAAGAACATGGGTGGCAGCCTCTTTACAAGTACAACCTGCTGTGCAGGGAGGCAATCCCTGGATCTTCTAAAGGCAGTCGAAAGCTTGCTAATGTGGGAGAGAACAATCTGGACGATACCCGTTGCAGTTATTGCACCTCCGACCACGCACTTTTCCTTTCCGTTGAGTAGAATGCGTTCTTCTTCAAACCCACGGTCTCACTAGGGTCTCTCTCGCGCTCCAAAACCTTCAGGCTACACCCTTCTAACCGAATCGAGCCCTGGACTCAGGCAACCTTGAACTTTCCAAATATTCAAGGCACCCTAAGCCACAATCCGCACATGGAAGTAACACAAGCGAACATTCCTTTGGGGTCTCAACCAACGCCTCAATGCTACCCTCCACCAAGCACCATGCCTATATAAACTTCGGAAGGTGATGACTTCAGCAGTTGAGCAGCTAACAGCCTATCGCTTGAGAGGAGCATTTCCCACCCTATCTAGGGCTACTCCAACCTCCAATTCCAGCCACTCTGCACCCCTATCCTTTTAAGCAACACCAAGGTACTTCCTGGAATGCTGTAGCTGAGTTTGTTGCACAGGAACATCCACTGATCCTGAACAACGGGTTAAAAACAATGAGGCCATTTCTTATTGTTTTCACCGAATTATGTCATCAGGGTTTCTCCCTAAGGAGGAAAGGGGAAACTCACTAAAACTCGTTTAAGCATATGTTATTTATTTATTTTTTCTATCGATGCTTCTTCTAAAACATTCTAACATACATGCTATAAAATTTTAGGTCCAAACCTCGCAATCACTAAATATTTTCATTTTTCAAATTAATGCTATTTAAGAGGAAAATAAAAGGTTAATATACGGTAAAAAAAGTGTATCATAAATAAATGTTGATCGCAAAGCTACATCGCTTGACCTGTTAACGGTGGCACACGTTCTTGATTGTTATTATTGATAGCGCCATTTCATTCCAAACTGTCTTTATTTACTTTATACACGCGAACCATTAAAGCTTTGATAAAGATTTAATTATTTCACTGAAAGAAAACTACTACGTTGAAGACCTAATTATAACATTTTTTTAGGTCTTCTGCATCTCTTTCGTAGTGCGGCTAACATATAAGTAAATGGTCCCATTAGGGTGAAGTTTGGCACGAATTTTGGTTACTTTTGAAGCATCTTCACTTTCCGCGCTGTCTTTTGGACTGAGTATGGCATTGTTGTAGCTACGTTAATCACAGTAAAATAAGTATATTAAGTAAAATATAGCACACAGAAATGCAAAACACCATCTTGTTTACAGCCTCTTTGAACTCCTTTAAACATTAAATATAGCCAATACTTACTTCTTTATGACGTTATCATAAATGTGGCAACTAATAATGTGCGGTTTCAGGGTTATTCGGTAAAACGTTTTAATTCCTATGTCATATCGTTATTGTGCAAAGTATCCATTTCTGCGCACCTAAAAACGTCTAGGCAAACAACCAGGGTTGTTCGCAGAACAATTGGAATGTTAGAGTTGGATAATCTATATAAACACATAGTAAACTATATTGTTTGTTTGTATTTATGAAGTTTAGTTCATGCACTTTCTTCTGGAGTGCGGCATCAACTAACCACTATTCTGAGAAATTATTCTAGTTATGCAACTCCTGCAGGACAGAATTTTATATAATGTGGTAGGTAGGATCAATAAATACTTCACGCAAAGAGTTTATATTGATTTATCAAACGTGTTACTCAATGTTTTAATCTCTTCTGGATATGACCTTGTGAAATTGGTAATAGCCGATGTTTTGTCAGAAATTGTTCAGGCTTTCTCAAGGTTCCTTCGGAAAGCAGAAGCATTCAGAGAATGAACTCTGCGGAAGACGGCAGAATGTCTTCCGAAATATAACCAATTCGACACGGTCATATCTAATATTCTTTAAAACATCGAGTAGGTAACATGGACTTTAGAAGTCTACGAGAATTATAAATGAAACAAAGCAATATAAAATCAATTGAATGGGTTCTATTTCAATTGAAACATGTTTATTCATCATGCTCGCCTCGCAAAAATGAAATACCGCCCTCTTGCTCAAAATATAATGAAAAAAAAAACAATCCTAGAATAAACGGATGTTTATGGTAGTCCAAGAAAAGTTGACGCCCACTATTTATAGAGCAGAGAATGAAATAAATAATAGATTCGAAAGCGGTCAAACAAGAGGAAGGAGCAAAAGGAGAATTCTATTGAAAAAGGAGATGGAAAGGGTATTTTTGTGGTAGAACATATTTTAGCTGGATGTTGCCAAATAGAATGGGCGAGAACAACAGGAGGCGGGCCCCACGGGGAGGAGTCTTGGAAAGTAGCCAAAGTGATCCGGCTAAACCTTTCGAAGTCACTTCTTTTTTTTTTTTCTTTGCTTGAAGAAGTCATCAATGACCAGTGAAGCATTTTCTAACGAACCTCCGATAAATAGTGGAAGAACGCATACTTCTTGGCAATAGGTCCAAATCCTTTTACTTATTTATTCGTCTTCGATTTATAAAGGAATTATATTTTGGCTGTAATTAAGAATAGAATTATATGAACAGGGGAAACATTAGGAAGTTCATCGCCATTTTCCGGGAGGAACCCTTAAATGTTGGAGGTTTGTGAACATAGCTGGATACTTTCCGAGAACACCAGTTCACCAAATTACATGAATGGCAAATAAAAAAAACATCAGGAGTAACTCAGCACAATCGGAAGGTTGTGACTTCAAAAGAAAGTCCTTAAACGAAGATGGGACATTCCCGAAAGCCCCATTTACCCTGATCCGGGGACAAGCATAATACATAGCAAGCATACTCCGATTCCTCACAAATATACAGCCTACCTTTTCTTATTTACAATGACATGACGATAGTTGGCCGATAAGATGATAAAAAGTCAAGGAATGGTTTGGATTCGGCTAAGAAAAAACGTCAGATTTTCAGAAAAAATTCGAACGTTTAAGCATGTCCTCTACAGCAGCCTTCTATAGTAAAAAAATAAATAATTACAAACAAGAATAACCACAACAGTAAGAAGAATTTAACATAATGACAATATGTTAAAAACATTTTTTGAGTACATGCGGGGCAAACATAGATTTGTTTTTTGAACAAAACGTAATTAAGAGTAAGTAAAAAATAAGCGGGTTCTCCCCATGGAGAGGGTAAACCGCGCTAAAAATGGCAGAGAAATGTGCTTCTAGGCCTTTGTTCTGTAATGTGTTCCTCTGCCAATTTTTTTTTTTTTTTTTTTTTTTTTTTTTTTTTTTTTTTTTTTTTTTACTTTGGGACTGCTTTAATTTTTTTTTACCCTTACCAATTGGTTCATAAAAAAAAACTTTTTCATACCTATTATGCATTTAAAAATTGTATTTTAACCTATTGTCATGATGTAAGCTTTTCATTCATACCTCGTCCCAGTATTAATCAAGTATAGAAAAATGTGTACTCATTTGCTTGGAATTAAGCGAAATCTTAAAGTTTTTGATTGAGTTCAGGTAATTATTATGGTACAACTTATAATATTACAGAAACTCCTCTCTTAGACACCTCATTTTGAGCCTTTTGAGACTTCCAAATTGGAAATTTATGATGGCAATTGAGATTTTGCCTACCCTTCAGGTTTACTTTAATTTAAAGAAAAATACAAGTGATCACACTTTTTATTTTTATTTTCAGTTGGACCGACGATCCGCAGCGTTGGTCCTGACAAACTGACCACTGCCACCCTGTTTGGAGAAGCGACCTTCGACTGCGAAGCCGAAGCTAGCCCAACACCCAGCTACCAGTGGCTCCAGCAGGTTCCAGACCTAGAGACTCCATTGATAGTATCCAACGTGGCGAGGCTGAACCTCCGCAATGTGACCTACCATCATCAGGGCGAGTACATCTGCAGGGTCTGGAACTATATCGGCGGGACGGAAAAAGCCGTCATGAGTGACCCTGTACAACTGGAAGTCGTAGGTAAGAATTCGATTCACAATTAATCTATTTGTTAAGTGATTTAAATACAATGACATGAAATTCTTTATCCTATGTAGGTCATTTTATTGGCGTAAAACACGATTTAAAAATATTTCAAAGTCTTCTGGTTATGACTGTGTCACCTTGTCAATAACCGACGTTTCGCCAAACCTCAACTAGCTTCCTCGGGGCTTCTTCTCTGAATGCATTCTCAGAAAAAAAAACCCTGAGAAAGTCGGATGAGTGTCTGGCCAAACGTCGGCTATAACCAAGTCGACATGGTCATAACAAGAACACCTCAAAACTGGCAGAAGGTCTAGCGAAATGTCGGCTATAACCAAGTCGACATGGTCATAACAAGAACACCTCAAAACTGGCAGAAGGTCTAGCGAAATGTCGGCTATAACCAAGTCGACATGGTCATAACAAGACCACCTCAAAACTGGCAGAAGGTCTAGCGAAATGTCGGCTATAACCAAGTCGACATGGTCATAACAAGAACACCTCCAAACTGGCAGAAGGTCTAGCGAAATGTCGGCTATAACCAAGTCGACATGGTCATAACAAGAACACCGCAAAACTGGCAGAAGGTCTAGCGAAATGTCGGCTATAACCAAGTCGACATGGTCATAACAAGAACACCTCAAAACTGGCAAAAGGTCTAGCGAAATGTCGGCTATAACCAAGTCGACATGGTCATAACAAGAACACCTCAAAACTGGCAGAAGGTCTAGCGAAATGTCGGCTATAACCAAGTCGACAAGGTCATAACAAGAACACCTCAAAACTGGCAGAAGGTCTAGCGAAATGTCGGCAATAACCAAGTCGACATGGTCATAACAAGAACACCTCAAAACTGGCAGAAGGTCTAGCGAAATGTCGGCTATAACCAAGTCGACATGGTCATAACAAGAACACCTCAAAACTGGCAGAAGGTCTAGCGAAATGTCGGCTATAACCAAGTCGACAAGGTCATAACAAGAACACCTCAAAATATTCATTAAATCATTAAATAACTGGATCTTGGAAGTATAGAAGAATTATGATTTAAAAACGTATTTCGTGGCTGCTATTATTATTTAATATTAATTATATGCAAAACTTCTTTGGCTAATTGCATATTTTTTTGTCATTTTTCCATGTGAAACTGACGTTTAGCACGCCATTTTTCTTGAAATATTACATATTAATAAAAGAGTTTTTAATACAAGGTAATTTATATTTAATGAGGCTATTAAAGTCACAGTTAGATAGTAAGCATTCCGTTATTTGAAATAATCTTTTTTTTTAAATTAACATGAAATATCAATGTCTTTGACTTAAATTTTATACTTACTTACTGTTGGGCGCTACAGTCCTTGTAGGACCTGGGCCTGTGCCACCATCCTGCTCCATTCCACGTGGTTTGAAGCTAAGTTCCTCCAATTTCGGATCCCTGATGTACTGGCCTAAGCTTTTCAAATGACACTAGTGAAAAGAACGGAACCTTACTAAGATTACCACCCGTAAATCGGACTTGCTATCACCATTGTTGCAGAGCAGATTTTAAAACTTGTAAATAAACTTAGCAATATGCAGTCTATCTCCAGCTTTGGCTCTATTAGAGAACTCCTGATGTAGTAGGAAGCCCGGTGACCTATTTGGATTAAGCACTTGCACGGAGATAAAATACCAGAGTTAAATTTTCTAAAGTCCGAGACTTTGATTGATTTTTTTGTGAACTTGTTCACTGTTGTTTTTTTTTGTTTTTTTTAGATACAGCAAACTTCAGTTGCTAAGTGAAATGGGCCTTTGTCCAAATATGGAATGAGGAAAATTCCCAGAATACCCGTGGGTAGAAAATTCATTGACAAATTTAATCGCAAAACCCTTCATTGAATTATTTAGAGTTTGTATAGGAAAATGGGTAGAGGAGCTGGCAGGGTTTGGTAGTGAGGTTGGCCCATAGGGTAATTATTGGACGTTGGGGCCAGCCAAATATTTATTTTATCGCCGGCAAGGTTTCCCACAAATGTTTTACCACCCTCCCATGGCCTGGCCTTAGCACCTACACCATCCCTACGGTTCAGGCATCCAGGAATTAATAACATTATCAGAAATTTTATTATATTTTTTTGTTTTAAATATTGATAGGAAATTCAGCAGATCGGGGAGAATTTGTATGAAATATTCGTAAAGCCTCGTTTGTGGTGTTTTAGTGAAACAAAGGAATGTGGCTCTTGAGGTTACACTCATGACTAAATGTCGACCCCAACAACCATACATCAAAAATGGCCCTCGTTGGACTTTAAAAGTATACACACACACACACACACACACACACACACACACACACACACATATATATATATATATATATATATATATATATATATATATATATCAGTTCCTTAACAGACCACGAGGGCCGTGAGGGGCAGATACAATAGAGGTATCTGATTCATGAACAGGCGGCACACTAGGGAGATAGTGTGGCCAGTACTATGCTCCAGCCGCCTGATTTTCCCCTTGGCTGCTTCGACTGCTAGAATCATTAGCACCCAAGGTACCCATTATTAAATTAATTAAAAGCTGGGTTAGCCTTGGGACGCTCAGGGAGGCGGAATTCAACCCATGAACAAACACACTAGAAGAAAAAATCTTTAGTGCTTGCTCGGGATTTGAACTCAGGTTCTCCAACTTATTAGTCCAGTGCTCTACCACTGAGCCTACCTCACCCCCATGTATATATATATATATATATATATATATATATATATATATATATATATATACATGGGGGTGAGGTAGGCTCAGTCGAAAGGACAAAAAAGGAGATCGATATATCGATATATATATATATATATATATATATATATATATATATATATATATATATATATCGATATATCGATCTCCTTTTTTGTCCTTTCGCCACGAAACTCGGAATACTGGTTACATGAATGGCTCCATCATTACCAGAATAATTGGCCTCCGTGTGAGCAGGATGAGATTTTTTAATTTGGCATTAAAATTCAATATATTGTTTCCTTTTTTACTGCTCTCGGACTACTAGCACCGACTTACATGGTGCAGTAGAGAATTTTCTCAACGAACCCAGAAATAAGAAAAATCGTTGCTACAAGCGGGACTCGAACCTTACCTTCAGCATCAGAATCTAAGGTGTTAGCCACTAGAACACTGAGAGACCCTGTTGTTTTCTTTTATGCTTAACTCTATTGCTAAAATTATTAATATTATAAGCAAGATTTTATTATTAATATTAGCACTTTTCGATGTTACACTTATGAAAAAAGATTCGAAATATTTCATCAAATCTTCATCCATCATACCCACTTGGCATCGAAAATGACGTCGTAAATGTAAGTGATTGTCGATAGTGACGGATCATTTTTGTGTAATTTGAAAAAATAATAATTTAGTCCGCCCTCCGTTACAAAAAATATAAAAAGCGCAAATATTTATGATTTCTTTTTTAATGTTTACTGGTTGTTTTAAGCAAATGCTTTAGGAATGTGGCGTACAATTCCTGCCTTTCTGTGGCCTGTGCATAGTTATGCAGTTCCAGCGTGACGAACTTTACTACTTTTGAATTGAATTTGAGTTCTTTATGATTTATGTCTGTTACTTGTATTTCATAATTGATTGTTCTATTCCCCACAGGAGGGCCACAGGTGATGCGCGGTAGCTGGGGTGGTGAGGTGACTGCACTGCGAGGTCAGGACGCCACGCTGGGACTGGTAGTGTGTGCTGATCCCAGACCGAGGCATGCAGCTTGGGAATGGGGGAGTCTCCATCTGCAAGTAGGCCAGGGACTAGGGAGGTACCACGCTGAACAGCTCATAGCGGTAAGCACATTATTACTTTAAAAAAAAAATTAATATTTTTGCAATTCATTAAAAAAACAAAACAAACTTTTAACCCTAGGATTCTCAAGGAGGAGCTTTTAGAACCTCTCTTTTATTTTCTTTCATTCGTCCATATATCTGTTCATGAAATTTAGAAAATTTGGGAAAAAATTGTCAGTAATACATTTATACATAATAAAATGGACATTAACGTTTTTTACACTTTTTTGTTTCCCTGGAAAAAATTGGGATCGCGGGCTCCAAGAGCCATCCCTCCCTTGGAAAATTATGTAGTATAGCCGTATCTCGGAATCACTTTTAATACCCAAACGCTCAACAGGCTAATTTTAATCTGACTTCTCGATCAGGGGAAAAAATCTTGTATTTTTATTTTTTTTAATATTATATTTTATTTATTATTTATTTATTTTTATTAATTTTATTCTCTACTTATTTATCCACTTTCTCTGTTACTAATATATTATTGCATCTCGAGAGTTACTGCCTTTTTCGTTTTCCCGATTCTTACGTTGTATATCAATTTTGTTCATTATCAAATCTTGTAATATGCCTTATTCACAGTATCAACAACAGTGCTACACAACTTCTTATTTTACTCATTATTTCACGAAGAAATTGTAAACAGGCCTTATCTCTTATTCATAAGAGTCTACAATGTATTTGTTTAAGTACAACTAGAAGTACATCTGTATAATTGTTTTGAGCAAATCACCTTAGTTGCGGGTGTTCATAAATAAAGGAATTAAAAAAAAAATAGTATGTAGTCTTTTAAGTACCTTTAAAATTAAATATTTACTTTTATGCGTTAATGTCCCCCAAAAAGGAATTTATTGTATAATATATTTTTTTAAAAAACTGTAATACGAGAAATGTACACATTTTACAATTAAAATTTTAAGTTCAAAAGGTTAGAAATCTGAGAAATTTAGGTATTTATGCAAACATTAGTGCTCAATAAATAATTATGTATTTTCTCACTTTATTTGAAAAATCAAATAACTTTAAAAATCGCCAAAGAACGTGCTAAAATACATAGAAACCCAATCACACAAGGAGCCATCAAAAACAGTCAGAAACTGTTATCGGCGATCAGATAATGACTAAAACCCTGAATGACCAATGCAGTTCGTTTACAGCTCTCTTAAATCTCTACAACAGAAATATACATACAGTATAAATAAAGGCGATCCCCAGAGAAATCCAACAGACTGATTTAAGCTACAAGAACTCATATATATAATAAAATGTCTTAATTTACTGGCGCTGATTCAATTAATTAAAAACTTTCATTAAAGAACTGCAAAATTTTCAGTTATAATTCAATATTTATCTTGATCTTCCTGTTTGTTCCCGCGTACTGAGTGGGGTTTGTTGGAAGTTTTGAGCTACATAAAATATGTACAAGTTGGAGTTGGTGCTGTTTACATGCTTGAGGCAAAGTTTGAGGTCAACTGTAATGAGAACTTCAATTTTATATTTTAGTTAAACAAATCGTATTTTAAATAAAAAGGATTTTATTTAAATAAATAATGTTCACACGGATCTCACATATCTTCCGTACCATGTGAAACTATCGCATATGCAAATCGGAGCGAACTTGAGAACGAACATATTCTATCCATTGAGTAATATATTAAAGAATGGTCTTATAAGATACTTAATTGAAGGCATTAAAGGCTGTTCTAAAGGGGTTAGAGTTGCGACAATTTGCGACAAGCCGTATCGTCCACAATCCAAGAGCAAAGTCTCGAATCTGAAAAACGAGATCTTGCATATGCGATTTTGAATATACGTTTTATCAATATTCCTTCATCTTATAGTGAATATAAAGGTTAATTGTATTTATATTTTCACTCATATATCGATGTATTAAAGGTATAAAAATTAAAATAAGCATTGGTCATCATAAATTGAAAAAATGATGATAAAATCTTATGTTAAAAATATTTATGAACTATCCAGAAAACCTAATATTAAGAATAATTACAAGTTGTTATGAAAAATGTATAAGAATATTTATTTATTAAGAGATACAATGCTCAGACCGACTGAATCCGCCCGGACTTTTTTCGGCGAAAATGTCTCTATATAAACAGGATACTTATCGAGATAAACCGTTTTCAAGACGATATGTTTAAGTGTTGATAAAACTAAAAAACTAAAAAAAAAATAGATTTTCTGTTTTGGGTTTTAGAAGCCAAAATAGAAAATCTCTTAAAGACTTTTTTCAGTAAATGTTCCAACATTTATCTATCCAATTAAGATGTATTGAGAGGTGTAATAAGATTTATTATTGGTTGTTACGTCTTTAATTACTTATTTTTACAAACTATATATATATGTGTGTGTCTGTGTGTGTTTGTGTGTATGCATATTTCGAGAAAATTGTGCCGAATAAAAATATTTAAGGAACTTTAGTTAACTTATTTTTCAGCGAAATGTCCTCGAAAAAATCGTTACGCTTACTGTTTTGCGTTTATTCACTTAAAGATAAATGTTTTAATGACGATTGCGTGGAAAATTGTATTTAACAATTTTCAAGGCGAGATCTTTAATCGTTTTTCTAATTCACTTTTTGGATAATTTCCTATTTGGTCGGTCTACAAATAGAGTTGAAAATCTTTCCGGGAGTTTTATATTTATTTTTCATATGAAGGTACTATTTGAGACGCGGAGAAGGACCTATTTCAACGTAGCCCTAAAATTTGGAGATGAACTTTGTAGGAACTACTTTAGAACAAGATAAATAAGAACTGAGATAAGTGGAGCGGTGAGGGTAGAGGGTAGCCGACAGGGTTGAAAATAATACATGTATTTAGACTTGCCAAAACATAGTGGAGCGGCGAGGGTAGAGGGTAGCCGAGAGGGTTGAAAATAATGCAAGTATTTACACTTGCCCAAAAATAGTGGAGTGGCGAGGGTAGCCGAGAGGGTTGAAAGTAATGCATGTATTTAGACTTGCCAAAACATAGTGGAGCGAGAGGGTAAAGGGTAGCCGACAGGGTTGAAAATAATACATGTATTTAGACTTGCTAAAACATAGTGGAGCGGTGAGGGTAGAGGGTAGCCGACAGGGTTGAAAATAATACATGTATTTAGACTTGCCAAAACATAGTGGAGCGGTGAGGGTAGAGGGTAGCCGAGAGGGTTGAAAATAATGCATGTAATTAGACTTGCCAAAACATAGTGGAGCGGCGAGGTTAGAGGGTAGCCGAGAGGGTTGAAAATAATGCATGTATTTAGACTTGCCAAAACATAATGGAGCGGTGAGGGTAGAGGGTAGCCGACAGGGTTGAAAATAATACATGTATCTAGACTTGCCAAAACATAGTGGAGCGGCGAGGGTAGAGGGTAGCCGAGAGGGTTGAAAATAATGCAAGCATTTACACTTGCCAAAACATAGTGGAGTGGCGAGGGTAGCCGAGAGGTTGAAAATAATGCATGTATTTAGACTTGCCAAAACATAGTGGAGCGGCGAGGGTAGAGGGTAGCCGAGAGGGTTGAAAATAATGCATGTATTTAGACTTGCCAAAACATAATGGAGCGGTGAGGGTAGAGGGTAGCCGACAGGGTTGAAAATAATACATGTATTTAGACTTGCCAAAACATAGTGGAGCGGCGAGGGTAGAGGGTAGCCGAGAGGGTTGAAAATAATGCATGTATTTAGACTTGCCAAAACATAGTGGAGCGGCGAGGGTAGCCGAGAGGGTCAAACCCCACTCGGCTATCCTCTACCCTCGCCGCTCTACTTTGTTTTCACTCTAAAAGGTGAGTTCATATCCCAATCTGCCGAATTATTTTTTTATAGAATATATATTCGGAAATGAAATGACTGGCCGTGTATGCTTTATCATATATTGTGGATTAGTAAAAGTATAGGAGTGCACTAAAAATATTGAAAATAGTCACTTGAATTGTCATCCATTTTAACCGATGATATTATCATTTTAATATAAAAAATATATATTTTGTGTTGTATATATACGTTAGAAGACAATTTAATTATTTAAATAATAAAATCACATTTTCGTATTTATCAATTATGTAACTCAATGTTAATAAGTTTACCAGCTTGCCCAATTAGAAGTTGCCTAAAGTGACAAAATTGTCCTGAAGCCTTCGACTTGGGAAGTCCCCCGTAATTTCAATGCTCCTATCGATTATTCGAAGTTTACATTAATTTGCCTGATTATAATTATCCGAATCAAATTTGTAGCCTTTTTTTCGCTTATCTAGGAAGTTGATAATGATATCCTTATATTGACTGATAATTATTGTTCAAATACTTTTTTCCGAATGGGAGATTCTTTCAGAAGATATGTAAACAAAGACACAATATAGAGTGAGCAATGTCCCTGTTGAATATAGGTGTGTATATATATATATATATATATATATATATATATATATAAAGAGAGAGAAAGAGAGAGAGAGAGAGAGAGATGTGGAACAAATCTATAATTTTGGTTCCAATATTACCAAGTGATGGACGTATTCCTGGCACATACAGTACCTAGATTAAGATTACGGTTTACTTTCCGGACTATAGGAAATATTTTAAAAGAAAAATATATTGCTAATTTTGGAATTTTCGTATTTTTCCCTAATATGTCGAAAAAACTGAGAAATAGCGCAACGTGGAACGCAACCACTCTAAACCGTAATACATTTCTCAAGAAAAAGATTTCCATGGATCTTTCCTTAGGATTTTTCAGTCCTCAAGAAAAGAAATGAGTGCTTTCAATTTCGTGTTAGTTTCTTTTCAAACGCCACATTTAAATCTGTTTTCCTGGAATTTTTCAACACGTGATAATCACTAAAATGTGTTTTATCTGTAACTCCCAGAGTATAATACAAAGGTACATGCCGTCTATAATTGAATGCTCAAATCTTTAATTTTTGATCGATGAACTTGCCAAGAGGTGTTCGAATCCAGATTCTCCAGTTTTATTCTCTTCGGCATCATATCTACCGAAACAGGGCAAAGTTTTTGTAATTTAAAGATCGAAACATTCTTCTTTAGGGTCTATCTCTTTGGGGAAGGTTAGTGACTACTTTTACTATTCTATATTGCATTGTTGTTTTTCAAAGTATCTTTACAGTCCAGTCAACGAATGCTTAAAAACAGCTGTAGGTGGAAATTTTTGGAACACAATTTTTGACTTCGTAACTTTGTTTGGGCTGGATAGGAGGTGAAGATATCAAAAGTCCTCGCCCGTAGCCTTTGTGCCGGGGGGGAGGGGGGGGGGAGTTCAGAAAGTCCCATTTGTCGGGTTTTCACTTATATCTCGGAAACCCTGCGTCCTAGCGACATGAATATTCTATAACAAATGAAAGCTGATTAAATTTCCTACAAGTTCTATTTTATAAAGATTTTCGAGTTATCTTTAGGTTTCGATATATCGGTCATTTTGGGGAAAAACACTTTCGCTGCATATTTTTTCCCCTTTTTGACGGGATAACTCTTCAACGATGAACCCAAAAAATAAATAACGCTTATAGGGTTGGAGAGTATTGTATTCCCTTCAATAATATATATTACTTTGCTATTTTATGTATTTTCCTTCAAACGTAAAAATAATTTCAGTGTTCATCGTGAAATCTGAAATTTAGTGACTAATAGTCCAAGTAACTAAGATTTATAGGTGGAAATGTTTGGAACACAATTTTTGACTTCATAACTTTGTTTCGGCTAGTTCAACGTATCAAAAGTCCTCGCCCGTAGCCTTTGTGCGGGGGGGGGGGGTTTAGAAGGCCTCATTTTTCGGGTTTTCACTTATATCTCGGAAACCGTGGATACAAGCGACATGACCATTCTATAACAAATGAAAGCTGATTATTCCAACTGGGAGAATAATGGCCAACTGTTTCCTTCGAATTTGGGGTCAATTTACCAAACCTATGAAAAAAAACTTGTGATTACGCTCGAAGCAGGCAACAAAATTGCGGAACTCTCTCATACCAGCGATCACTCGGTACAAAGACTGTAGAGGTTTTATCACCTCGGGCCGCTCTTATTTTATTTTCGTGGTTTAACTTTATCAAACCAAATTTGGCATCAAAAAACAACGGACATTTTTATTAGTTTTTAGTTCGCTTACAGATTGTGAGTGATATTTTTGTTTCTGCAGTAATCTTGCTAGTGCAGAATAGGAACGGATTAAATTCACTGAAATAATCCCTTCAGTATTGATAGTACTAAGGATATAAGGCTCGGTATAGCTTTTGGTCTAGAGGCTGGGTCATCAATCCCTGACAGGGTTAGTACCCTTTTTCGTACAAGAGGGCGTAGCACTCAATTTTAAGAATCCATCCGTCAATGAACCCATCTATCCGTCATTTATTTAGCTGCTGTGTGTTTAAGTTATAATTTATAACATAAATGAATCAAGACAATCCAATGTTATGACAAAAATATACTAAGAGTTAAGTATAATAAATATCGTTATCCCCAAAAACCGTTTACAGGTCCCTCATGCTTTCTGATTTAACATTTAACCTAAACCACATCCTTATCCTCCTAAGATAATGACTCCATCTTGTTTCAGGAACGACGAGAGGACTGCTACGAGGCTAAGCTCCATGTGCGGGAAGTTGACCCTACAGACTCCAGGATTTACTTCCTGCGGGTGGAGAACGACAGGGGAACAGACAGGCATTCTCTCAGGCTGGCCGTTCGCGGTTCGTATACTAACGGCAAGTCTCACCAACACTTCATATTCACATAGCTTTAGACTGATACAATAATGGGCAAGCTACCTTTGTATTAATACATTGTGAACTACGATTTAATATATCTTATTGGATATTCCAATAAGCTGCAAAACATAAGAGGTTCATATCGCACTAGTATTTCTAAAGTGACAACTCAAAATTCGATGTTTTTAAATTAAGGCTATCAAAGACATGGTAAATATCTCATTAGCAGCCATCAAAACTGTATGTACCTAGCTTCAGAGCTTGTACACCAGAGGGCATTTGTGTCGCCCTTCCTG
The DNA here is from genome assembly GCA_946811695.1 of Gonocerus acuteangulatus. NCBI lineage: Eukaryota > Metazoa > Arthropoda > Insecta > Hemiptera > Coreidae > Gonocerus > Gonocerus acuteangulatus. The sequence continues at coordinate 36,102,702 of OX328126.1, read as the reverse complement.
CTCCCTAGATAGGCAAGAGTGACACATTTTTAGTTGAGATTTATTTTGAGTTGTGTCTCTTTAGAAATACTAGTGCGATATGATGCTTCAGAACCCACCAAACGAGGACAGGACAGAAGAATGAAGGGGAAAAAATAAAGAACTTTTCACAGAGCTCATTTAATGTCTGTAAAAATAATTCTATTATTTATTACAGTTCCACAACAATTGCTTAATATATCAATATCAGCGGTAGAGAAAATTGAAGAATAGAAAATAAAAATGTATTTATTTATAATTGCCTTGCTACTCCGGTGATTTCAGTCCTTTAAGATGGCCTAATGAAATAAAAATGATATCCATTAGTGTTTATGTGGCGAAACAGTTTTTAATTGTGCCATTAATTCGATTTTTCAATTAAAGTTCCGATACAATTCATAATTAAAAGAAATATGTTTCTATCATTAATACAAGAAATTATTAAACAAAATAATAATAAAAATAAAAAATAAAATAAAAAATCGATCGATATGATAACGCCTTCAATTTTCACCCGATCAACTTCAAATTTTAACTACAGCTTCCTAATTGTATGTTTTAGTAAATTAAGTAGGAATGTTTTCGATTCATAGACTTTTTTTTTTTTCTTTTTTTTTATGAAATCAACCACATGGGTCATGGTCAACGTTAAACGGAAAAAATACTTAATGGTTGGATTCTATTTGAATTGTATGAATTGAATTTATTGAAATATGCATTTATTATAGAAGGATTAAGAGCATTTGGAAGAAATAATAATTATGATTTTATATCGACTAAGATTAACACTCTCAGCTGAGGCGAGGCAACCCCAGGTTCACAAGGACGCTCATATAAATTGTTACAATTATATATTTTGTGGACAGGTCATATTATATATTTTGTTGGCATTTAAATAATTGACGCAGATATATTTCTACCTTATATATTGCTTGTGGTTAGTAACAAAACAATAAGAAATTAACATTAAAAGTTGTCACATGCAAGTAAAACACGCTTAAAAGCAAACTAAACTTAAATTACTTATATAAATATGGGGGTGAAAGTATTTAGCCCGGGAATATTTACACGGCAAACAAAATTCAATGCAAACTCTTTTCAAATATTTGTAGAGTCCTTTCCGTTAATTGGAATAAATTTTATCGCCCTTTTCCAGATGGGGCCCGTTGTAGCTTCGGCTTGTTCGAAAAAGCAGGCGAGAGTTGAGCCAAAGCACACATAAGCCGCTTCTAGCTATCAGCAGAACCGTTTAACTTCAGTACAAACCAAACCTATTTTTCTTCTTTTAGAATTCTGACTGTTAAAGTGAATCGCAATTATTGATGTTCAGTCGGGAATAAAAACTGTTTCGTGAACGGTTATTGCTTTCTGTGCATGGCTCTAAAATTGTAAACCAAAATTATCATATAACTTGACCTTAGGGTTTACAAAGAGAGAAAACAATCAAAACTTTTCTATCCTGTGCACGTTAACACAGTCGGCTTCCTGATACAATACTATTTGTAAAACTTCAATCATTAGGTTTGTTGCACTGACTGATCTAATAAAAAAAAAATCTATTGAATTATCCTTTCTTTATTTATCTGAAATTTACATTTATTACTTATCATGTAAAATAGGAAGTGCAACGATAGTGTTTTTTGCGTCACTTCCGAGTTTCCAAAACATAAGTCCACTGAGCCAAATTCGCCCTCAAATATTAACTAATAGTAAATTCAATAAAAATATAATTTTATTCCCAATAACAATAATAAAATAAATCGGCCTACAATTATCTTGAGGTTTTCTTTATGAATATATTTGAGGACTGTTTATGAGTCAATGTGAAAGCAATATGTTGGGTCATATCTGATAACAGTTCACTTAGGTTTCGAGGTACGTGAAAGTTAGCTCTTTCTCTGAAGAATGTTATACTAAGTGTTCACAAAAAAAAAATAATACTTATAATGTGAGGTCACAAAAAAAATTATTTTCTATAAAAAATTTTATTTCCTTAAGCTATTTTGACGTGGTCATCTCCACGGTCAACTTTCCTACATAAAATATTAAATATTTTAATTTTAACGCCCATTTATCATTGACTCAGAATTTTCGGTTACCACCCTTTTCTAGACAGGATAGGGCTGATGCCTTTTCTTTTTTCCTTAAGAAAATCCACTACACCTAGCGAGAATCGAACCCGTTAGGCACGAGGTGCTCAAGCCTTAGGACTCACGACCACCAACCTCCAATATTGTTTATAAAGTTATGTAAATGCATAATTTCTTTAAGATTTTCACAGTAAAACAAAGGTAGTTTGTCCATATTTATTTAGAAGCACATTCACGTTGTTTCTGCACTAGTATTATGCTATGCATGCATTTATTCATAAGTTGACCAAGCTATTAGACTTATACTGTTGTTTTTTTTCAAATGTTGTCACTTGAGACCTACCTGTTACTAAAATTAACTTTTACATGATCACTTAACTCAATATGAATTGAAAGCATGGGAGTCACGTTGACTTTCTTTTAATTCAAACTGTTTTTTAGTTATTTTCGTGCTCGGCAGAAGGTCAAATACTAAAAACTTCACCACACAGTTTCATCAACTTCATTACGTCCCTACAAGTTTCACACCCTTTCGGTACCTCTTCAGGGGATAAAGTTACAAACATAAAACATAACTTTACTTTTTGTCAAATAAATTAATAAAAATAGTATTCAAGTGTAGTATTTCAGTTTTTTTATTTACCACTTTCTTTCTATTTTTTATGATATGGATATTTTCCTTAATTCTTCTTTTCATTCTATTTCTTTCCTTTAGAAACAATGTGGTAAATAAAAAAAACTGAAATACTACATTTGAATACTATTTTTATTAACTTATTTGACAAAAAGTAAAATTATGTTTTAATTAGAGGGTGGGAAGACTATATTTCTTCTGGAAATTAATTTTAAATGTATGACATATCGATTATCGATCAGCTGATTATATTTCGCCATGTTGGATTCTTTCAGACCATGATCAGTCTAGACGTAGCCGTACTGGTGGAAGGTTATCCTCGAGTTGATGCTGCAAGTTTTATATTTGTAACTTTTTCCCCTGAAGAGGCACCAAAAAGGTGTGAAACATGTAGGGACGTAATGAAGTTGGTGAAACTATGTGGTGATGTTTTTATTATTTGACCTTCCGCTTAGCACGAAAATAAGAAGATTAAGAATACGGTCAGTTGAAGAATAATTATTTTTTTAGTTTCAATTCGGTAAATCAAAATTCATCGTTAAAGGTCTATGGTTCGGAGCACCACGAACTATACCAAAAGAGATAAGCACTTTCTTGCAGGAACTCGGCCTAAATATAAATAGCCTACCATTCTTAGTGGAACAAATATTGATAAACGCCTTTGGGATCATTAACCACCATATTTACTGTTAAAAACGAAGTAATGAAGAACCATAAGGGAACTTTCCCTTGTAGCATAATCAGGCTTACAATGTGATCATGATTACAACTTCCGAATGCACATAAGTAACCAAGATTAAGGTTATCCCCAGAATAACCCAGACTTTTGGATTAAACCGAAGATATGTTATATACACATTTATCTCACGACTGATTGAAGAGCTGTGTCGCTTAAGGTACGTTTCCATTACGACAAGTCGCGGCGACTTGTTGCAGAGTTTTGTTGCAAAGGCTCAGCGACATGTCGCAGGGGTCACTCTCTGCGACATGTTGCAGGGAAAAAGTCGCTGCGACATGTCGCAGAAGTATTTGATGGAAGAACGAGGTTAACATATGTTAATAATATGTGAAGATTAGACACGTTTTACGTTAGGTTCTGTAGACACTAGACAGCAGTCAGAGCAAAAATCATTCAAAATAATGAATAATATATAATTCTGTTATTTCATTCTGAATAATGAATACTTTTTCATTAATTATTCTGTCCCTATTCATTGAATGACGATGAAAATTTTTATTGAATACAGTTATTTATTCGAGTGAAACAATTTTTTGAATGAAATTGATTTATTTGACTGCAATTTTTTGTTAAATACAAGAGATTTTCTTCACTTTTTTCTGAAAAAAATACTAAGTTCATTGAACTTTTTCTTACTTTTAATGAAAATTCTTTATTCAAATGATATTGTTTCTTGAACTTAAAGAATCTGAGTTTGTTGTTACATGAACCATATTATTTAAGGCATCAGCCCTATCATGGCTAGAAAAGGGTAGTAACCAATAGATAACCCGTCCTAAAATTTGTAGTTAACAATAAATGGACGTTAAAATCTAAATAAATAGATGAACCATATTATTTTAAATGTATAAAAATAATGAATGAAGAATGCCAAATAATTAATTATTCATTAAATTTTTAAAAAATCAGTCAGTGAATAACTGAATAAATGCTAATTCAATAAAAATGTATTGAATAACGAGCCAATCCCATTATTCGTTGAGTAAAAATAAATCAGTAGACGAATAAGTTATTGAATGAATAAATTCTTATTAAATAAAATTTTATTTGAATGATTATTCAATAAAAAATGTATTAAATAATGCCCTACTCCGCTAGACAGGGTTGTATGTGTAAACGATCTTTTGCGCATGCGTGTGGTCCTGGCACAAGATGCGGGCTGATTCCATTACCACATAGCCCAGTCAAACGGTGGTTTCAAGCAGAAAGTTTTGGTGTAATTGTTTTGATTGGCTTATTCTATGTTTTTTGGGGGTGCTGAACACAAATCAGAAGTTTTCCGCCAAAAATGTGCTCGGCAGATATGAGAAATCATCAAAAAATCACCAAAAATAATGTTTTTTAGTTGTTTTCAGCTTATAACTTGCAAAGGAAGTTATTTACGCAAAAATTAAATCGAAAGTAAAATAAAAAGGACAGAATTGCCTACAATTTATGGTCCCAAACATATTTACGTACATCGCGAAGTTTCCACGCAAAAGAGCGTTGAAAGATGAGAACACTGTAATGTAAAAAAAAAAAGTCCGACTCGCAGGAACTGCAGTATCTTAGCGCGGTTCCGTTCATGTCCCTAGTGCCATTTGATAAGCTTAGAAAAGAAATAAACTTTTTTTTTTTTATATATATCTCGTGAAAATAGTCAAAATCCTCTCGAACATCTCGAATAAAAATGATATTAAGGCGTCAGGGACACCGACAGTAGCTAACTTTTACACAGAAGCGGAAATTACAGAATCTGGCTCTCATTCAAAAGCAAAGCTCTATAAATCAATACAAAATATCCCTAATAAAGCCTTTCTAGAGGATACAGAAGCATGGGCGTATATGAGGGGGGGCTGCATCCCCTCCCGAAATTTTGAATTGATGATAAAAACTTCTCGTAAAACCCTTAAAAACAAATTAAATAAGATCACTTAGTTCATAAAACATATTTTATTTTACGTGTAATAGCGTTTTAGTTGCCTAAAACTATTCCAAGCTCTAAATATTTAGTATTCCATACCCTGGAAATGGTCTCAGCCCCCCCCCCGAAATTGTTTTTATATACGCCCATGTAGAGAAGGACCAAGAAGAAGTACACAAGATTGAGTAGAATACCCTGCCTAATATAGCCTATATAGAATAGTATGCCGAATAAAACCTATCTAGTAAATACACAAGGACAAATAAAAGTCTTGACGAATAACAAGTCAAGAAAAAATACTTTATTTAACAAAATAAAACAAAGTTTAGTTGCCCAACTACAATAGAATAATATACCTAATTAAGTCTATGGAGTAGACACAAATGGACCAAAAACAAGTCTTGTGGAATATTGTTTTTTTTTCTAATTAAATACTTTTTATCAATATTTAGTATATAACCTTTGTTGAAAACTATTGATTGCTAATTGATGAATCGGTTTACAACTAAGTAGTCTTAATGAATATTTAGTATATAACCTTATGTTTGGATCTGAGTTTTTGGGGTGCTCTCCGCCAAGGCTTTGTATTTGTATCGGCAGATACCTGGGGTATATTTACAGCTCTTGAGGATTAACTCTTAGCAGGTAAATTTCCTGCGGCCCCCTTGTTTCTACGGGCATCGAACCGCCATATTCGCTCATAGTATCTAACCGTTGAGAAGTTTATTTTTTGGATTTAGGACTTAATATAGATATGTAGACTAAATCATAGCAAGAAGTAATCCTCCGTCGTCGGTTCCTAACTATGTAGACTCGCTAATGTTATCCAATCTTAGATACATCGTATTTAAAATCCACAGCAAAAACACGGCATTTCATCAGAATCCCCTGCTGAATAAAACTTATATAGAATAATATGCAAAATAAAGCCTATCTAGTGGATAAAAATAGAGGAAAAAAGCCGTTCGTGGTGGTAGAAAATCTTAAAAGTATTTCGCTCAGAAATCTCCGAAATATTGTTACTAATTTTACGTATCCTGTTTTATAGCCAAATAGATTTATATTCTATAATCAATAAGAAAAACCTACTAACAATAAAAAACTATGGGTAACAGATGAAAATAGGGAATACCAAGAATAATTCTAAAGAACGAAATCAACCCCCAGTACTGTAATCTAGATATTCATACGGCATCTTCGAATTCTAACAAACAAAATATTGATTCTAATTATACGTATCCTGTTTTATTGACAAATACATTTGACTACTATAAGCAATTAAAAACACTAGGGAATATGCCAAAGAACTCGGAGTAGGAGCCTCGACAGTTTGAAGACATTTGAAGGAAATCGACAAATCCAAAACTGACATTTCATACGGTACAGCCTGATATATTTTTAACAATGAATTGTTTTTCTTATTTTAATTAATCTGTTTTATTGTCAAATACATTATCCAACTTTAAGCAATTAAAAAATAACAAGGAATAAAAACAAACAAAAATAACCGTTCGAATAAACGAAATCAATTACTTCAAAGTTTAAGCACTTATTTCTCCGATTGACATAGCCTAATCAAAAATTGTTTCAGAATCTTTTTTGTAGAACATTTAGTAAGCTTTCGCATGGTAACCCTCCGGTTACTAATATTCCTAACCGTTTTCGAGATATTAGGGAATGTATACGAAGTTCGCAAAACATTTCATGTCTGTTAATAAAATATTTTATTCTAATCCTTCCTTAGCTCCAAACGTAACCAAAATTTTAACATATTAGTGTTGATGAAATTCAAACATGCAGAAAATGTTTCAACTGAATCCCATAATTTTAAGTGTCAAAATCAAAGACAAAAAGAACAGTTCGAATAAACGAAATCAATTACTTTAATGTTTTAAGCACTTATTTCTCCGATTGACATCGCCTAATTAAAACTTTCGTCAGAACATTCTTTGTTGAGCATTTAGTAAGCTTTCGAATGGTAACCTTTCGCTTCCCAAGATTTTCAACCGTTTTCAAGATATTAAGAAATTATACGAAGTTCAGTGTCAAAGGTGACTAACCCACAATTAGAACTAACTGAGAAAATCCGACCTAAAGTTATGAAGAATCTAAAAAATTAGCGAAGGAGACAGAAATGATTTCAATTGGACCAAAGGAAATCATTTTGGTCACCAAGACTAATTTTCATCAGATTATTCTAAACTTTAACTCCAACTTTCTCAGTTTTTTTTTTTTTTCTAATTGTGGGTTAGTCACCTTTGACACTGAGCCCTCTAATTCATTTTAATAAAGTGTTCTCTCTTTCTTTATAATTTTTGAGAATGATTTGGCCAATAAATCGCAAAAACAATTATTTTTTTTAAAATGAGGAAGTATATAAAGCTGATAACCGAAAATATTTTTGGATTCATTTTTTTGTTGCGTATGAACTGTCCATTTACTATTGACTATATTTAGAATCTAAGAAATTATTAAAACGTCCGTCAAGCAGGAGTTTCATAACTAAGCACTTTCCTCAGAATTTGTGTAGTGTAGACTGCATTCCTGAATAATTTGCTTAAATATCCTTTATACTCGTAAATAAAATAAAAACATGAATAGTTCTCTTCTAATTTTGTAATAAGTAACTGTTCAATTATTAGTTTTGTAATTAATTTTCTTTCAGAGTTATTTTTATACATGGTACTACAGTACTTAATATATGCACAAAAACTTCATATTCTCGTCTTTTGATCTGAAGCAGGAACGGGATTCAGTCCCCCTAGTGGGGTAGAAAGCGCTCCTTGCGGCTGCTTTGCGAACCTACTTCTGGCGGGCTAATTTTACTGAAATATAGTACAAAGTAAACCCCCCCCCCTTTCCGATAGACCGATTTAGCTCATTTTAACTACACTTCTTTCTCATGAAATGATACTAGGTAGGATCGATAATGATTTTAAGACATTTTTCAAAAGTTCCGTCATGAGTGCAACCTCGATAGCTACTTCCCTTCGGAGGAAACTGCTAAAAGATTTTTTTAGCTGGGCTGACATAATCCATCTCAAAATCTATATCATACCATTTCTTTCCATTGGATTATACGCTAATTTTCCGGACGATAAAAAATATGCAATTATTTTCCCCAAACTATACACTATTCATAAGAATTATCAAGGAACAGTATATCATTCAAGACCATTTTTTCAACATTTTGTTGCGTCATTAACAATGAAATACAAGTAAAATTCTAATAATTGTAGTTTCATTTCAGGCGAAAGAGCTTTCATAGTAGAACAAATACACGGATTATAAAAACGAAAAGATGGCAGCATTATGTAGCGGGTTTTATGTAGAAGTTCGTGTACAAGAAAACAAAACGGAAGGGGCCAGGTCCGGGGGAAATGTAGTCCGGAATGAATGCGGAGGCATTTGCGGGCAGCCGCACGCCATTTCATTATAGAGTGAATGTTTCTAAAGAACATTCTCAGAGAAAGGGCGACTGGGAATAATGAAGGATTGCGGGTTTGAACAAGCTCCTATTCATAGTGCGGCCATCAACACTTTGTTTTATTTTTTTATTCCTTTGCAATGAGGATCCTCTGTGTACAATCAGGGTAACAAATCTAAAAACAAGAAAGAAAAAGAAAAGGTGGGCGTCATTTATTTTGTAGTGTTATATTTATTATTTAAAGCGTGTTTCCTCCAACTCTACATTGGTAGGATAATCCGCACATAATGTCAACCGGATGGCGGAATCCAAAAGTACTGATGAGAGAGGTCGACGTTTTATAACCATAACGTTTATTTTGAGCATACATTTTTTTTTTTTTTTTTTTTTTTTTTTTTTTTTTTTTTTTTTTAACAACGTATATGAAGGCCCAGACTAAGATGGCTAAATATCTGGATAGTGATTTACTAAAGCTAGGAGGAGTTCGGAACTAGCCACTAGCGTATATAGAAAATAATTTCGGTGGGGGGGGGGGGGCTGGGAGCACCTAGGCATTTGGGGTGTAGGAAAATTTTAAATATTTTATTGTAAAATGACGAGTTTTAAGGTCCTCTGGACACGTAGCAGACCAGGGTAAATTTAGAAGACATTTTTCATTGTTATAGGCTTTTTTTTCATTAAATTTTCCCAAAACAAATTTCGGGGGGGGGCCTTATGCCCGACCGTATGAACCTTCTACCTTCCTCCTCCTAAAAAAGAGTTATTCGACTATAAAATATGATCCTAACTTTTGTTTTTTATTTTTCTACATCTAGGATATTAGCGCCACCCTCCCTAACCATCCATTCAGCGGCCCATAAATGAAAGATCTCAACGTGCTGAAGACGGGATTCAAAATCCCACTTGAAAATTCAGAGCCCTGGACAACGAGAAGAATCATATGATCCTAATATTTTAATAATGATATTTTGTAGCTCTATGCTTTGAAATCAACTTTCCTTATGCAAAACTCGACAACTTCAATTTTTCGTTAAATCTAATATTTTCCGTTTTTCTCTACTTTTTGGGGGGAAAATGGTCCGAATTTGCACAAGTACAAAAGGCCAAGATCGTTGACCAACAGAATATGGAACACATTTAATTTGGTAAAATTTGCACGCAAATATTTTATTTTTTATTTATTTTTTTTTTTTGTTTCGAAGAAATTAATAAAACCACTTTGAGGTTGATAAAAGAGGAGAAAACTAAAATTTCTAGCAAGTCCAAAAGAAAGAAACGAGTTAAAAATGTTTTCAAACGTTTTTTTGTGCTAAATAACCTGTATCACAGAAATGCAATTGCATACTTCTTTTCTGCTATTTTAAATCTTTCGAAAACTATAAGAAACTCAATCTAAACGAAGTTGATCATTCAAATCTTATTTAATTATCCACAAAAAAGTACCATGTCAGTGTAAAAACAGTGCTTTTTAAGTGTTTGTTACTTACATTTCATTGGTGGCGAAATATTAGGAGTTTATTTACTAACCTTTATTTATTTATTTTTTTACGGTGCACCGACGTCTGCGTCATCATCACCGGATCCATGGTGCAGTGAGGATTTCCTCCACGAATGATGAGAAAATTCCTGTTGCACGTGGAACGCGAACCCTCCGTATCCCGCAATGAGAATCTAAGGCGTTAACCACTGGACCAAGGGGAGACACACAGTTATTGGAATTTCGCTTGTGGAAGATAATCATTCGAATCGCTGGTTGAAGTATTTCGCTATTCCAAGCTTTGAAATCCAACCCAATATAAGAATTTTATAGAAACACGCTAAAATTACGTAGTTCCAGAGAGTCGAACTTATTTTACGATTAGGTATATAACATCATGTGTATGTTTTTGCTACGGCGCATCTGCTTCTAAGCAATTTGCGCCGATAAAAGCAATAGAATAGAGGTTATTAAGTTGCAGTCTGTTACTTGACAGAAAAATTAAGACCATACCCAGTTGGTCTTGGTGCAATAAAATCTCGGGATCACTTACATACGGATTGATAAATAATCGCAGTATTACTTATGTAAACGTTCCTGCGAATGTTTCATACATTTTACGCGCTTATAAATTATTCCTTTGATACAATAAAGGCTGTTTAAGTCCATTGTACCGTTTTATTTCAGGAAAAGTACGAAGACACAAGAAGCAGCTTTCTCGGCATAATTAAAATAATTATTTATGTTCTAATGAAATATCACGAAGTAGGCGTATAAATTATATTCAGTTTAATAAGTTTGATGAATATCCTGTATAAGGTTTGCCTGGGACTAGGAAATAGCCTGGCGGAATGAGGAGAGAGAAGACAGCATTAATCACGGGCTGGGTACTAAAGGCTTCAGTTCTTGCATATAAACTAGAAGGAAGAGGAAGAAGAGTGTGTCTTCTGCTTAATGGAGGAGAGAAGAGTAAGTACTCTCTCTTCTGCAAGTCCTTCCAAGTCCGGAATTCCAGGGGGAACTAGGAGGGTAGGGTGCTTCTTTAGGTTGCAACGGGCTTAAGTTTAGTGGAAGGAATGTACGTAGGAGAACAATGTTGTAAAAATATGTTTAATGTGAAGTTTTTCTACTACGAAGTTGGCTAGAAAAATTACACGATGCGAATTCGATTAGACGACGAAGATGAGAGTGGCTGACATTGCGAAGTAACTAATAGGATTATCGCAAGAGAGAAATAAAGAAAAGAAGAGAGTGGCTGAGAGTGAGAAATAGAGAATAGATTAGAATTATAAGGGGACGAAGGAATAAAGAAAAGAAGAGAGTGGCTGAGAGTGTGAAATAGAGAATAGATTAGAATTATAAGGGGACGAAGGAATAAGGAAAAGAAGAGAGTGACTGAGAGTGTGAAATAGAGAATAGATTAGAATTATAAGGAAGATGAAGGAATAAAGAAAAGAAGAGAGTGACTGAGAGTGTGAAATAGAGAATAGATTGGAATTATATGGGAGATAAAGGATTAAAGAAAATAAGAGAGTGACTGAGAGTGTGAAATAGAGAATAGATTGGAATTATTATTTTTTTTTTTATTTATTTATTTATGAGCGACCGTAACTAAGGCGACTCGCTCAGAACAAAAATTACATATATAATATACATACAAAAATTACATCTAATTAAATTTAATCTCATTTTACACTTTTTTGTCCAAATATATAAATGGTAATTTATATAAACATTGGTTAGCAATTCATTTTTTTTTTTTTTTTTTTTTTTTTTTTTTTTTTTTTTTTTTTTTTTTTTTTTTTTTTTTTTTTTTTTTTTACGGCGCATCTACATCTAGGTCATTAGCGCCGACATCCAGGGTGCAGCGAGGAATTTTACCAGCGAGCCGTGGGATGATAAAATTCCTGCCGGAGGTTGGGAATCGAACCCACCATCTCCCGCTTATGAATCCAAGGCGCTAGCCATTAGACCACGGGAGACCCCTAGCAATTCATTATACGTATATTTATAAGAGAGTGCAATATTACAATATACTTGAATATATGAAAAATCAATATTATAATAATGCATAAAATTTATACAAATAATCAATTAAGTTTACAGTATTTTACAAGGTTGCAAGTTAATGGGTTTCACACGCCTTTAGTTTTATATTGTCAAATGTAAGATTTTAGTATATATTACGGCTATAAACACACATGCACACAGTATACACACACACATGCACACAACACACGCACACTATAAGGGAGATGAAGGAATAAAGAAAAGAATAGAGAGAGAAATAGAGAATAGATTGGAATTATAAGGGAGATGAAGAAATAAAGAAAATAAGAGAGTGACTGAGGGTGTGAAATAGAGAATAGATTGGAATTATAAGGGAGATGAAGGAATAAAGAAAAGAATAGAGAGAGAAATAGAGAATAGATTGGAATTATAAGGGAGATGAAGAAATAAAGAAAATAAGAGAGTGACTGAGGGTGTGAAATAGAGAATAGATTGGAATTATAAGGGAGATGAAGGAATAAAGAAAATAAGAGAGTGACTGAGAGTGTGGAATAGAAAATAGATTGGAATTATAAGGGAGATGAAGAAATAAGGAAAATAAGCAGAAGAGAGAGAAAGTTAGAGGTAAAGAATGTATTGGAAGTATGAGAGAGATGAAGAAATAAGGAAAATAAGAGTAAGAGAGTGAGTGGGAGGTAAAGAATGGATTGAAATTACGAGAGAAATGAGGAAATTAGGAAAAGAAGAGGAAGATAGAGACTGGGTCAGAAGAAGAAAAGTTCAATGGAAGATGGTAGGGAAAATACAGGGTGTGAATAGGTCAAGAGATAAAAGGTAAGAAAGAGTAAAAGACTCGAAAAAGTATAATTTCTCTGCTGGAATATGAAGGCCCAAAAAGCATTTTAAGCTGCCGAAAAAAATTATATAAAAATTTCTGTTTTACCAATTTATTTTAGCACGGTTCCTCCCTCCCTCCGTAGGAAATGCGCATATGAGGTTGACCTCATGACGCAATCCGGAAGACACGACACGAAAATTTTATGTTTCAGATCCCATAGGTCACGAAAATAACGATTCGCTCGAAACAACTATATAGCTATTTACAGTTGTAATTAAACAGATACATTGTAAACTCTTATAAATAACAGACAAAATACATTGGAACAAGTCAGTTCATGCAGTAACAAATAAGGCCTGCTTACAATTTCTTCGTGAAAGAGGAAGTAATATTATAAGTTGCTCAGCACTGTTGTTCATACTTTGAATGTGGAACATACAAGATTTGATAATGATCATAATTACTAGACAAATTATGAATCCGGAAAACGAGAAAAGCAGTGCCTAACTCTTGAGTTGTAGTAACTCACCGGAAACACCGTTTTTGTGAGGTGGTCTTATTTAAACTTACTTTTCTTGAACAATTTGTCGGCTCTCGAATGAACTTTCTCCACTACCAGGATTTCTCATCCGTTTTCCCGATATACGAGGGTGGGGTGACCAAGAAGTTTCCGGCCTGACCAAGAAGTTTCCGGCCTGACCAAGAAGAACAATGTTTTTTAATTTATTTTTTTTTTTTTTTTTATTTTTTTTTTTTTGCTTTATTTTTCAACATAATCTCCATCAACACTGATATATCTAGCTATCTCATGCACTTTCAACCTGCGTAAATATGTCCTTAACTGCTTATATCTTCGAGTGTAATAATTATTCTACTTCAGCGTTATAATTAAACCATATAATTGTTTTTATTTTTACTCAAATTCAATCTTGTCATTATTGAAATAACATAAAGCACTAAAATTATTAAAAACTGAGCTAATAGCATTACAGGAAGGGTAGGGAGAAGGCCTTATTCAATTTCCTTCTCCCACTCCACCCTCAAGCAGGGGCCGTAATGTTTATAGGGCAGGCAGGAGGGTCAGAGTATCCCCAGGGGTGGTTCGAACTCCGAAAAAATGTCGCTAAAAGACCTTTTTCAGATTTATCGCTGGAAGTTTTAAGTGGGCGAAAGCTGGTAACATTGAATCTGCAACTTCTACTCCCCTGAAAGCCTGTAGTCCACCACACACCCTCGCTTTCTCTCTTTATATCAACAACTTCTTTTTTTTTTTATACTACCTCTACCCTACGTGTTAATACATCAATGGAAAAGTAACTAGTGTCATAAGAAAGCCGCGAATAAATATAGTTAATATTTATTTATAAAAAAAAAAAAAAAAAAAAAAAAAAAAAAAAAAAAAAAAAAAAAAAATGAAATCCTGATGAAAAGTTAGATTTTAGGTGCCGCTGACTTAGTGTAGCGGAAATTGCTCACGCGGGTTCTTTGACTTCCTCTCGAAAAGATCTATTACAAAAATACCCAAAAAACTACAACAATCAAATACAGAAACAGTTCAAAGCAACGAATCTAAGAATTTCAAACTTTTAAGCTCCCATTCATCTGATGTGTTTGCAAATATATAGATATAGACATACTGTAATGTAATAATAGACACATAATGTACTAATTCATACCAACTGTAAGGTATACATCGCCATAACAATATATTACATAATAATATTGGTTCTATATACACATAATAATTGTAATATCATCCTTCATTGTTATAGAGTAAATCGCTAAAAGTTGTGAAACTCTTAATAAATAAATAAATATTAACGTAAACATGTTCGTGCTACAATTTTGTTTGGCACGAAGTTCACACAAAAGACCATGTTCCGGGAGCCGGATTCTGTTGGTAACCAAATTAGACCTTACAAATTATTCAACATATATATATATATATATATATATATATATATATATATAAACTATGAACATAAATTTGGACCACCGTGATTTTCCTGATCTATGGGTTTTGAAACTTATTATAATGTGAGAATTGTTCTGTGTATTCTTTTCATTTAATTCAGAATAACTGAATAATCTTTTCGGACAACCGGAAAAAAACGTCAATCTTCCTTAATAATTCCCTTTCTTATGATATTGAGTAAAACTGGACCCATAAAGAAGAAGAAAAAAAGAACAAAGTAGCTTAGAGAGCAAATCATTATAAACTTAAAAATGTTAGAACTTGAAACGTTCTTTCAACTCCGATCTCTAGAAATTGCCCTTATTTTTCCCGCCCTTCCAGTATTTTCCTATTGTTACCTTTTAATATATTTTTTATCGGTACTTTATCTAAAGAAAGAAAGAAAACTGTAAAGTTATAACTAAGTGTTGTTCTTCTCCGATAAAGACAAATTTCTCTTGCTTGGGCGGTTGATTTGCATCAATTTATTGTTTTGGGTGGAATAAGTATCAGAAGAACTTTCAAGTAGAAGTTAAGAGTTCAGTTTTAAATCTTACAGTCCAAGGCTTTTTTAGAAAGAAATAATGACATTTTGAATTCATTTTATGATTTTGGGATATGATCATTGTAATTATTTTCTATTTAAAACACACAAGAAATAGGTTTTAAATCATGGTCTAGTGGCTAAAAACTTAGATTCTCATGGGGGAGATGGCGGGTTCGAGTCCCACCGGTGGCAGGAATTTTCCCATCTCACTGCTCGTTGAGAAAATTCCTCGCTGGACCATGGATGTGTAGGTACGCACAGAAACATCCTCTGTGAACGATTCCCATTAAAAAAGGAGTTAACTGTTAAATGAGTTCATAAAACTATTTCACCAGCAAATATAGAAATACGTAAATAAAAAAAAATATCAAATTCTTAGAGTTATTTTTTTTTTTGTTTTTTTTTATACAATAATAATATTTCAATTTTTTTAATTTTTTTTCTCATTAGGTATTTTAAAAATGAGTGAATATGAGTGATACTTTTTCAGTTGATTCTCTACTTTCCATAATAAATGTTTTCAAGATTACTTATCGCTCTAAACTCAACTACAATTTAGATATCTTAGTTCAGATGAATACAAGACGTCTGGAAATATCTAAAACTAAATCAATTGTTTCCGAATACCCAAACCGATCTTTTCATGACCGGTATCTGATTCATGACCATACGCCACACTAGGGAGATAGTGTGGTTAGTACTATGCTCCGGCCGCCTGATTTTCCCTTTGCTGCTTCGACTGCTAGACTCATTAGCACCAAGGTACCCATCAAAAAATTAATTAAAGGCTGGGTTGGCCTATGGTCGGTCAGGGAGGCCGAATTCAACCCATGAACGAAGACAGTAGAAGAACAAATCTTTAGTGCTTGCTCGGGATTTGAACTCAGGTCCTCCAGCATATGAGTCCAGTGATGTACTGGTTTTAATCGTAATATTTTCTAGTTGGCACTTCCGGATTGCCTCCTGACGTCAACAGCAAGGGCAAAAGTGCGGTAAAAGAGTAAAAATAGACATTTTTAATATCACAAAACAATATACCATATTTCGTTCGGGTTGGTTGTTGCATAATAATTTTGCAATCGAGGTACCGCCGAAAAAATGAACATTTTTCAAATTGTTGCAATAAACAAACGACATCCTTTATTTGAATTAAAAAAAAAAAAAAAAGGCTTCCATGCTTTTAAAAACATTTTACAGACTTAAATTTCTTCCAATAATGTTACTACTGGAATATATAGTACCATTGTAGTATATTTATATTGTAGTGTATATCACGAATCTTCTGACGGCTTGGGAAGTTCTCTAGCGTGAATACATTCGGATTTACTAGCAAATGAACGTTTTGTTTTTTTTTTTATATAAAAAAAAAATGTGCCGGAAATTATTCGATTTATGCTTACCTCGATTATTGTTATTTGTGTTCTTTCAAAGATATTAACGAAAAAGGTAGCATTCAACTCATAAGAGATGCGCGCTGGATTATATAAACCATATTTTTATTAACATCCCCAATGGCGCTAATGACCTAGAGTTTTCTGCAGGTAACTCTCTCAATGTTTTAATGAACTTATCCTGAAATGATTGAGCTGATTGAAGTAGTATGGATATAATATAGATGAAGTGGTAGGATTTTGAAGGGCTCCTCAAGGTCTGTATTGACGGCCTTGTTACTGATTGAAGGAAGAACGGGATCTGCATCGGCTAGTGGGAAGGGCCGTATTGACGTTTCGTGTTCCTTATGTGAATTCATCAAGTGCAAGTAGGTTACTGTATTCCCGTCACGGATTCCCTAAAAGCTTTACCCGACCCTCTTGGAGCACCCTTACCGAGTCTGAACCCATAACCATAACGCGGATAAACTCACTTTTTCCAACCCTTACTTGTAGTATACAGGTAATTTTGCGTTTACTGTTTTCATTAGTACAAGTAAATTATCCAAAAAATATAATGAACTAACATCCTTTTATCATATGCGGAAATTCCTCAGGAAGAAACTGAAAGAAAATTCAATTAAGTTGTACAATTTAACATTTAAGGTAAAATCAAACTTTTATTGAGGCAAATCTTCAGGTTTGTACTGAAATTCATAAAACGATAAAATACTAGGCCGCCTCTGAGTAGATGCAACAAAAAAGCGTGTTATCTCATAACTTTATCCTTGGCGAGCCTCTTGATTTCTTTATTGCCATTTAAATGCTCGGAATTTAAATCAATCTTTTTTTTATTTGTTTATTATAGGTTAAAATATAGAATGTACAAAGTACCAATTTTTTTCATATTCTTTATTTTCCTACTAATTGCTTAAATGTCAGAGATTTATAATAAAGTTTAAATTATAATGTAATTATCCGTTACATAATTCAAAAGATAGAAGTAAGAACTAGAAATTTCGGAAGTTCAATAGTTAGTTTTAAACAAAATAGTGATATTTTGGTGTAGATGTTGATAGTTTTAAGATGTGTAATAGTACTGTCAGGAAATCGTGCATTTGACGTTTCACGGTTTGTGTAGTGTTACGAGTTTAGCATTTAGGTTTTTTTCTGTTTTAGTCAGTTACTAGTCGTAGATTCTTGGTGTTAGTCGAATTCTACGTATAGTGAATACTATTCTTTCAGTTCTTTTGTGACATATAGGAATGTTTAAAATGAAAAACCCTCAATATTTAGCCTTAATATAAGCCCATAATAATTTTAGAAATTGAGTGGTCTTTTTTGACCAATAATTTAGTAGGCTTTTGAATTAATACCTTCCGCTTAGCACTATATGCCCACTGTTTTTAAAATATTTAAGGAATTCGTAGAAGGTAGAAAAATAATGTCTCTCCACTGTTTTTCAAAGTATTTATTAGCAAAAGCTTTTCGAGAACATGGTTCTCATCGTCAGTGCATCTACAATTTTCACAAAAACACGCATATATTAATTATAGAAATATTTATAAGTATTCTTATTACTAAAGCTATGACAAATATTAATTACATCACAGATATTTAAGGAAGTAAACGACTAGTCAAAAACAGCTTATGTTTGATCAAATATTTTCTTTATTTATTTATTTATTTATTTTATTTTGCCTCTATCCTGCAGGATCATTGGCGATGATATTTTCTTTGTCCTATGATCCTAAAGCAATTATTCCAGTTCAATTAATGTCAAGCGTTTGATAAAATTTTCAACTCAATCCATCATTTTGTAGTTGCCTAGCTTACTTATTACCAAATATGACTCACGTAAAGATACGCGCACACCCATATATGAGTGTGTCTGTGTGTTATTTAACGTGATAGCAGCTACAAGTTTTATGTTTTCGAGCCATCTTCACATTTCGAAAGTTGGCATATAGCATTTTCATAATTAAAGATTATCCCACCAAAAATGGCCGATCTGTGGGATATATTTTCAAACATTAAATAGCAACACTATTAACCTCTTCACAGCTCCTGCTCGTCGGTGCGGGCTGACATAGACGCTAATCTCATAAAACTGAATTTTCGCAGTACCTAGGTGCTTATTCTATTAATTATGCTGGTTATTCTATTAATTCCTCCAGTTCGCCGATTATATTGTACGTGATTCATAACTTTCTCTCAGCTGACTAACAATAAGCTTGAAACGAATTCTGCGAGACCTGCACGACGTTCATGCATTAAATGTAGCAAAAGGATAAATTTATGTTTTCTTTAAATATGTCATTTTACATTCTTCAGGAACAATGCTTGAACTAACCAATCAGCCTAGAAATGTGTTTAGTTATGCAGTTCCTGCGTGACGGCCGTTTTATTATTTTAAATGAGTTTTTCATATATCGTCCCTGCCACGTCAAACTTTCGAATATGCAAAATCTCGACTTCAGATTGCAGACTTTGCTCTTGGATTATGGACGATACAGCTTGTCGCAAATTGTCGCAATTCTAGCCCCTTCCAAATAGCCTTTAATGCCTTAAATAAATGATCGAATAATACCATATTTCAATATATTACATAGTCAATGGATAGAATACGTTCGTTTCTATTTTGCTCCGATTTGCATATTTGATAGTTTGACATGTTAGGGACGATATATTTAAGCAATGAAGCAACAAAAACCATGTTTGAAAAAAAAATCTACTTATTGATATAAAAGATTCACATTAATGGTGATTCTTCCGAGCTCATTAATGATTCAGCAAGGATCTTACAAGAAAAGCGATTTTATCTCCTCTTTTACCCCTATTTTATCTTCTGTAGTATATTTTCCCTTTTTTCATCCGTTCGAGATGCAAGATAAGTTTGGGCCCCTGTAATTGCATTAGCCTTTAAAGAAAGGAGAAGGAGGGGGGCCCGAAGCCAAACCATAATTTTCATTTTGAAAATATTACTCAGCTTTGATTTATTCTTCTTTCCTCGCTGATGACATTAGTCCACTAGAACTTCATTAAGATGTCTTTTAATGAACGAACTTTGTAGAGATTTTTAACGTTAAGTTTTTCTATTTTTTTTTTTTTTTTTTTTTTTTTTTTTTTTTTTTTTTTTTTGTCTTCACAGAAAACCTAAAATAATAAGACCTAAAGTAATACACTCTTCAAAGAAGTTTCCTTTGTTATAACACTGAAGGGAACTTTAAAGAGGCTACACTCTAAAAACTGATCTCAGTTTCTGATACAAGTTTTTTATTTCAAATTTTTCATTTATTTTATAAAGCTCATGGTGCTTAAAGCTAAAGTTTTTATTATTATTAGTCAATATGGGAGGTTTCCCTTCTGATGTTTAAAAGAATATTAAATTTTCCTTCAAGTACTTCCCAAGAATACAGAATAAAAGCTAAATTTTACTCGGTAAAGTCTCTCCAAACGTGTAGAAAAATTAATTATTCATTTGAAAAACGTCCGTGAAGCAGGAAATGAATAACTAAGCACGTACCTTAGCAGCATTCCTGATGAATCTAGTTAAGGTAACCTATATTAATAAAAAAATAAATTAAAATAGCTTGAAAATATATTTGCAAAGTCAATAACAATTTGAGCAAAATTAAAGACAAAATAAATGAAATAAATACAAAATATAATATTTATAAGGTCAAATGTAAAGATTGCAATTCAGTTTACATAGGGGAATCGTCACAGATATTAAAAAGTGGAATATAACATGCCAAAAATATTGATGAATAAGCAAATAAAACAGCTTAAATACGGACCATGTATTTAAAAACAAACATACATTTGTCTTTGACGATATCGTCATAGTTGACAAAGACAGAAATAATGTTAAGCGGAAAATAGTATTATAATAATAAACAACCGGAATCAGTAAATTATTAAATTCTTAAATCAAATATTTTATAATACTATTAGAAATTAGTAAATAATTGATTTAAAATAATAGTACAAAGGTTATAGAACTTATTGTAATCTGCTGATTTATAAGCCTCTTGACACAGATGACTAGCTAACCTTAGACTAAGTATGGGTGGTGAGCTGACCACATGCTGGGTATGTACATTTAAAAATTGTATTATATTTTGACGAACATTTTAGATGGGAGACATTTTTTTTTAAACATAACTAAGGATAAAATAAAAGGGATAAGTATTATATTGGAATGACTAAAATAATAATTTAAAAACTGTTTAGTATGTAATGGCCCCTTAGGAGATGTCATTAAGGCCACGAAACATGTAGGGCAAAATGATAATAAAGTGGTACAAAAGAAAAAAAAAATGACAAAAAGAAAAATGAAAAAAAAAATTCTTTTTGGCCTACGCCATATATACCCAAAAAAACTGAGTATACTTGAATGGTCAGAAACACATGGAATAGAATAATTAATTATCTTATTTAATTTGATTCTTGAGTAAACCGCAACTTTTAATAGACCTATTCTGTTGGTTAACGGACTCATCCAAAAAACAGAAATTGTGGTGCCTAGCCTGTTAACACATTGGATGCGGATGTAGTAATTGCCGTTTTTACATCGTACGGATGAATGTTTTGGTGTTTTAATTGATTACAGTGATTTTTGTATGTAAAAAAAAATTCGGGGATTTTAAGTGCTCAGTAGATCTACAGGGCCGTACGGCAGTGTGGGCAAGTAATGCAAGCCCGCAACATTAGTACAGTGTGTTGAAATTAAAACAAACCTATACTGCCATAATTTTTCCATTTAACTGGAACCAAAGTTTCATAATTTGCCAAAAGAGTGCAAACAGGCAAATATACACCTCTATTTCGTCTGTCCACTTTTAGACAAATGTATGACTAACCGTATAGGTTTTTACCTAAAATTTCACCAAAATGTACTAATGTGGCCCCATTTTAAGGTAGAAATGGCGGTTTACTTCGGAACCAAATTATCGATTTGCCCTTATCAGCTTTTGCTTTTACTCCCTTCCTACGTAACTTGGAAGATATTTTGTCCGAATAATAAACGGTCTTGCTTACTGAAAGTATTACAGACTAAACCAAAAAATATTCCGCTAGGCCCGCCAAATACTGACGTGGTTCGAACGACGATACTGGAGGATGAAATCTACTATATATTTGTCAAATACCACTCACTCACTCATCTATCAACGCCCAGCCCAAACCGCTCGACAGAAAATTTTGAAATTTTGCATGGACACTCCCTATATAACGTAGACGCTCACTAAGAAAGGATTTTTTGATATTCAAATTTTTAAGCATTTTTAGGGGGGTTTAAAGTTTTAGTTGGTTAGAGCAGGCAAGCCTAGGCAGCAAGCGTTGCTAGGACGATAAAGAACAGCTGTTATTGTACATTATCTATTTCATAGTATTATTTCTAATTGAGGTTAATTTCAACTATGATGGCAGACCTTGAATTACTAGAAATTAACTGTCCCTTATAGAGTTTTAATTGCGTTTCTTTTCTGCCTGTCCCCGTCAGATAGGCTTGCCATATTTTTGGAGAGTTAAACCGAGACACATTAATATGGGATGGGCATACCAGGGGGGGGGGGGGGATAAAAAGAGTACAAATTATAAGCAAAATGGTTGGTGAGTTTTAAGCCTAGCAACTAACGGGAAGGGGGAATCCTAAACTGTTAGTCTACCCAAACCTTAAAAATAAGAACGAAACTTTTTTTGCTACTTGATTTTCTTAAAAAAAATCTCTCAGCCAAATAGTAGTGTCTGGCAGCTGGCAGCGCTGTGCAGGTAGTTCCAGCGTTTTACAGTTAGATTACTTCTCATTTCTTTGACACTGTTAGCAGTAGTAACAATGTTGATTGTAGAAAAGTAACCGATTTATAAAAGATTCTTCTAAACATGAATTCATTACTTTTTGCATCTTACAGCCTTTTCCGGGACATTGATAAAACCGGGCGGGACACCGAAACAATTGCAAAATACCGGGACAGTCCCGGTCAAACCGTGATGTATGGCATATCCTTAGGTTTTCCAGGCGAGGTAATAATATCCGGAACCCTTGCACAGCCTCCTCGCCTATAACCTTGGTAATACTCGTAAATATATTGGGTGTTACCATATGACTTCTTGGAAACATAAACTTTTAAATTTTAACGCCCATTGAATAAAATATAGTATGACGAGAACCGTGCTTTAATAAACTGCACAGAATTGTATAGTAACGTAATTTTAATGAAACATTATTTAACGCAATAAAATAACTACTTATCTGCCGTGACGAAGCACGGGTATTCAGCTAGTCTTTCATACCACGATATCGATTAGTAATTAGTAAAATATATTAATGATTCCTTTTAATTTATACTGGTTCATGTTAAATGTTTTGACATCATTAAAAGATTCTAATTAGCAATAGGAATTAGTTTATAAATTAACGAATTCTCTTATTTTCCAGAGCCGCTTACCATGATGACTCTGGTGACGCTTTCGGGGAGCTGCCTTACACTCTTCTTGGTATGCGTCATTTGCGCCGTCTATTGCGCCAAGACTGAAAAATGTTGTTTCTCCAGTAAGTATAACTTTTTTCATATTAATATACATATTTTTCAGGTTTTTGTAAATTCTTTAATTTTTTTGAATTTTAATAGATTTTTTTTATTGTTATGTATCTACTCATTGATGCTTGTATTAGTATTCTTTAATAACTTTTTAATTTAGTGCTGTTCGTATTTAATACACGAATTTATTTTCAATATTCATTGCTTATTGAGCTTATAATAAAGTAAATTTTTTCCTACTCTCGACTAATGTACTGGATGGCCTGAGTTCGGGCGCGCACTAAAGATTTTATGTTTTACTGTCGTCGTTAGGGGTTCGATTATCTAGGCCCACCCAGCATTTAATTAATTTATTAAATGACTCACATTGTGTGGATATTTATTTATTTAAATTTTAACGTCCATTATTATTATGTACGAATTTTGGGAAGGGTTATCTATAGGTTAGCACCCTTTACTAGCAAGGACAGGGCTAAGGATGAAATTATTAGATGAAATTTAAATTCGATCATTAACAATTTCATAAATATGTTAATCGTATATAATTTACTATATGGATGTTAAAAAAAAAATATTTTGGTTTTCAATTGCCTCTGAAGAGGAGGCGATAATGAAATATGTTGGGAATATTGTGAAATTGAGCTGTACAAAAAATTAAAAAAAAAAATGTTTTCTTCATCTAAATATATTCAACTAAAAAAAATATATAATAAGTATTATTGGTTGAAGAAATAAGAACTTATGATACTTTAGTATTAAATTATCTTTATGTATTCTGTACTTTATACCCTAAGTTTTTGATAGTTGCACTAATATTTTTATGCTCTTAATCTTACTTTTGAGTGTTATTACTTGTTAATAAAACCTCAATGAGAATTTAATGAAAAGTCATCTCCTTGTTTCGGAACGTCAAGTCTAAATGACATAGGTAGAATGACATGGGTCGAGTTCTGAAGTTCACGAACTTATGTTAT
This sequence comes from Gonocerus acuteangulatus, assembly GCA_946811695.1. Lineage (NCBI taxonomy): Eukaryota > Metazoa > Arthropoda > Insecta > Hemiptera > Coreidae > Gonocerus > Gonocerus acuteangulatus. The sequence continues at coordinate 36,078,176 of OX328126.1, read as the reverse complement.
AAACTTTGGTACAAAGTTGAGCCTATTAGAAGTGGAAATGGATGCTGTCGGCCATGTAAGACATGGACTATTGAGAGAACAGTGACAAGCCTCTGCTAGGAATCCCTAAGCTGGAACAGGCTTACTTGGAACTCATCCACCACTAGCTCTTGCCCTAAAGTCCGAATCCTATTGGAGGCCCGCTTCCGAAGATAAACTTACAAACTTATATGAGATTAGGTGCTTTGCGAGGGAGGTATTAAAGGGCTATTAAAAAAAAACACATGTTTTTAATTGTTAGATGTTGCTTTAATTTGCTAGACGACCCAAACAGTGTGATTTTAAACAGCGTCCTCAAAAGTTTATTGTATTTAATACAAATAATTTGTGAACTGCATCATCGTTGCGCGTTTCTAGTACCATTATTAAAGAAATAGAGAAAAGAAATAGAATAGTGAAAAAAGATATTAGGCGCCACAATAGGGAACTGATAGAATCTTAAGCGGAATTTCATGCCTTCTTTTACTAATATAATCATTTTACTGTTAAATGAAATTAAATACAACAACCAATTACGAAGTGAGGTAATCTGAAACAGAACCCTTTTCAAAAGGACAAAACTGACACTTTCGGAATTTTAAGCACATATTTCACCGACTGACCAAAACAAAAATTGTTTCATAACCTTTTTTGTAAAACTATTTGTAGCTTTCAAATGATTACGTTCCAATTCCTACGATTTCCCAAACGTTTTCGAGATATTTAAGAAATTATACGAAGATCCTACTACTTTTCATATTTGTTAATAAAATATTTTGTTTCTAATACTTTCTTAACTCCAAAACGAACCCTAAATTTAAATATCTTAGTTTAGATGAATGCTAAACCTCTGACATTCACCTAAAATAGGGTGCGTTTACATTTTACACTACTCGCCGGAATTATATCTCAGGTGTCGGATAGTTTATCTCTTTAATGTTTCACACCCACAGAAATAGCTAGACATTTATGTCGTGGATTAGTATACGACAGTTTTTTGATTTGCGATAAATGTAAGGGCAGTTTATACACATATATATGTGTCCTGTGACGTCCACATGTTTCCTGTGTCGTCTATTCTGCTTGAAATTATCAAAGTATCGAAAAGCAAAATCGTGGCCTGCGTAATTATTCTAAAAATGTTGGAAACGTTCTTCATTGGTTCGAGAATGGATTTTGAGACGGGAAAAATTAGATGTCTTCGGTCAATTAATGTCTGAGCTCAGTATCGAGGATTCACCGCCGTTCTCGAATTTTTCCGAAGCCCATGTAATACGTGTAAATTAAGATACTATCCCTCTTTGTAGTTCCAAACATCAGAATTGTAACAACATGAAAGAAATCCTTGTAATTGTTTCATTTACGTAAAATTCAGAGAGAAAATCTAAAGCTGTAACTAAAAACGTAGAAAAACGTTTTTCATTTCCGGTTTGTCACTTTTTAAAGTAATTTCTTACAAATTATTATTATTTTTTTTTTTTTTTTAACGGCGCAGGCACATCTGGGGCATTAGCGTCGATTATTCCTTAATGGTTTTCTTTTACTCCTTTCACCTTTTACTGTCATTATTTAGATTCAATTTGCCTTTTCTGAGTTCAGCAGTGATTGTGAGATTTAGCAAATTTTATATAAATTAAAGTATTAATTAAGTTATTCAACAAAAACGTAGTGTGTCCAACAGAAGAACTCCAAAAAATAATTAATTAACAAATTAATAATTATATCACGAAAGAGACAGATGTTGTTCATAACGTATATAAAGAGTAAAACTATTTATGTTTATCATTAAAATTTAAATGAAATTCCTAGAGTCTTGGCAATGATTCCCACTTGGTACAGTAGTTTTCCTTTCGAAAAATGACAGGGTATCAGCTCTGATGAACGGTCCCAAAAATCTACGTAATATATAAGTAGACAGTAAAACGTAAATAAATACTAATGCAGCTCCTGCGTGGCACACCTTTATTGCGTAGAATTTTTACATAAAACAAGCCCAAGCGCAGACTGATGATTTAGAAGAAATTTGCTTCTGCAGCCGTTAAAATACCACAGGATCGTGTCGGATGGCGGTAGCTGGAGATATATGGAGCCTGTCAGTGGTGACAGATGTAAATTAGCAAGGTTCGGCCTAAAACAAAGCAAGAGACCGCCGACAAAGCTATTCTACCCGTGTAAACCGCTTCTACTATTTCTCTTTACTCGCTCTTATGCACTCTCCAGCAAGGGAGAATACACATAAAACAGTCCATCATTAATTGATATAATTTAAATTATTAAGACGTTTACTAACTAAAATTTCGTTACAATTACTTTTTTTACCGTTGGTGGCGTTCGGAACGGAGGTGGGGCGCGTGGGTCGGCGGGAGCGATGGGCTTGGTTAGGGTTGAGGACGAGCCCCCCCCCCATGCGGTCTGTGAAGGTTTGGTTGCCCTGGCACTAGCAAGCACACCTTCTATCATAGACCTGGCAGCCAGTCACCAGATGCGGGCCACTAAGGTAGAACTGGCACGGGGGACTCTACTCGACCTTGGCTGGGTCCACATCCCGCTGGCCGTCGGGCTCTGTCTCTGCTTTCGTTCCAACGGACCGGCCAAGAGGCATAAATGACCCAATAGTGGTTGAATGGCCTTTAAACACCAAGGGAAAAAAAAAAAAAAAAAAAAAAAAAAAAAAAAAAAAAAAAAAAAAAAACAGTACTTCAGCCATCTTACATTCAGTAGATTTTGTGGCCACTGTTCTGTAGGCAGGATGTTTAAAAATAATAAATACAATTATCAAAAAGTAATCAGAATTAACAACCATTAAAACTAATAATAGATTTTCTTAAATGATGCGATTAAACTGTTACAACATAAAAATTATTAAAGTCGCAATGTTAACGGAAAGCTGTGTAAGTACTAGCTTCTGCATATGTGCGACAATATATGAGCATTATTCAAATAGATTTTAATTTTTGGTTCTCAAATTTTACAGAAATCAACTTGAATATTAATCAACTTTTTTTGTACCAATTGAACATACATGTCGTCGATACAAATGCAAACTAACAAATGTGCAAATCAACACTTTTGAGATTGGAAAAGCATTTATTCATAACTTTTTCTTGGACAGTCAAATATTCGGCAGATTTGGCCTCTTGATAGTGGAATACTTTCCCTTTAATAGAGTGAAGTCAGATTGAAGAATTTGCCGTAAATAAGTCCAGCAGAAATTAGTAAAGATTGACAATGAAAGATGCATTTTTTCATATTCGTTACTTTGCATTTGTATCGACGATGTGATGGTTAATTTTTGTCGGCAGTTGGTCATGCACTCACAACTTTTTTTTTTTTTTTAAATGAATCGAATTGAATATTTATATCTAGTTTTTTTCTGAATAATTAAAAATCATGCACGCAATTCCAAATATCGTCAATTATACCGAGTCCCTACTGGAGCAACATCAGGTGCAGGCCTTTCTGGAAGCATTTCTGAAGTGAAATAAGACCACCTTCAATATCCTTCCTAATACCACCTTCAATACCCTCCCTAATACCTAATACCTACCTTCAAGTGTGTGAAATTCGGCGAACAACATAAATCCGAAGATTGCCCAAAACCCATCGACGTACCAGCATCCTGCGCCAATTGCGGTGAGAACCACCCTGCGAACTACAAAGGATGTGAGGTCTACAAAGCGCTTCGGACTCTTCGAGCTCAAAGACAAAGAACCAGCAGTGCATCCCGTCAGAACCATGTTCCGGGAACTAGTGATAAAGAGGATCGACCCACACAGCAACTACCGCCCTCTACATCATCCCTCACATCTAAACGTAGGCCAAACATCTCTTATGCCTCTCTTCTCTCCTCCAAGGAGAAGAAGGTGCAGCTAATGCCTCATCCTAATCCCACCCCACCACAAAAACCACCAACCACTTCAGCACGCAAAAATCTGTCACAATCCACGTCTTCAGCAACCCAACAATATATTACAACAGAACACCCATCTAAATTTGCTAATGCTCCCCCAACCCGTAAAGCAGTTCCTCCCACTCCTACACCCCAAGACCCCTTTATTTTGTTTTCCACATTTTTAAACAAATTGGAAACGTTGTTAACCCCGCTTATCTCCCTCATGACCTCCTTAATATCCGATATCCTTCCAAAGCTCCTTAAATGATATCCCCCAACCCCACTCCCCTCTCCATAATCCTATGGAATGCTAACGGACTTACTACACGACGACTCGAGCTCGAACTCCTACTCACAGAAAAGAACATTGACATTGCACTAATTACAGAAACACACCTACTGACCACACAACACTTCTCAATCCCAGGATACGTGTGCTACAGAGCAGACCATCCGTCCGAGGCCAGGCATGGAGCAGCAGTAATGGTAAAAAATTCGTTGGCTCATTTTTCTCATTCCACTCTCCCAACAGATAACATGCAGGTAAGCTCAATCTCCCTTTCCCTTTCTTCCAATGATATTATTGTTTCCGCTGCGTATTTTTCCCCGAACTTCACTATCTACCATCCTGAATTCCTTACTCTGTTCCAATCTTTCGGTCCTCGCTTCCTCATAGGGGCTGATTTCAATGCGAAACATCCCAGATGGGGAAGCCGTCTAACCAATCCTCGTGGCAGAATTCTGTACGACATCCTTCATTCCCAAAATTACGACACTATTTCCTCTGATTCTCCTACATACTGGCCAACCGATCCTTCTCGCACTCCTGACCTGGTCGACTTCTTCATCACTTCTGGCCTACGTGGAATATCATACTCGGTTCAGTCACTGCTTGAACTTTCATCCGACCACTCAGCCATCCTACTCGTCCTGAATACATTTCCTCTACCACGTTCCCGAATTCCCTCCCTTACCCCAGGGCCTATGAACTGGGAGTTATTTCGTTATCAACTATCTCAATCCATAAACCTCAATATACCTCTGAAATCCTCATCTGACGTAGACGAGGCTGTCTCGATGTTCACGAAAGCGATACAAGACTGCGCCCTGAACTCCTGCAGACCAAGATCACGTCTTCCCTTTCGTCCGAAACCCCAGCTACCCGATCACATCCTCACTATCTTATCTGCTAAGCGCCAAGCAAGGGCTCGCTGGCAGAGATCCCGTTATCCATCTGACCACGCTAACTTTAATAGACTTACCCGACTCCTAAAAAAAGCCTTATCCACATTCCGATCTGAATCATTCAACGACTACCTACAATCACTTACCACCGAAGATAATTCCCTTTGGCAAGCCACCCTCAAAATCCTTAAATTCCCTACTGTTCCCCAACCTCTCCAGCGCAGTGACGGAAGTTGGACCAGAAGCGATGATGATAAAGCTGAACTATTCGCTTCTCACCTGGAATCCATCTTTTCTCCTCATCCCGAAACAAATTCTCCCCAGGATGTAGAAATATTCGATAACCTTAACAGCCCTCTTCCTCTATCCCTTCCTCCTAAAGCATTCCATCCTTCAGAAATTAAATATATCATCAAACATCTTCCCCGAAAATCTCCTGGTTGCGACCATATAACAGCTCCAATCCTAAAAAACTTACCACAGAAAGCAATTATTTTCCTTACATACATATACAACGCAATCCTCAGAACTACCTATTTCCCCATTTCATGGAAACACTCTGTCATAATCCTTATACCTAAACCACATAAACCCCCCAAGAATCCATCTTTCTATCGTCCTATCAGTTTGCTCCCAATTATGTCCAAAATATTTGAAAAACTCCTCCTCAAAAGAATTCTGTCTACTATCCCTTCCAACTCCATACCAGATCATCAGTTTGGGTTCCGTGCTCAGCACTCAACCATTCAACAATGTTTCAGCGTTGTAGACACCATTTCCCATGCGCTGGAAAGTAAAAACTACTGCACGAGTGCCTTTCTCGACGTCGCCCAAGCGTTCGATCGTGTTTGGCACCCGGGGTTATTATACAAAGTACGGCGCATACTTCCCCACACATACTTCCTAATCCTACAGTCCTACCTATTGAGCCGTTCCTTCCAAGTAAGATCTGGTTCCACATTATCTAGTTCCCGTCCTATTTCCTCTGGTGTACCGCAGGGAAGTATTCTCGGTCCTATCCTTTACCTTCTGTACACCGCTGACGTTCCTACCCACCCAAATACTCATCTAACGACATATGCTGATGATACAGCCATTTTTTCCTCCTCCCCTGATCCCGAAGCTGCTTCCCTTCACCTGCAGGAACATATAGACTCTGTTGAGGATTGGTGCAACAGGTGGAAAATCAAGGTGAATCCAGAGAAATGCAGCCAAATAACATTCACTCTCAATAAAAGGACTTGCCCACCAGTTCACATAACCAGTCAAGAACTTCCTGTATCCAACGAAGTGCGCTACCTGGGATTAATACTAGACAGCAGACTAACTTGGAACCCACAAACCCGATTGAAAAGACAGGAACTGAACAGGAGATACGGACTTCTTCGACGACTATTGGGACCTTCATCAAAACTCACAATACAGAACAAACTCACTATATACAAAACCATCATCAGACCTATTTGGACATACGGACTGGAACTGTGGGGAACAACCAAAAGATCAAATATACAGAGAATACAGGCATTCCAATCCAAAGTCCTACGCAAAATAGTTAATGCCCCTTTTTTCGTCTCCAATAAAACCCTTCATCACGACCTCAATATCCCTTTCATCCATGAACTAGCTAAATCCCGATTCCTAACCTTTCTCTCCAAACTATCTTCTCATCCCAATCCCAGAGCTCAATCCCTCTCCTCTCAATCCCACCCCGAAAACCCTCCTAGGAGGCTAAAGAGATCTTGGCCTCGTGATCAACTTCACACTTAAAGGACAAATAAAAGCGTTTAACTAGGAAGTGTCAATTATGATTGGCTCCTTCCAAATTTCTATTTAAATTATATTTTATCATTTCATTTATTGTTTTTTTTTCTTATTATTAATTTTTATTATTTTTTCCCCTTTTATTTATTTATTTATCTTTTTTTTTTCTTTTTTCTTTTAATAATTTAAGTATGTACTATTTTTTTCTTTTCTGTAATCTCATTATGTGAAATCATAAAAATTTCTTTATTTATCACAATTAACCAATGTACTATATTATTTGTGCAGATGTTAATAAACGCTTTATTATAAAAAAACAATACCTACCTTCAATATCCTTCCTAATACCACCTTCTATACCCTTCGTAATACCAACTTCAATATCCTTCCTAATACTACCTTCAATATCCTTCATAATACCTACCTTCAATATCCTTCCTAATACCACCTTCTATACCCTTCGTAATACCAACTTCAATATCCTTCCTAATACTACCTTCAATACCCTTCATAATACCACGTTTAATACCCTTCCTAATATTACCTTCTATACCCTTCCAAATACTATCTTCGATATCCTTTCTAATACTACCTATAATATCTAGCCTAATACTGCCTTCAATAATCTTCCTAATATCACCTTATCGTTTATACGCACAAATACATAATTTATTTTTTGAATGTTTTTGTGAATAAATTTTTATTCACAAATTTTAATGTGAATTTATTTGTATTCGTATATTTAAAAGTAAATGTTTTTGTAATCACTTGATTTTTGTGAATATTCACAAAATTTGTGTATATTCAAAATGTATATTAAGAATTTTTCCTGTAAATTAAATTTTATTTACAGGAAAATTTATGAATACAGTTTTATTCACACAATACGACATACGTGAACACAAATAAATTCGTATTCAAACTTATGAATAAGAAATTATTTATATTTGTATTTACAAATAAATGAGGTACAAATAAATTCTTATTTTTATTTCTAAATAAAATTATGCCAACTCTGATTACCATCCAATGTAGAGTAGGACGGTAATGATGCGGACGGTAATGATATTTGTTACAAAAATATTTATAACTTTTTTTCTAAAATAATTATATTAATAAAAAATATTGTAAAATACGTAGTTTATGAAGCACTATTTAATTGTTAGACAAAAAAACATTTCATGGATGTTTTGAATAATAAAATGGGAGACTGTAATGACCAGCAAAAGACTCCAATTGTGATTTACCAGATAAAACACAGCGAAAAAACTGATTCGTACAACATTTCTCTTCCGTACCTTCTGGACAACAAAAATCAGTTTGAGAGAGCTGCTCCAATATATATTTGGAAACAACTTGCTCCATCCTGATAGGTTTTCTCGTTAATTCAAAAAGGCGGACGGTAATGATGTCAAAACTGAGGGACAACTTTAAAGGCACTATTATGAGGTTAGAATTTTTTTTTAAATTTATTTAAATTTATATGAATTCAACGTAAATATAATTATTTTAAAATAAAACAACACATGAGCAAAAGATATAATATCCTTCCCCCCTAAAAAAAATAGTAAAGTTTAATAAATGTGTTCAGGGACAGCGGACGGTAATGATTTTGGGCCTATAAAATTAATAATTTTGACATTAAATTTTGAAATTCAGAATTTAATTTTGGTAGCATTAATTTCCTCTTTATTCCATTAGTCATTCCAAGAAGAAAAAAATTTTAAAAAATCTGGTCGCCTCAATTATATTGCCAAGGAACAATAATGTTAAAAAACTATTTGAATAATGCTCATATATATGTTATATATTTGCAGTTATTCTATTTTTGTTATTGACTTTTATATTTTTTAATATTTTATCTAGTTAGTAATAACAATAAAAGGAATTGTAGTAGGACCGTACAAGAACAAAAAATTCTACAGGTAACACAGATCGTAAAAGCATAATATTTGTAAGTAATGACTGTAAAATTAGTGTATAGTTTGTATAAATGTTAGTGGCTCTCTTAGTAATATTCCTATTTGTATCTACAACATATATTTAATGTGTAAATTTATTTGTTTTTGATAATTTATTCAAATTATTGCTTGGAGATATAGAATAAAGGCACACAAATATACGTATGCGTACCTAATGTAACTGTACGTTTGCTTACATGTATATGTACGTTCTGAAATGTTCGTTTCCTTCACTTAAGGAATAAAACCCCTAACCTCCTACCTTGTGCATTCAAAATCAAAGTCATTTTCTCCAATTTATGAATAAATTAAATCATTTTTTTCAATTCTTTATGTCATACATATGATGTGGCATGTTAAAGTATCCACAAAAAAAAGTTGTAATTCTTCGAAAACGAAATGGTGGCGCTGGGTCTGACGAACGGAAATCCTCCTTTTTCACGGGCGATAGTCTGCAAGCGGCAATCTAGAGAAAAAAACTAAAACTATTTTGGAATAAGAACTTAAAATCTAGTAAAGTATGTGAGCTTTTTAAGATATATTAATTTTTTGCGATAATGATGCACCTACATTGAGAAAAAAAACAGCCTGCCGGCAGCCTGAAAACTGTGACTCAGTGCCAGTATTTTGAAATATGACATTTTAGTCTAAAATAGGATTCCACATATTTCAGCCTAAAATAGGATTCCACTAGTTAGAGTGCCCGCACTTTATAATAGGGTGCTGGAATGCTAGCAGCCTACAGAGAGATGACTTTATTATGTGGATAAAAAAGAACAAAGGTAAATTCAGAGTAATAATAATGAGACTTTATTTGGGTGTAATATACATATAAACTTCTTAACAAGTAGATATTTACAAGTAGGTAAGAGGTATACACTTTTTAACAAATATAGATATTTACAAGTATTAGGTATTAGGTACAATGTACTTATGAACAATATTGAACAAGTAGGTCTAGAAATTATTTTTTTATTTTTTTTGTTTTCATGACACTTATAGCCGTATTCATAAAGCCGAAGACAGTTGATTTCAGCATCTGTTCAAACAGAAACAAAAATACATTTTTATTAATAACAAAAGAAAAGTTGTTGTTGTTGTGTTTTAAATTAAAAAGAAACATAAATAGGCATTTTTTCTAGTTTAAAATGTCGCAGTAAATTCAAAGCTGCCAGGGAATTACAAAATAAATATAAAATAAGGTTTTTGTCTATGGATATGATCATAAATGAAGGAACTATAGAAACAGAATGGACACCAAAATAAAAGTCTACTAATACTATTTTGAACTAATATTCTAGCCGTATTCTAGGAACGTATACAAAAAGACTTCCATCAGTTCTCAGCTTACCAGGCTTATTGAACTCCATCTTCAGTTGGTTCTATACTCGCAGCTCCATGTTATATTAAGGGAATATATTCTTGAAAAACAAACACAACTTTCTTCATTCTATTGTATATAACATCTGTTTTGAAATTTAATAATAAAAACAAGAGCCTGTATGCATTCTACATTTAAGTTCCTTTTCAGTTAAATAACAGATGTTATATACAATAGAATGAAGAAAGTTGTGTTTGTTTTTCAAGAATATATTCCCTATATAATTCTAGCCGTAAGAATATGGCTAGAATATTAGTTCGAAATTGTATTAGTAGACTTTTATTTTGGTGTCCATTCTGTTTCTATAGTTCCTTCATTTATGATCATATCCATAGACAAAAACCTTATTTTATATTTATTTTGTGATTCCCTGGCAGCTTTGAATTTACTGCGACATTTTAAACTAGAAAAAATGCCTATTTATGTTTCTTTTTAATTTAAAACACAACAACAACAACTTTTCTTTTGTTATTAATAAAAATGTATTTTTGTTTCTGTTTGAACAGATGCTGAAATCAACTGTCTTCGGCTTTATGAATACGGCTAGAAGTGTCATGAAAACAAAAAAAATAAAAAAATTATTTCTAGACCTACTTGTTCAATATTGTTCATAAGTACATTGTACCTAATACCTAATACTTGTAAATATCTATATTTGTTAAAAAGTGTATACCTCATACCTACTTGTAAATATCTACTTGTTAAGAAGTGTATATGCAAATTACACCCAAATAAAGTCTTATTATTATTACTTTGAATTTACCTTTGTTCTTTTTTATCCACATAATAAAGTCATCTGTCTGTAGGCTGCTAGCATCCTATATGGGTGGGGTCAATGTAACCCATCCATATAGGATGCTAGCAGCCTATAGGGGTAGAATATAGGAAGCAAACATCAGCATGCTTGCAGCCTATATGGGTAGGCTGCTAGAAGCGAGTATCAGAGTGCCAGCAATCTAAAGTCTAGGGGTACGCACTTGAAAGTAGAGTGCTGGGTACTCTATTGTTGGATGCTAGCTATAGGATGCAGAATTAGCATTCCAGCACCCTATTATAAAATGCGGGCATTCTAACTAGTGGAATCCTATTTTAGGCTAAAATATGTGGAATCGTATTTTAGACTAAAATGTCCTATTTCAAAATACTGGCACTGAGTAACAGATTTCAGGCTGCAGGCAGCCTGAAAGTAGATGCGAGCAGCCTGTTTTTTTTCTCCGTGTACAATTCTTCATTTTCTATTAAACGATCCGTCGAAAATCGGTCATAATATCGTTATAATTCAATAAATCGAATAAAGCTCACGTACTTTAGAAGCAAGTATCATTAGAAAGCTGCAGTTAAAATTTGTAGTTAATCGGAAAATTAATGGCGCTAGCGTATCGCCCAATTTGAAAAACATAATTTTGAGAAAATCGACTTTAAAGTTTAAAGTTCTGAAATGTTCATTTCTTTCTTTTTACATATTTTTTTTTTAATAATTTCTTGTAATAAAGATAAAAAAATGGGGTTCTACTATTGAAACTTATCACGGCTTTAGTTGAAAAATCGAATTTTTTGCACATTTCAAAACTGTTTTCCTCATAAACCCTCTTTGATATAATTTTTGATAATTCATGCAAGCATTTAAAAAGAAAATGGTCTAAAAAAATTACAAGGTAGTATCTCTCCTTGGGTGGAAGCTTCTTAAGTTAATTCATATATCCAAATTTGTGTATTTCTTTGTATTGCTTGTTAATTACTTTTGTTACTGATGGACTGACGAATGACATTCTTGTGAGCTTATCAGTTAAGTTGGGAACCTCAAGAGCCAATAAAATATATGTAAAATGAAAAAATTAAGGAATGTAAGATTATATAAAAAATGTAATGATTTACACGATACAATTGGTGTCGCTAACAAGTATGTTAAGTAAATTTGTTAACGAGTATGATATTGCTGTTTAGTATTTGTTTGACGTCAGAATGTATTCGACTGTAAGTCGTATTGCAATTGGTCTGACTTAGTCCCTGTAATAACGCTTGAATGAGCCAGTTGGCAATGGCGTACATTTAAATAAATTATTTGTCAATTTTGAGCAAAATTGGACTTTTCGTTAAGTACCCAAACCAAAATCGTTATTCAACAACTATTTTTGCAATTTTCTCGAAAACGGTTAAACCTATCGCCTTAAAAATGGCTTCATTCGTTTTCCTAGGCCAAGAAGCCTATAAAACGAGTATTTTCAAGCATATGAAGTAAGCGGAACGATTTTTTTCGCGCGACATTCGCTTCAAAAACCATGTTCCGGTGGGCGGATTCTGCTGGTTAACGAACTTGGCCTTTCAAATTAGACGAAAGATGTTTGTACGAAATTTCTTCAAAGTCGGACCATTTTTGAGCTGTGGGGGCCGCGAACAGACAATATATATATATATATATATATATATATATATATATATATATATATATATATATATAAACAAATTTGAACCACCGTCATTTTCGGTCTCTAGGGGTTCTGAAACGCAAAATTTTCTAGTCGGCACTTCCGGATTGTTTCATGAGATCAACCTTCATAGGGTTCCTCCCTATGAAGGAAGGGATGAACTGCGCTAAAAAAATCAGACCCGTAAGTGGCCACGAGTGCCATGAGAGGCAGGTACTGAAGAGGCATCTATGGTCCGGCCGCCTGATTTTCCCTTTTGCAGGTACCCACTAATAAATTAATAAAACGCTGGGTTAGCCTAGGGGGCCAGGGAGGCCGAATTCAACCTATCAACGAAACTAGAAGATAAAAATATTTAGTGCTTGCTCGGGATTTGATCTCAGGTCCTCCAGCTTATTAGTCCATTGCTCTGCCTCTGAGCTAATTTCGCCCCACTACTCCAATTATCAGGACAAATTAACCGAAAGCTTCATGGAAAATTACATCCTGATCTCCGAGTCGACAAGATTGCTCAAAAGGAGTTCAAATATAAATAAAATATGCTCTACACCCTCGCTGGACGATATTATGGAGAGGCGTAACGCGAGAAAACAAAAGGTCTTTGGAACAAATGAGCCATATTGCGATAGGAGCCTTTTGTTGTTAAGCCTTTGTTTTATAATGACGTCACTGAGTAATTTACATCTGTCAGAAAGGAGGACGGTGTGGGATGGTTCACACCGTGGCCACTCTGTCATCAGGATTTTTATTACTAGCACCGCAGGCTGTGACAGCCCTCAACCCTCCACTCCAGACCATCCCATAGATAAACACTTCCCCTCTCTCATATTATGTATATATATATATATATATATATATATATATATATATATATATACTCATCATCAATATATAAATAACAGATGCATGTAAGTACAGGCCCTTCCCATAAATAGTTTCCCAATTAAAGCTATGATATAGTGTTGGACCTAGTTTTAGACCCTTAATACCTTGTACATAACCTAATAATACAGTTCTAATTTTTAGTGTTTTTCCAACTCTTTGTCCAGTTTTTTTGTAAATGATGGCCTTTATGCTGATCGGATTTATTATCAAATTTCTGGCATTTAATGGATCAGGCCCTTAGAGTAACGATTCAGGGTTATTATAATCTCTCTGATGACTTAAAACGATCAGTTTTTATGAGCTCTATGTAATTTAAAAGGATCATCGCTTAGCTAAAACTGGCATAGTTGGAAATGCACAAAAATTCAAGAGGGTATTGTTAGGTTATTGACAAGGTATTAAGGATCTAAACCTTGGCTTTTTGCACGTGAATTTCGAATTGCACCGTCGACGTTTCGCTTGAGGATGATGACGCGTGGGCATGACACTTGTTAGTGCGTCGAGCTGTTTGACAGGTATTTTTGCGCGTATACGAAAAGTCTTGGGGGAAGGCCCCAAATCAAATTTTCGGATTTTCCCCTTTATTTTTAGGTTCTCCTTACCCAGACGATTCATTTAATATCCAACACGATAGGTTTCGGATGGAATGAGCCTCCCCCCGGGGGCGGAGTCGAACACAATTTTTCAGGATTCCACGTTTGCCTTTAATAACACCCTAATGTCTATCATCCTGCAAAATATCAAGTTTCTAGATTTTCGGAAAGTGCCTAATAATATTGATGAGTGTGTCGTATAAATTCCGATATTCCATCGCCTATATCTCAAGTCATATGATAGTCATGCCAACCAAATGTTGGGCATTTGAAATTGTATATTTAGTTATTTAAATTAAAAGGTGAGAGAAAAAAAAAGGCTTGCGTAGAAAGCTCATTTTCATCTTTTGATGAATTCTTAATATGTATATATATATATATATATATATATATATATATATATATATATATATATATATATATATATAATGCATAATTGCAGATGACCCAAAATTTATCTAAATTCTTTTAGCTCTTCAGACGTCTGGAGAAGGTTAATAATAAATCAGTTGTGCAATTGGGGATTTCAAGGTCCGATCTTGTCCTTCATAAAGAATTATCTACATAATAGACGATTCCGAGTGAGGATAGGGTCAGCTCTATCAGATGAATTCCTTCAGGAAAACGGAGTGCCTCAGGGAGGAGTTCTTAGTGCCACCCTGTTCAACATAGCAGTAGATTCGATCAAATCTTTCATCCCAAAAACAGTGACCTATTGCCAATATGCTGATGACATACTCATCTACACTGCATCCAAAGACATAAACACAGCACAGGACCAACTACAAGACACAATACAGCGACTTGAACATTGGTACTCCTTAACTGCGTTTAAGATTTCCAAAGAAAAATCCAGCTGTATACTATTTACACGAAAGAGAACATTCCTCAACCCAAGACTGCAATTGTACAATTATTATTTACAATTAAGTCCGTCGTATCCTTTATCCCACCAAGCGTATCTTTCTGTCAATATGCCGATGACATTCTCATATATTTCTCTTCTAAACGCTATGAAATCGCAGAAGAAACAATTCAAGATGCTATACATGCCCTCGAATATTGGTCTACAAGGAGTGGCTTCCAATTTTCAGAAGAAAAATCGCAGTGTACTGTATTTTCTAAACGACACAACCTACCGATTACAAAATTAAATCTCAATAACACAAGCATAAGAAACAGTGACAGTTTAAAATTCCTTGGAATAACACTAGACAAGAAACTAACATGGGGACCCCATATAAAAAGTATACTTAATGAATGTAACAAATTGTTGAATTTATTAAGAATTCTTTGCAATACTAAGTGGGGAGCTGACAAATGTACCATGCTAAAGTGTTACAGAGCCTTCACCAGGCCTTTGCTGGATTACGGCTGCATAGCATATTCATCTGCCAGTTCGACAACACTAAAAGCATTATACACAACACAGGTGTAAGACTTACAACAAGAGCTTTCAGGTCGAGTCCAATATGTAGCCTTTATTCAGAATCTGGAGAACCTTCGTTGGATTATCGACGTCAGATGATTTGTCTTAAATTTATTGTGAGATCAAAAACTTTGAACTGTCCATGTGTTAATAGTTTTCTAAACAACCCCTTTATATACACATATGCACACAAACAACCCAAACAAAAACCCCTCCTTATCCGCTTCCTCGAAAACACAGAAAATGCTGTATTTTCGGAATACAGCAACTCAACCTACATACCCTAACGGACACCTCACAATCCCACCTTGGAGAGTAAACAATCTGAGAAATGACTTGACTATGACTAAATTTAAAAAAGCTGACGTGTCATCTCAAATTTATTACAGAGCGACATTTAATAACTTGACAGGAAGTAATCAAAATACACCAATAATATACCCAGATGGGTCCGAAACTGAGAGCGGAGTGGGCGCAGCAGCTGTTTTAGGAGAGAACATATTTCATATCAGCCTGCCATTAGGCACAAGCATATATACAGCAGAGCTGCACGGCATAGTTTTGGGCCTATCCAACGTACGGACTACAATACCACATATAATACTATGTAAAGATTCATTAAGTTGTTTACTCTCCCTATGCAACATCTAAAACACCAACCCAATCATCATCAAAATTGTACAAGAACTACTGAGACTAAAGGACCAACACACAACGGTAACAATGTTATGGGTTCCTGGTCATGAGAACATCGGACAGTCTACATTAGCGGACGAACATGCAAAACTTGCTACTAGAAGACAACCGAATGACCAGCACTGACTTACAGTTCAAGACCTACAAATAACAATAACAGAAGCTGTCCTGAACAGGTGGCATGCAATGTGGTATACCACTCAAGATAACCACCTAAGGGAAATAAAGAGCAATATACGACCATATACGTCAAGCAAACAGAGAACAAGACGTGACGAAGTTGTACTTACAAGACTAAGAATCGGACATACACGCCTCACTCACTCACACCTATTTACTGAACAAGACAAGCCAAGGTGCGAAACATGCAACGTTCCTTTCACTGTGAAACACCTACTAACAGACTGCATGAAAAGAAACAACCTACAGACACCTCATGACCTTAGCGAGCTGTTAGCAGATAGGAGCCCATATATTGATACCATACTCACATACTTAATGACCACGAATGCATACAACGAAATATAACTGTATTACAAGTAACGCACAATTAAAATCAAAGACAAAATTTCTGATCTCAAAATAATTTTAGAGCAATTTGTCTATATTTTTGTGGCTTTGTTTTCTTTAGGTTAGATCCTACTTACTATTTTATAAATTTGTATTATGATTTCAATCATACCATTTTTTTATTACTTATTATTTGCTACTTATTTTGTTTTGTATACATAATAAATGTATATATTTCTTTTTTTTAAAAAAAAAATATGAACAATCAATGTTAATTACGAATGTAAATTTGAAAGTTTTTCCTTATTATTTTTATTTTTATTATTAATTTTCTTTGAGCAGATCACCCCTGTTGCGAAGCTCTTCAAGCAAATTAAATAAATAAATAAATATTTACCAGTTGTAAATACAATTAAATTTCTAGGGTTGCTGTTTGATCGGCGTATGACTTGGATCCCCCACTTAAAAGAACTCCTCAATAAATCTAAAAAATCACTTAATTTATTGAGGATTCTTAGCAATACAAAATGGGATGCTGACAGATGTTCTATGCTCACTTTCTATAGAGCATACACCAGGTCAATTCTGGATTACGGGTGTCAAGCATATTCATCTGCCAGTAAAAGATCACTACAAATGTTAGACCCGATACATAACACAGGAATCAGAATAGCGACAGGTGCATTCAGATCTAGCCCATGTGTCAGCTTGTATGTCGAAGCCAGCGAGCCGCCATTGGAGTACAGGCGTCAGGAATTTTGTTTAAGATTTTACACAAAACTCAATTTTCTAAATAAACCATGCACACAAACATTAATACAAAACCCATTTATAGCTATGTACAACCAGACGGGAACAAGACAAAGACCACTGAACATAAGGAACTTGACTACTCAGCGAACACAGACCTACTGACCATTCCTACGTACTCAAGACACCCGCAGACTTACTTACCGTGGAGAATAAATAACTTAGAAATTAACTTAAAATTATCAAAATTCAATAAAAACAGCCCTCTTTCTAAACATTTTTACAAAAACTATCTTCTATCGCTGTATCCAGATGCACTCCTAGCATTTAAAGACGGATCGAAATCTAGAGAAGGCACTGGATCAGCAGCTATAATGGGAAATTCTAAATTTGGCATTAAAATAAACAATAAATCAACCGTTTTTTCAGCAGAATTGCAGGGAATACTTTTGGCACTGAAAAATATAACAATAATTCCAAATAAGACAATTATTATATGTTCCGATTCACTAAGTTCTCTACTCTCACTCACCAACGTATACGACACAAACACACTACTGACAGAGATTTTTCAAGAAATACACGACTTACAAACTTACAGCATACAAGTAGTGCTTCTGTGGATACCGGGACATATGGACTTCTCAGGGAACACAGAAGCTGACAAATATGCTAAACAAATTACAGAAAAATGTACAGTTGACGTGCAAGAATTAACGGTACAGGACTTACACACTAACATAAAAACTTACTTACAAAATGAATGGCAAAAAACGTGGACGAACATGACAAACAATAAACTAAGGGAAATCAAGAATACCGTTTGTGCTTGGCCCTCGAGCAACCGATCGAACAGAAGAGACGAGGTTGTCCTTACTCGATTGCGGATCGGGCATACGTTACTGACACATCGCCACTTAATGACGAGACAGGTCGGACCAGTTTGTGCCATCTGTAACACAAACTTGACTATTAAACACATACTAACTGACTGCAAACAACGAGACAGATTAAACCTGCCATACGACACGACTGAACTCCTGACAGAACACAGTCCACACATAAACACAATAATCATGCACCTTAAAGATACAAACATCTACAATCACATTTAGAATACACACATTGTAGAAATTATAATAACATGTATGTTTTAACGTGAAGTAAAGTAATGGACACAATCTTTCAAAACTTTAAATTTCCAGGCTTTTTTCTAGGACATTTTTTCTAATATATATATGTCTATGTCTATTGATACATATATATATATATATATATATATATATGTGTATATATATATATATATATATATGTATATATATATATATATATATATATATATATATATATATATATATATATATATATTGGTTTGTCAGTGGTTTCTACCGCCAACATATGAAAAAGAGCGAATCGCTTCTTTCGCAAGCTCTTTATTAAATATAAATAAATAAATAAACTTTTAGCTCTTAGGAGGCTAGGGTCGTTAAAGCAGTAATCCTTTCTTTACACTCCTTTATTTATTAGGCCCGACATGTTTCGTGCATATTTTCGCACCTCTTCAGGGGCACTTCTTGCTAGGAAGTCCACTCGTCCCCATATACTCGCTCTGGAGTCTTATCATAAATTAAACCTGAGTTTTAAGGCAGACTCCACAGCGAGTACATGGTGACGAGAGGACTTCCTAGCAAGAAGAGGTGCAAAAATATACACGAAACATGTTGAGCCTAATAAATAAACTAGTGTATAGAAAGGATTACTACTTTAATAACCCCATGCCCCCTAAGAGCTAAAAGTATTTAGATAAATTTTGGGTCATCTGCAAGCTTAAATTATATATATATATATATATATATATATATATATATATATATATATATATATATATATATATATATTAAGAATTCATCAAAAGATGAAAATGAGCTTTCTGCGCAGGCCTTTTTTTTCTCTCACCTTTTAAGGAAATTTAAATACCTAAATATACAATTTCAAATGCCCAACATTTGGCTGTCATGACTACAAGAGGTGATTCTGGAAGTGGTTGCATAATATGTGCCAGCTCTCATAGGAGCTATAAATCTAGCGCGCACTATCGAGCGCTACTGTCAGATATTGCTGTGTTTCCAGGCAGATTAATTCCAACTATTAATTGTTCAATTCTGAAAATCATTCATCATATCCATAATTAACAAGAAACTTTGATTTATACTATTATACGAACTAAGATAGTGATACAATCAGAAAACTATAAAAGTTTAGCACATATCGAGGAAGTAATATCTATTGAGGTTGGATTAAAATGTTACTTCTAAACATCAACAATTCTACCAAAAATTACCTCATGAATATATTCATGCGAATAAATTTTATCACATTCTATAATCATCAGTCCGCCGATACTGTGGCTAGAGGGGAGAAAAGGAGCCCAGATCGAGAAAAATGCCATTCCCTTGGCTACCACCGAGGAAGAAACAAGTACCTGGCTGAAGAAGATGGAGATGAATCCATCGAAATATTCCGGGAAGAAGTGAGGAGGAGTACCACCGCTGGAGAAAAATGCCGTTCCATCTAAAAATACTATCCCAGCGACGAAAAATAACATCAAACATATAAAACCTTACGGCGAGGAGAAAATAGAAGCAGGAGGAAAAAAAAAAAGACGCAATACCATCAGCGCTGCCAACGGACAGAATCCCAACTACACCAGGGAGCTTCAACACCATTCGTCCGCCGATACCGTGGCTAGAGGGGAGAAAAGGAGCCCAGATCGAGAAAAATGTCATTCCCTTGGCTACCACCGAGGAAGAAACAAGTAACCTGGCTGAAGAAGATGGAGATGAATCCATCGAAATATTCCGGGAAGAAGTGAGGAGGAGTACCACCGCTGGAGAAAAATGCCGTTCCATCTAAAAATACTATCCCAGCGACGAAAAATAACATCAAACATATAAAACCTTACGGCGAGGAAAATAGAAGCAGGAGGAAAAAAAAAAAGACGCAATACCATCAGCGCTGCCAACGGACAGAATCCCAACTACACCAGGGAGCTTCAACACCATTCGTCCGCCGATTCTGTGGCTAGAGGGGAGAAAAGGAGCCCAGATCGAGAAAAATGTCATTCCCTTGGCTACCACCGAGGAAGAAACAAGTACCTGGCTGAAGAAGATGGAGATGAATCCATCGAAATATTCCGGGAAGAAGTGAGGAGGAGTACCACCGCTGGTGAAAAATGCCGTTCCATCTAAAAATACTACCCCAGCGACGAAAAATAACATCAAACATATAAAACCTTACGGCGAGGAAAATAGAACCAGGAGGAAATAAAAAAAAAGACGCAATACCATCAGCGCTGCCAAAGGACAGAATCCCAACTACACCAGGGAGCTTCAACACCATTCGTCCGCCGATACTGTGGCTAGAAGGGAGAAAAGGAGCCCAGATCGAGAAAAATGTCATTCCCTTGGCTACCACCGAGGAAGAAACAAGTACCTGGCTGAAGAAGATGGAGATGAATCCATCGAAATATTCCGGGAAGAAGTGAGGAGGAGTACCACCGCTGGTGAAAAATGCCGTTCCATCTAAAAATACTACCCCAGCGACGAAAAATAACATCAAACATATAAAACCTTACGGCGAGGAAAATAGAACCAGGAGGAAATAAAAAAAAAGACGCAATACCATCAGCGCTGCCAAAGGACAGAATCCCAACTACACCAGGGAGCTTCAACACCATTCGTCCGCCGATACTGTGGCTAGAAGGGAGAAAAGGAGCCCAGATCGAGAAAAATGTCATTCCCTTGGCTACCACCGAGGAAGAAACAAGTACCTGGCTGAAGAAGATGGAGATGAATCCATCGAAATATTCCGGGAAGAAGTGAGGAGGAGTACCACCGCTGGTGAAAAATGCCGTTCCATCTAAAAATACTACCCCAGCGACGAAAAATAACATCAAACATATAAAACCTTACGGCGAGGAAAATAGAACCAGGAGGAAATAAAAAAAAAGACGCAATACCGCGCTACACCAGGGAGCTTCAACACCATTCGTCCGCCGATACTGTGGCTAGAAGGGAGAAAAGGAGCCCAGATCGAGAAAAATGTCATTCCCTTGGCTACCACCGAGGAAGAAACAAGTGCATAACTTCAGTGACTTTTTTTTTTTTAGCACTTTCCTCCGAAGGAAAGTAGCTATTGAGGTTGCACTCATAACGGAATTTTTGAAAAATTTCTTCAAATCTTTATCGATCCCGCCTAGTGGACACCGAAAATGATCCCCGTTAAAATTATATATATATATATATATATATATATATATATATATATATATATATATATATATATATATATGTTGTCACGATAGCGGCCAGAGTTTTTGTTTTTTCTTCAGGAAACGTGGTATATAGCGTTCAAATAGCAAAAGATTGAACGAGTTCGTTAAGGTTACTACAATGGTTATAGTCGGTATGTAGTAGTACCTCCTTGTAGGAAGAGAGGTTACTACAATGGTTATAGTCGGTATGTAGTAGTGCCTCCTTGTAGGAAGAGAGGTTACTACAATGGTTAAAGTCGGTATGTAGTAGTCTACGTGAACTAGTGAGTATTTAAGAACTAAGATGTGTAATGTGCTATGAAAATAAAAAAACTCTTCACTTCAATGACTAATATTATTTATAACACATACTTTTTATGTATCGAAGTCACCGCCTTACTTTGAAATGTGATCTAATTAAGTAAATCTTAAAATATTTTTAATTCTTATTCAAGAAAACAGAAAACAAGAATTCCAAGTTTTGCATTTTTTTTTCCTCTGCCACAACGCAATAAATCAGATATTTCTAATAAATGTACTAACTGCATTTAATATTGGCACAAGAGCATGAACAGTTAGCATTCTTTCTGGAAGTTAACCCCAGGATGGGGTTATTTTCTATTTTTGTCCTACTGATATTGGAAATATTATCCAAATTGACTATCAATTAATAGATGCTCATAAAAAAAGTAATGGACCAAAGGTAGTCTTTATCTAGATTCGTTATTAGAGAAATTTTGCAAAATATCTGTAGCT
Organism: Gonocerus acuteangulatus; assembly: GCA_946811695.1. Lineage (NCBI taxonomy): Eukaryota > Metazoa > Arthropoda > Insecta > Hemiptera > Coreidae > Gonocerus > Gonocerus acuteangulatus. The sequence continues at coordinate 36,055,618 of OX328126.1, read as the reverse complement.
ACATGGTCCGTGTATTTCAGGAAGCTGCTGATTTATTGCGGTCAGATAAGGACCATGAGCAGTGGCGGTAATACGAACAGTTCCAGGGAAGATGGCCCATTAATTTACTCTTTCATGCTCTACCTGCTCTAATTTATCTTTTCCAATAGAGGGGAATATAGAGTACGGTATTTATGGGGCAGTTCGGGGGGAGAAAGGAGAGGACCGGGGACTTGCAGTTTTCGGTGTAATATGTAGAGAAATATTTGGAGTCTGTTACCATAGTAAAGTTTATTTATAGACTCTATTATATCCATATTGCAAGAAATAATTGCAAAACGTAAGAATATAGTCAGTGACAACGCGACAAGGATCTGAAATATATTATGCTTGACATATATTGTGCCCTGAGTAGTACAGCTCCTAGAAGGAAGAAATGGGAGCCCTCGGTAAAGCGCTTGGCAGTCCGCGGTGTAAACTGATATAAGCTCAGCCTCTACTCAAAAAGTCCGTCTTGCAGGAACTGCATCATCTTAGCGCGGTTCCGTTCTTATCCCTAGACTCATTTAGAATGATTAAAATAGAAACTGTTATTATTTTGGGTCCACATTTCTAGAAAGGTCTTGATTTACGATCTTACCTAGATGGGTCGGCCAACCCTCCCTAGGAAGGACGCTAGGCAGTTGAAAAGCTATATCTTGGAAATCCATATCTCTAACATTAAATTGTTTTTCTTATTTTTCTTAACCTGTTTTATTTTCAAATACATTATCCAACTACAAGCAATTAAAAAATAACAAGGAATAAAAATATTTTTAGCAACAGAAAATGGGTCTCATTTTACCTATCCTGTTTTACACTCAAATACATTTTCGTAACATAAAAAATTACAAAAATAAATAGCAATAAAAAACTAAGGGAAAGAGACAAAAATTACAAAAATAACGACAAAAAAACGTTCATAGGAGCTAAACAGACGTATTTGAAGTTTTAAGCACTTATTTCTTCGATCGAGATCACCTAATCAAAAATTGTTTCAGAATTTTTTTTGTAGAGAATTTAGAAAGCTTTCAAATAGTTTCTATCCACTTATCATAATTTCCCAACCGCGTTCGAGATATTAATGAAATTAAACGAAGTTCCCAAAACTTTTCATGTCTGTTCATAAAATATTTTATTCTAACCCTACCTTAACTCCAAACGTAACCAAAAGTTTAACATGTTAGTTTCGATGAAATTCAAACATGCAAAAAATATTTTAACTGAATCCCATGATTGTAGGTTCCAAAACCAAACTAGGCTTTGTATTTGTGTCGGCAGATACCTGGGGTATATTTACAACTCTTGAGGATTAACTCGTAGCAGGTACATTTTTTGTGGACCTACAGGCAGTGAACGGACTCTCTATTCCCTCATAGTATCTAACTGTGTGAAGTTGAATATTGTTTCTAATTATACGTGTCCTGTTTTATTGACAAATACATTTGACTACTATAAGCAATTACAAACACTAGGGAACATGCCAAAGAACTCGGAGTAGGAGCCTCGACAGTCATTTGAAGGAAATCGGCAAATCCAAAACTGACATTTCATACGGTACAGCCTGATATATTTCTAGCAATGAATTGTTTTTCTTATTTTAATTAATCTGTTTTATTGTAAAATACATTATCCTACTATAAGAAATGACAAAATAACAAGGAATAAAAACAAACAAGAAGAACCGTTCAAATAAACGAAATCAATTACTTCAAAGTTTAAGCACGTATTTCTCCGATTGACATCGCCTAATCAAAAATTGTTTCAGAATCTTTTTTGTAGAACATTTAGTAAGCTTTCGCATGGTAACCCTCCGTTTGCCAATATTACAAACAGTTTTCGAGATATTAGGGAAAGTATACGAAGTTCCCAAAACTTTTCATGTCTGTTAATAAAATATTTTATTTTAATCCTTCCTTAACTCCAAAGGTAACCAAAATTTCAACATATTAGTTTTAATGAAAGTATAACATGTAGAAAATGTTTCAACTGAATCCCATGATTCCAAGTACCCAAACCAAAAACGGTATTCAAAAACTATTTTCCCAATTTTCTCTAAAACATTTAAAGCTATCGCCTTGAAAATCGTTTCATTCGTTTTCCTAGCCCAAAAAGCATATAAAACGAGTACTTACAAGCTTATGAACTCAAAAACGTAAGCGTTACGATTTTTGTTTTGCGCGAATTTCGCCCCAAACGCCATCTTCCAGTGGGCGGATTTTGTTGGTTAACGAACTTGACCTTTCAAATTGGACGACAGATTTTTGTACCAAATTTCATCAAAATCGGACCATTCGTCTGGGAGCTACAGAGCGAACAGACAAATATATATATATATATATATATACAAATTTTAACCACTATCATTTTCGGTCTCTAGGGGTTCTGAAACGCAAAATTTTCTAGTCGGCACTTCCGGATTGCGTCATGAGATCAACCTTATAAGCGGGGTTCCTCCCTATGGGGGAGGGAGGAACCGCGCTAAAAGGGATCAAAGTCCATGCGGTGTAAAAATGGAGGTGAAAGAGCTGAGCCATGGAAATGTTCTGGACAGAAGCGATTCCAGGGACATTGTGCATCTAGAGGCGGACTGCGAGGTTCTATAGTTTGACCGCAAACAAAAGAACCAGAAGGGGCGTAGCCAGAGGGGAGCTAGGCCGTCCCCCACATGTGCTAAGGGCAGCGCAAGCGCACTACCTTGCTCTTTTGTTTCGGGCGGACTAAAGCCTTTTCGGCTTGAGGGGGGGGGGCGAGAAGATGAGCTTTCGAAATGTCGCATGCTACTGGCTTCGCACCCTAACTGTCAGCTATATTCGGGGTATCCTAGAATAATCTAAATTTGTTAACGTCCATTTATTAGTAACTAAGAATTTTAGGTTATCTATAGGTTATCACCCTTTTCTAGCCAGGATAGGGTTGAACCTTTTTTCCCAAAGAAAAGCCACCACCCCTAGTGGGAATCGAATCCACGACCTTAGGCCCGGAGTGCATACGCCTTAGCACTCGCGCCCACCGGGACTCCTCTTAGCCATTTGTAACACACATAATTTGTCATTAAAAATATCTTTTGTTTTTATTTAGGGTATCCTCTCTCTCTCTCTCTCTCTCTCTCTCTCTCTCTCTCTCTCTCTCTCTCTCTCTCTCTCTCACACACATATGCTCTCTCTTTCTCTGATTCTTATTCCCTACTGCCCTTTGAGCGAAGGTCATTTTCTGTATCTGGTATGTAGGATTGAAAACGATTTTATCAACTACAGAACTTTATCAAAACGTGTTTCATGAGCTACACTAGAATAGCGTAAAGATTGAAACTAAACATCACAGTTAGAATATAATGAATTTCTCCTTCGTGGAAATAAAATTCTATTTGATTGGCCGAATATGTATTGAAATGGTTGGAAAGAGAGGAAAATGGCTGAACTCCATTTGCTGATCGACAACTATTGTATGCAGGAGGTGCCGACCCTCCATCCCCATCATTGGCTCTTTCTGTCGGTTTTAAGAGCCCATTAAATCTCAGCTGTAAATTCAATGGGGCGACAGTTAAAGGGTAGGAGAATCCAGATGGAAAATTGATTCCTTCATTTCCTATCGCCGAGTGTTTGTGTCCTCACTTCGTACGCAATGGCTACGTTCCTTTTGCACAATGTGGCCTATTTTATTTACATTATTCTTTTGTTGCTTTATGTGTTTGTTTTTTTTATAGCACTAGCATATTGCACTTGGGTGTGGACCCAAAAAAAAAAAGATTTTTTGAAAGGTTTCATCTAATTTTCATAGATTTCGTCTCCACCAAGACGTCTTAATAGAAAGTGGCCCCAAGATCTGTTAAACCAGTGAAGTGTCGTGAATTGGAGTGAGCAAAAAATCAGTAAATTATGTGTATAAGTGTGCATAACTACGTGGATTTATGTGCATGTATATATGTATATATATATATATATACACACACACATATATATATATATATATATATATATATATATATATATATATATATATATATATATATATAAATAAATATCAGTGAACAAAAATTAGTCTATGATATTTTATAGTATATTATTATATTTTTATTTAACTTTTAACGTCCATTATTATTGACTGAGATTTTTGGGACGGGTTCTCTATAGGTTGCCACCCTTTTCTAGCCAGGATAGGGCTGAATAATATTATTATTGTATTATAATATTTGAGAGTGATATCAATAGATATTGTCTCTCCTCAAGATATCATTGCCTACGTCTCATTCACCTCCATTCCTCCCGGCTGGACGCAAGAGATGGTTCGATGGTGAAAGGTAAGACATCAGGTCATCAGTATGAACCCTATGGCAGGTATTCGGCTGACAACCTGCTGTACCCGAGACGTGGCTAATCCTATCATCACATTACACAACTATCCTATCATCACATCAGGTCATCCGTAAGAATCCTTCATAAGGAAGGTATTCGGCTGACAACCTCCTGTACCCGAGACGAGGCTAATCCTATCATCACATCAGGTCATCCGTAAGAATCCTTCATAAGGAAGGTATTCGGCTGACAACCTCCTGTACCCGAGACGTGGCTACCCCTATCATCACATTACACAACTATCCTATCAGCACATCAGGTCATCCGTAAGAATCCTTCATAAGGAAGGTATTCGGCTGACAACCTCCTGTACCCGAGACGTGGCTAATCCTATCATCACATTACACAACTATCCTATCAGCACATCAGGTCATCCGTAAGAATCCTTCATAAGGAAGGTATTCGGCTGACAACCTCCTGTACCCGAGACGTGGCTAATCCTAACATCACATTACACAATACAATGTAAAATGTAGATTGTAATATACCTGTAAATAAAATAAATAAATTGTCATAGATACTGAAACAATAGTTCTACAATTATTGTTCATTCGCCACGAATCTCGGTTTTAAGAATTCCCCAAAACAACAATAATTTTGTTTGAATTTGTTTAGGAGAAAAATAGGTTTCTGAAGTAGGAGGGAGAGAATAATCTGGGCCTCGAGATATATCTACATTGTTTAATACTACAGCGTAACGTACAATACAGTACAAGAATCTCATAACAAAAGTGTCTTATGAAAGAATAAATTATAATTTGACTTTTTGATCTCACACAGGCTCAAAAATCGACTGATTTTGATTAAATTTGGTACAAAATCTTTCGTCTAATTTCAATGCTCTAGTTAGTTAACCAACAGAATCCGTACACCGGAACAAGGGGTTTAGAGCTAAATTCACGCGAAAAAAAAAGCGTAACTCTTACCTTTTCGAGTTCATATGCTGGCAATTAGTCGTTTTATTGTTCCCTTGACGTAGGAAAACGAATGAACCCGTTTTTAAAGCGATATCTGTAACCTTTCACGAGAAAAATGGATTCAACTACTTTTTCAAACTAATTTTCAGTTTGGTTATTCTAAAACGATTGATTTAGTTGAAGCTTGTTTCAGACGTTTGCCATTCGTCTAATCTAAGATATTTAAATTTTATTTGCGTTTAAAAAAAAAAAAAAACTTATTAATAGACATGAAACGTTTTGGGATCTTCGTATATTTTCCTTAATATTACTAGAAGGTGGCTATTTGAAAACTTACTAATTTCTCTAGAAAAAAAGGTTTGGATGGAATTTTCAATGGGGCGATGTCAATGAGAGAAATAAGTTCTTAAAACTTCGAAATTGTTGTTAGTTTTGTTCTTTTGGGTTTTTGTCTATAATTTTAATTATTTGTTGTTTCTTTGTTGCATTTAACAGTAAAATAAATATTTTATTAAAATAAGTTAAGAAAATGAGAAACAGTGTTATAGTGTTTGCAAGAGCGAACGTTGAGAAAGAGAATCAAGTAATTTCCGCTTAAGATACAATTAGTTTCCTATTGTGGCGCTTAAAATCCTATATTACTTCTCTTTGAGATTTTAGGTATATTTTGCATGTATGATCAAAACGTAACAATAACAGCTCCCATCCCTTTACTAATGGCACTAGGGATGAACGGATAGCGCTAAGATGATGCAGTTCCTGCGAGTCGGAGTTTTGCTCAGTTTATTACGCAGCTCTTACGTACTCTGACCGTGAATTGTAAGAAAGCAGAAAACAATAAGGCCATTTTTTATTTTTGCTTCTCAGCCACTACGCAATAAATTATTCATTTTCAATAAATTTTCTAACTGATTTTATTATTTTTTCAGGGAGGAATGATTTCCAGCCTGCAGATTTAGAAAGGTAATACTCAGAATTCAATATTTTTTTTAACGAACCTTTTCCATTTAAATGCATTTACACTTTACACTACTAACATGCAGAATTATGTATTTACAAATTAGGACGGGGCGGAGGCCAAGTGGCCGTGGGTTTAACTCTTCGTGCCAAGGGTCGTTGGTTCGATTCCTACTATGGGATGGTGGCTTTTCTTTTAAAAACCTTTTCAACCTTTTTTGGCCAAAATAAATGGCATCAGCCCTATTCTGGCCAAAAAAGGACGGTAAACTATAGATTATCCGTCCTAAAATTCTTAGTTAACAATATACTGGAAGTCAAATTTAAATAAATAATAAATGTAGTAGGACAGAGCAATTATAATGAATTCATGAGCCTATGGCACCTTTTATTAAAACTCTAGTGCAATTCGATCCCCAAAAATCTCTTTCCTCCATACATTATCGAGATTTAGTAATAAATGGTCAAAATATTCAAAACATTTATGAAAATTTAATAAACCTATCCTAAATGCTTGTGTTTCAGGGAATGTAGTAAGAACTTAAATTGCTCGTAATTTTGTTGTCATTCATAAAGACCTTGGTTGCATGCAATTACTACGAAGCATGAAACTAGACTAACATTCAATAGAAAGGGCGCCTAAAAAAAAACTTTTTCAATAAGAAATTTACTCGAAAATTTCTGATCAAACCTATCAGTTCAGTCTTGATTTAAGATTTTTACCGATGTTTTCGAGTGGTTTCAAAAGCGAAATGTACATAAACATATATTTTGTCACGAGGATTCGTTGAATCAAATGTTATTGTTATAAGGATACTGGCTGGGATACCCTCATGTATGATTCAATCCATATATTTAAATCCTTGCATGATCGTCAATTCGACACATGATAAATTAATAAGTGCATGATATAACACATTTATTTTCTGCAGACGTTTTGACGGAAGAACGCCAAAATATTCGAATTTTGCAGAATTTACATTGAAATGCCCATACACTGCTTAACTCGATTTACCAGTTAAAACAGCTAAAATGGTTTATTTAATGTTTTCTCTCTATTTTCTTCGATAAACTCATTTTATTGTTAATTTTATTCGCTAATCTCTCGGACTGAGATCCTACCAACCTTTTCTCAACATATTTCGTCCAACTTCTAAAAGGCTTCATCAGTCTCGTTGATTCTTTTTGATAGCAGCTAGGCATAACACCTACCTACCTGCTATCAAAAAGAATCAACAGGTCTGATATTATGCTATTCTTCAGGACTGTCCTTGGTAAAAACTTAGCCAAATTTGAGATTCGTTATTAGAATCCAATGCTTTGATATGTTTAAATCAGAAGGGATCGTTATGTTCAAGTTGGGTCGAATCTCCCGAAAAATTCTCATATCTTTAGATTTCTCCAGTAATAGATATGTGTTCAATAGTTCGAGAAAACTAATAATATATATGAAGTCCTTTCGAGGAGATCTCTGAAAGAGGACTAAAAATCTATGGAAGAAGTTTGTAGAGAGACACAAACGGAAGGTCTGTTGGGGAAGTATCGCCTTGGGATTAATTCAGGGGTTTTTCCCCTTTGACAGCATTAGGAGATCTATTGAAAGGAAAAGTTAGCCAACCTGAGTGTAAGCTAGTGTTCCCCAGGGATGCCAACAGCTCTTTTCTCCGGGGGGCATTACTTTCTTTTATAACTTAATTCCAAACAAACTCCATTGATTTTTTTTTTCTGTTTTGGTCACGGAACAAGATTCTGTCAATACTCTTCACTCAGTTGATAATGGAACGGGAATCTGTCAAAACACTTCACTCTCTTAAACCTTCTTTATTGAGAACCTCTTAAAAGATTCTGTAAACAAGTTTTTAAGTACTTCCAAATTGAAAGACTTAAGGCCGATCAAAATCAAAGTCATTTCCTTGATTTTATAAATAACAAATAAATCAATATTTTTCAATTCATTAAATAAAGAATTTTATATTGGATGTTAAAGTACCAAAAAAAAATAATTTCCAATTTTTCGAAAAAAAAAATGGCGGCGCTGTTTCTGATGAACAAAGCCATATTTTTCACGGGCGATAGTCTACAGGTAGAAATTTTTAATCTAGAACGAAAAACTAAAATTATTTCGAAAAAAGAAAGTTAAATCTAGTAAAGTACGAAGGATTTTCAAGAAATATTAATTTTTTCGAAAATGGTAAACAATTATTCATTTTCATCGAAAATCGGTCATAAAATGATTATAATTCAATGAATCGAATCGATTCCTCCGTACTTTAATAGCAAATATCATTAGGAAGCTGCAGTTAATATTTAAAATTGATCATCCAAAAATTGAAGACGCCGGATTTGAAAAACATAGTTTTGAGAAAACGACTTTAAAGTAAAATGCTCCGAAATGTTCATTTTTTTTTGTTTTGTTTTTTTCTTGCTATTTATTTTTTTTCCATACTTTCTTGTAAAAAAAAAAATGGGTTTTAATTTTGAAATTTATTGAAGGAGGACCAAAAAAAACTTAAGAATAAAAAATTGACCAATCAAAGCTCTCTCAAAACATTATCTTCACTGGGAAAATCGTATTTTTACCCATTTAAAAAATTATTCTTCGCATAAACATCTCTTGGATATCACTTTTGATTAGTTAAGAAAGCGTTTTAGTCCATAAAAAAGTTACAAGTTAGTATTCCTCCTTAAGAGTAAGATCCAACTACCTCTTTTCGTCTTGATAGATATAATCTAACGTTACCATCGTATTGGGACTATTTGTATGCTAGATGTATGTATTCCGTCTTGCTCCGATCATTTTTTTTGCTATAAAGTAATTACGTTTTGAAACTATTGAAGCATTGGTAATAAAATACTTCTTAGTCATACTTTATGTAACCATTCATTTCTTGAAACTTAATGAATATTGAATATGGACTTGGCCCTAACTTCGGAAGGTATTCCTTTGTTAAGGCTAAAATTATGTATAGGTATGTCAAGTTGCTCCTGAAGAGGCTACTACTACCTTCTCTATGGCTGCGAAACATGTAGAACATCCAATAAAGTTTATTATGTGACGATAAAGTGTTTACATATACATATGACCTTCAGCTTATTTTAAAATAAATTATTTAAAAATACATTTGTCACAACTTTATAATAATTATAACATAATGAATATATTAAAAATACTAAATAAATATAAAATAACGTTATCTATTATTAAACCTGTACCAATAACTAATATAAGGTACTTGTCTTTTAATCACAGTTTATAAGGAAGCTATATGTAGTCCCAAACAGAGTTTTTACCGCTGATTTTTGTCAACTGAATAGTTGTTTAGGAAAATTGAGACAAGCGGAGTCATCAACAATAACGGTCTCCATACTCCAACGCTACGTCACTTTTAATTGACGCGATGGGCGTCAAAAAACCGTGCGTCCTCGAGTGTTAAAATAAAAATCGTCAAAATAAAACACTCTTAAAGATGTACCGACTTAAATACGGATCAGTCATTCTTCTCTTCACGCCCTGCTCTTCACCATCCTTTCGCATGAAGTCGAAACTGTATTAATAAAAACTCATTTACACTTTTAATCGAAGTTCCATTAACTATCCTGCGTTCTAATTAGCGCATACAGAGATTGGAAGGGGAAATTGGCAGCGATTAAAACCACAAAAATAAAAGATGGCCGCGAAGAAGAAATATTGTACGTGTATCTGATTCATCACAGTTCTCCAAACTAGAGAGATATATAGTTTCAAAACTGTTGAATTCGTCCCTTTGAACTTTTTTACCATTTTCTTCTTATGAGATCTTTAAATACTTTTACCAGTGAACATTTTTTGTCATTATAACGAAGAAAAATACTGAGAACGAATTTTTTTGATGTATGTAAGTAATAACAATGTGCCTTACCAGCGAAGATAAAAAAAAAAAAGTCCGACTCGCAGGAACTGCATCATCTTAGCGCACTTATTTTTCCGATTGACATCGTCTAATCAAAACTTTCATCAGAACCTTTTTTTGTAGAGCATTTAGTAAGCTTTCTAATGGTATTCTTCCGCTTACCAAGATTCTCAACCTTTTTCGAGATATTAAGGAAGGTATACAAAGTTACCAAAACTTTTTATGTCTGTTAATAAAATATTTTATTCTAACCCTTCCTTAACTCCAAACGTAACCAAAATTTCAACATATTAGTTTTAATGAATGTAGAACATGCAAAAAATGTTTCAACTGAATCCCATGATTCTAAGTACCCAAACCAAAAGCGGTATTCAAAAACTATTTTTCCAATTTTCTCGAAAACGGTTAAAGCTATCGCCTTGAAAATGGTTTCATTCGTTTTCCTAGCCCAAGAAGCCTTTAAAACGAGTGCTTACAAGCTCATGAACTCAAAAACGTAAGCGTTACGATTTTTTTTGCGCGAATTTTGCCCCAAACGCCATCTTCCAGTGGACGGATTTTGCTGGTTAACGAACTTGACCTTTCAAATTGGACGACGGATTTTTGTACCAAATTTCATCAAAATCGGACCATTCGTCTTCTACCTAGAGAGCGAACAAACGAATATATATATATATATATATATATATATATATATATATATATATATATATATATATATATATATATATACACAAATTTGAACCACCGTTATTTTCGGTCTCCAGGGGTTCTGAAACGCGAAATTTTCTAGTCGGCACTTCCGGATTGTTTCATTGTATCAACCTTATAAGCGGGGTTCCTCCCTATGGGGGAGGGAGGAACCGCGCTAAAACAAAAAAAAAACAGTCCGTCACCCAAGAGCTGTATAACTAAGCACTTTCTTCAGAATTTGAATAGAGCCGAGTTCATTCCTGAATAATTTGTTTATAATAACGTATATACATAAAATATAAACATGAACAGTTCTCCTCTTTTACATTTGTAATGAGCAACTATTTCAATTTCAATTTTCTAATTAACTTCCTTGCAGAGTTTTGTTAGGTGTTTACTACTTAATATACAAGAGCTTCACATTTTCATCAATTGTTCTTAATGAATAAAAGTCCGTCACGCAGGAGCTGCATAACTAAGCACTTTCCTCAAGATTTGGCTAGTGTAGACTGCATTACTGAATAATTTGCTTAAAATAACCTATATAAATAAAATATAAACATGAATAGATCTCTTTTACTTTTGTAATGAGCGACTGTTCAATTTTTAATGTTATAATCAAATTGCTCCTAGAGTTGTGTTTATACGTGGTACTCCAGAATTAATAAATAGAAAAAAACATCATATTTTCAAGTTTTGAACTGGCGCAGGAAGAGGATACAGTCCCCCTAGTGTTAGAAAGCGCTCCTTGCGGCGGCTTTGTGAACCTATTTCTCGTGGGCTAATTCTATTGAAACATAGTAGGAACTAAACCCCCCTTACAGATAGACAGATTTAATTCACTTCTTTCTCATGAGATAACCACGACTTATACCACGTATCGTTACAATACAGTAGAAATTACGACCTGTATGAGTATATTAGTAATTTGGGTCCGGAGTAAACCCCCCTCCTAATGAACCGATTTAGTTTATTTTTACAACACATTTTTATCTGTAGATTAGCACTACGAATACCGAGTTTCGTCGAAATATAACAAAAAATGTCGGCTGGTAGTTGCGAATTGGTATTGTGGGTTCGACGTACCCCCCCCCCCCCCCCCTTAATAAACCGATTTAGTTTATTTTTACAACACATTTTTCTCTTTAGATTGCCACTAAGTATACCAAGTTTCGTTGAAATATAACAAAATTCGGAGGAAAGTGCTAAGAAACGGGATACAGGAAGGAGATACGGCGCCCCCTGGTGGTAGAAATAAAAACTCAAAATCTCTCTCTCTCTCTCCTAGTGGTAGCTTTTGGCGGGAAAATTCTATTCAAGCATAGTACAAAGTACTATAACGCGACTTATACCGCGTTTCGTTACAATACAACAGAAATTACTACCGGTATGAGTAAATTAGTAATTTGGGTCCGGAGTAAATACCCCCTCCTTATTTTATCTTTACAACACATTTTTCCCTTCAGTTAAAGACAACGAATACCGAGTTGCGTTGAAATATAACAAAAGTTTTGGAGGTTAACGAACTCGTTCAATCATTTGAATGGGGGAATACTACATACCAAGTTTCGTGGCGAAAAAACCCTGGCACGTATCGTGTTAACGGACGCACATATATGTGTGTGTGTATATACACACACATATATATATATATATATATATATATATATATATATATATATATATATATATACATATAGGTATATAAATTTTAACGGGGTTCATTTTCGGTGTCTACTAGGTAGGATCGATAAGGATTTGAAGAACGTTTTCAAAAATTCCGTCATGAGCGCAACCTCTAAAGCTACTTTCCTTGGGGGGAAAGTGCTGAAAATACTAAATGAAGGCAATATTTTTAATTTCTTGAGAAACCATTCTTATTTTGAAATATACAAGTAGTACCAACTCAAACCATTTACTCATTTAACTTTTAAAGAATGTCTACATACTGAATTCATCATAAACATTGGCATAAAATATTTATATTTAAAACTTATACTTAAGCTTTCAACCGAAAAGCCCTTATCTTTCCATAGTAATTAAGTTTTCATATAATACTCAGATAAAACTTGTGTGATAAATGAGATAAGCGTTGTACTCCATTTTAATGTATTCTTATTAAAACATTGCTTGGATATGCTTTTTATCTTCTCATGAGATTCTCTTTCATAGGATATTCCTTTTCAAACCGAAATCCACTCGCTTTTCATGCAACTATTGCTCAGTGCTGTTCAAAAATCGTTAACATCCTTTTTTTATTTTTTCATTTCATCCATTTTCATCTAAAATTATATACCCTAGAGAAAAATTAAAAGCAGGACAAATCCCTACTCCAAAGTTACTAAATGAAAAAAACCTTTCCTAAACAAAATTAAAGGAGCGGAAAATTTACGTATAAGGTACAGGGTGTGACAAAAATAATGGTCATGCGTTGGCCAGATTATTCTCCAATGGAAGATCGGAAAAATAACCCCCACATTAACCCCCTCAAAATTAACCTTGAAATGTTATTCAAGGTCAATTTTTTTTTATTGCATATTTTGAATCTACGAATCATGAGGAAGAAAAAAGTCAACGGGAATTTCATAACTTAAATTACTGATTAAGGATTTCACTGGTCATGTATGAAATTCATGAACCAGCCAGTTCTTGACACCCTCCCAGAATAGAGGATAGAATAATTGCCCTCGCCTGATCCAGGCCTACTTTGGGGCTGAGAAGATTGACAAAATCGGCCACTATTTGTCGATTAGAATAGAATGGCCCACGTATACGCTGTTAATGGTCATTTTGACCATAAGGAGTCATTTCTGACCTATGGTGCCGTTGACTTTTTTTCTTTCTCATGATTCGTAGATTCAAAATATGCAATAAAAAAATTTGACCTTGAATAAAATTTCAAGGTCAATTTTGCAGAGGTTAAAGTGGGGGTTATTTTTTCCGATGTCGCATTGGAGAATAATCTGGCCAACGGATGACCATTATTTTTGTGACACCCTGTACATTCACACTTCCTGGGGCTACTACGTTTTGGACTGGCAATATTTAAAAGCATGTTTATGCATTAGAAATAGAGAATTTAGAGAGTTATCCATTGGTTGTTCTGAATAATAATTATGTGAACTATACTTAGGTATAAAAGTTAGTATTTTAAATTATAACGCGAGTTCAAAAATGACGCCGGGTCCCCCTGAGACCACGGGCCCTTGACCAATTGCCAAACGGGCCCTGGTCATAGCCACTGGACCCAACACAAACCGAAATGTGGAAAATTCTATATTTATCTCTTTGTTGAATTATAGAGTAACGTCTTATCCAACACTTGGAGACATAAATGGGAGTGTTGACATTAAAGGGAGTTGAAAACAGTTTAAGATCCGAACCCCAAAGCTCTCGGGCCGTAAAACACACAGCTTTACGGCTCAATCTCCTTAAGTTTTCGTCTACTCAAGCATAAACTGGGTCTCACCTTGGTAAATGCCTTACTCAGACTTCCACACTAAATTTCCTTCGAGATGTCTACTTCGGGCAATAAAATCGTAGAATATATATTCTTCCAGTAACATCAAGGGCATTTTTTACAATTGCACTTGGCAATTTTAAATATTATATCAATGCCACTCTCAAATAGCCCTTTAACCAGGATTGATAATAAAAATCTTAATACCTAGGAATTTAATATCAATATTTTCAGTAATGCAAATAACTATGTCTTTTGACTAAGGCTATTAAATTAAAATTAATAAATGTTGAGCGAGGTCCAAGCTCCCGGCTGCCAGTAGCTCCACATAGAGATCCAACCATCAGCCTGAGTGACGTCACGCCCTTACATAAACTTTTATTTATCAACAATTATTTATTTATTGACAGTCGACTTATAATTTTATTTATTGATTAAAGTTAAGTTTTATTATTTTATTTATTCAAGAGTAATAGCGTTTTTTTTTAATTTATTTTATTACTATATGAACACGAGTATTATTTATTTATTGTTGGGACCTTTTGACCAATATACAGACAATTAAAGTCCCCAACACGCCGTTAAACCGTAAAAAAACAACAACAAACAAACAACTATGAAACCGGTTTAATCGAAATTTCACAGATTTGATCGGATTGTTCCACAAATATTCCCGTAAAATTAGCTTGCCTTTTCTCAACATCCAACCCAAAACAGATGCGCTCTGGTCTAAATTAGAAATCAACCCCACAACATTAATCCCCGTTTTCACGGGGCAATAATACGAAAGCCTGGCCATGGAATTCGTGGAATTGCCTCGTGTGAACGAGGTGGCGTGAGTTTCCCTCGGACGTCATCGGATGTCGGGCAAATTCACGAACGGTATTAAACGTGTTTGATTTTCAAGCTTGGTCACGAATCTTACCATTTGCATCGGGAATCTCAATGCAGTGTTTGTTTTTTAAAATTCAAATTTAGAAATTTTGGAGTCATCGTAATTAAACTGCAAGATGAAGAACCTTTGATATTTTTAAAATTATATGCAAATGAGAGGATTTTATACGATCTATCTGACAAAGAATATAAAGTCTTAGGCTTGCGGTTGGCTGCTGTGAAAAGTATTTGCGAAGCGATCCTCCTTATTTGGATCCACTCTCTCGCCCACCACCGCTTTTTCTTCCATTTTTTAATATTTACTTGACATTCCATTAACTTATGAGCCAAAATACTACTATAAACCGAACCTACAACTTCACAACTTTCTTGAAAACCATCATTTCCCGCATAATAATCTAAGGCGTTAACCACTAGACCATGGGGAGATCCATTAAATATTAATATTTGTATTTTATTATGTATTCGATTTTCACTTAGGCTGATGGCATTTATTTAAAAAATTAAAAGTCGTCACTCCTATTTTGGCACTAAAAGGCACCTGGCATGAAAAATTGTCATCATTTACAAAGAAGCATTTAAAATTCAAATAAAAAAAAAGTATAATAATACATGAAATATATACGAGTGTACCTTATTTTATTTCAGCGAGAAGAGTGACATGGAGAGCAGCCTAGGACGAAAAGTGGGTTCGGAAAGATGCCTGACTAGACCTCCAGAACCCCTCTATCGGACGCACAACATCACCGCACCGAGTCCAGAGGCGATGAAGGTGAGACTCGCCGCAATGGTACTTCAACCCCCGACCAGGGTCTGAGTCTCTCTTATTATACTTTAAAATTTACTTTCCCTCATTACCTCCATTATACAACTATTATATATATATATATATACATAAATGTACATCGATGACAATAATATTTTTTATTATGGCATTTCACCTCCTTCTCTTATAATGACACAATTTATAAATACAATTATAATACTCTGTACATGATATATTTATGTATTGTGCAAGTGACCATTGATGCATCTTGTCCAACCATTAATAAGCAGTTTAATATTTTAATACAAAAAGTCTTCATGAGCTTATTTCTTATATATGGTAATTCTAAAATAAAAGAATAAAGTTCCTACCCTATAAACCCTTTTAAATATTAGGAACTTGCTTAACCCTATGTAGAAAGCAATTATTTAAATCTCGCTAACTGATTACAATTTATGTTCTTTTTTTTATTATTAAAAACTATTATAATAATTAAACTATTATCACTTCACCAAATATTAGAAATATAAAACTTCTATTAAACCCAGAATCCTAAATGAAGGCAATCAACTAAATTTCCGTGTTACATAGTAAATAAATATTAACATTTATTTATTTATTCAACATTTATAATACACTTAATAAGTTATAATATTAACAAACATTTATGCTTTTTCTGGATTAATTATTTCTTTAAAAATAGTAATATTATTGACTGGTTTAACCAAAACTTTACACCTTTTTGTTCTTTACTTTTTCTTAATCCATTCGAGGCGATGATTTTTTTCGAACCTCGTCTATGGTTTATTATCTTTACATTGTATATTTTTTATAAAAAAGAACATGTTTGCTATGGAAATCACCCGATTTGTAAGTGAAGTCACATAAAAAAGATCAATGCAGACCGGGTGTGCAGCTTGCTCTATGGAAATTTTTATTACGAGGAGTGAATTGAGCACCATGGGTGCAATGTAAGGCAAGATGAAAATACATCAGCTTCAGATATTTTTTAGATGTTTTGGTACACAGTAAAACCAATGCTAAATTTTGTTTTCCTAAACATTACAAATTTCACTAGTTCAAGGAAAATCGTATTTCAACTACCAGTTTACCAAGAATAACTGATAATTGCACACACAGCGTGCAGGCCGTCTTTTAGCCCCGGAAATCAATTGCATGCACGGTGTGCAGGCCATCATATAGCCTTGGTAATCAATTGCACACACAGCGAGTAATCGGTCTCGAATGGTTTAATGTATAATTAATAATAGGTTTCTTATTGTTAAAAAATATTAAAGTGTTGCAGAAATATTTCTTACATATTTAGGACTTTTTCTATAACATGTAATGATCATTTATAATTCTGTAATAATCGAGTTTGACAATTGAAGTTTTTGTCAATTTTATTCTGTTCCCCTACAAAAAATATTTTATGTACAAGTCCTATGTTTTTTCATGTTAAGTGAAACATTTTTTAATATCTAGTAACTCATAAATTATTTTTCTATTTTTGAGAGTAGTCTTTAAATAAGGAAACAGTGATTCCACTCTTGTAATCAAAATAATAACGAAGAATTTGAATTTACTCAAAGAACTCACTACCCTACAACATTAGATTTTTATAGTACATACAATGATTTATTAAATTTCAAAATTCTGCATAAAAGTATGTAGAGTTGCTTCAATTTTTTAAAGACATTTTGATTTTTGAGGGAATTAATAAATAATTATCCTGTTTGAAATTTGTAATTAATTTTAATAACAGCTTCTTATAATAAGTAAAATATTAATTTACTTTTTCTAGTGAGTTTTACTTAATATTTTTTTATAGAGGGAAAATAAACTTTTCTCTCGGTTCAAATGTTGTACAGCTTATGAAGACTTTTATTGTCTGTGTATGAAAAATTTATTTTTTTGATTGTTTTCTTTGATATTTTAATCTTTTTTATGCATTTTTGTTTTATTTTGAATTTGTTTTATTTGAATGTGAACACTATGCTGCCTTTAATTGATATCATAACTCCTAATTTTTCTGAGATCTGCTTCAATGTGTGTCTACTAACATTTGGAAGGTTGGGAAAATCACTTTGTCCTGTGGGGATATGGAAAGGTTAGTTTCAGCAATCAATTACGTACGAATATTGTACATGATTATTATCTGTACATTTGAACAATATATCTTACATTCTTTCTAACATCCGAAGACCTTGTTCTACTGAAGTGAATCTTCTCAATTAAATAAAGTATTAAAAACAACATTTATTTGATCGGCTATTTCAGTATACCTATCTAGAAAAGAAACAAAAATTGTTCGCAAATTATAAAATACTCTACTAACCATAGTAAGCTTTATTTAGATATTTCTAATATTTAAAGGAAATATTTTGCCTTGGTCCGTTCGCATTTCACGAAAACATTTTTATGAAATTAGTTCAAATACAGCAAACACTTTGTGCGTATTTGTGGTTCTTGAATCTTATCGATTCTTATTATTAGCGATAACATTATCAAAACAATACAACTCTAATTACTTTTAAATTTGAAGGATAAAAAGAAATAGAATAAAAACGTATTACATCACTTTTTTAATATTGCCATAACTAAGAGAAAAAATCAGATTACTTGTCCGTAAATGTCTTCCCATATTGAAGTCAAAGTATGGAAAAATGCACAGAGTTCACACTACATAAACGCTGAATTTCTTTTACTGTTTCCCCCCAAAGTTCAAACATATTTAATACATAAAAACAATTCACAAAAAAAACTGGGGTTCCTTCGGCTTGTGGTAAAGTGAATACAATTTTAAAAAATATCTATGAATAGAATAAAAAAATATGCTAAAGATTTCATGAGTAAATGGTATTTTTCAAACAAGAAATACATTGATATTAATGCAAAATTTAATAAAATCAGTCTTGACGAATAAGTATAAACTGCTTGAATTTTTAGATTTAATAATAAAACACCATTTAAATATCCTTTGTCACAAAACAAGGAATTCAGTGATAACGACAAATAACTTATATATGTGCTCCAGTGTATCACAAAATACAAAATAAATAACCAATAAAGTAAATTCATCTAAGTTTCACAATAAAAACGTAAATAGAATATTTCATTAAGGATCAAAACTGATATTAGAAAGACGATAGGATTACACCTTGAAATTTTCTAGATTTTTTTTTCTGTGCTAAATAAATGTTTTATGCTTTTAAGAATATTTTAAAATGATATCCTTCAAACTACGTTTTTCAATTTGATGCACTAGGTATCTCAAATTCACATATTTTGCTAAAATTTACTATAAATATTCTCTATAATATTATCTAAGTCATGAAGTAAATTTTTCTGATTAACAAACGTTATTTATTTTATTATTATTTTTTTTTTTTTTTGGCATTCGTTTTTTTCATGCATCACTTCATTGAAAATATTATAAAGAATAGTGAATATGAACAAAATGTGTTGAGTGAATCTTTGAGATATAAAAAATAGTTTTGAGAATTTAGGGTTCAAACATATTTAAACGCATAAAAAATTCATAAAGCAAAACAAAATATTTTTTTTTAAATCTCAAGGTCCCTTTTTGTTAAAACAAAAACACTGATCAAACAGAATATTTTTGTTAAGCCAAAAATATTCTGAAGAAATAAAGATGATACAGAGCGCAGAAATATAAGGATGATAAATATGTTTAGAGGAAGCCCATGCATAAAAGAATGCTTGAGAGAAATGAGCCTGGGCTCTGAAGTTATCTTGGTAATTCTTATTGTTTTTTTTTTTTTTTTGATGTTCTATCCATGAAGATGGGAGACGGGAGACTCGGTGGCGGCGTCCCATAAGCCCACGAGGGTACTCTCTTGTCTATCATAGCGCACTTTTTTTTATTCTTTGAATTTATTTGGTAATATGTTAATCTAGGTCACAACTGACAGCAAACCCTTTCCATCTCCCCACAATAGCTAAGCTTAATAAAGAGTGAAAATAACCCCACAATTTCTGTTTATTTTGTGGTTTACCTTTATTTCCTAAAGTTATCGTGTATGACCTTTATACGAAATCGTCTAATTTTCTTCCTATTTTATTTTTTTTTATAAAGTAATGCGATGTATTAACACTTATTTTGCATATGTAGCTTAGTATGTATGAAGAAGATCTCTGATTATTCAAGATAAATGTGGAAGGCTAGTCGTTATATTTTTTTTTTTTTTTTTAATTTTTTGTATCATATTGCGTATAAAAACTTTAGAGATCTAAGAATGTTGTACATTGTCCTGTACTGTTCCAATATTATGTAATATCAGATGTTCTAATTATAAAACAATTAAATTCTCATTAAAAAGATGAAAATAAGCCAATTAATTAAGCCATATGATATTGTACAACATTGTCTTATATTATGTGGATTGAAGAACTCTTATTATTGTTTGTGTACATGCAATGCTGCCAGTTATTATATTGTTTGTAAAATTTGTGTAAATGCATACAGGCTGGCGTACTAGCTCTTGCTACTATTTGGCAGCTTCTTTTTTTGTTTTATTGTATGTAATTCTTTTCCTTGCTAAATTTTGTAAGGATTGTTCCCTGGCAGGTAGAATTGCATGAGGGTTTACGAAAAAGGCTGCAGCCCTGAAAATATTCGTATTTTTATTATTTCGTTATCTTTGTTTTCCGTTCGATTTGTAAAATTAACCCAACTACCACCCACCCACCCCTCAGAGTGAAAAACACTACTGCACAGAGCATGGAATTTTTTTAAGCACTGAGAGTATAATGAATGGCACAAAGAAACTACCCTGTTTGGTGAATCTTTATGTAATAATCCTCGTTGAGTGTGAAATGTGCATGGAACCTTTTTTTGTTTTTGGTTTTTGTTTTATATTTTGATTGTAGCTTAAAATATTACAGCTTCAAGTATCATAGTTATAAACACAAATAGATAATTTTGATTAGATGTAACTGAATACCAAATGCCATGTATTGAAATTGATGTCAAAAATTTAATATATTTTTAGTTGTTTATGTCTCTAGCTAAAAACAATCTCACACAATAACTATGGAAGAACACATGCATTTGTTTCATTGAAAAGGAGACAGATGTACAAAATGACTGAACTTTTGATGCATTTTACAATAGATATTAATTGCAGATAATATAAACTGTAAGGCTTCAAGGACTTCAATTTCTTCATAAAAAAATATATGATAAATTAAGCAAAACCACACTCATTTATCTTTAATTATCTCTTGATACAGGAAATTGAACTTATGTTAAAATTACTTCCGTATATTTTAAATATTTCTTAGATTCACTTTTAATTTTTTTTCAAAACGAATATTAAAATGTTCACTAAGAAAATTTTTGTTTTCAATTAGTCACTCAGTTGCAATTGAGAACTATTTTTTAAATTACGGCTAAAAAAAATAAAGATTAAGGGATCTTTGCAGTGTGTCAGTGGTTATATTACTGGCACTTTCCCGCCTGGAGTGACAAAGTGCGAGCTTTCAAAATCATAAAACTAAGTCGTTGGCGTCTCAAGATTTTCTCTGACTTCAAGTAGAACAATCGTGTGCTATCTGTTGAAAAATAGGACTATTTCTCGACAAATTGCAGCAAAAGAATATTCAATTTGTAGAAGAAGCAGGTTATAACCTTGTTACGCTAACAATTTATTTTCTTTCTAGACAAAGATTTGTTGAAAAAAAATATATATATATTATCTGTAATCTACGTGCAATAGAAGAAAAATGCAGGATGATTCAGAATTCAAAAATTATTTGTCAACAGTATTTCTTCCATAAATAAATTTTTAAATTAATACACATCATGTTACATTTCTAAAAGTCTTGAAACTCAGTAAATTTAATTCAGTATCCTTTACAGAAAAGAGAATTTCGAATAACTACAATCAAAGTTTAAGAAAACTAATCAAGATTATTAATTTTTTTAATCAAACGTCACGAGAATATTTCTGTAATTAATTTTAATTATTATCTGC
Source organism: Gonocerus acuteangulatus (assembly GCA_946811695.1). Classification (NCBI taxonomy): domain Eukaryota; kingdom Metazoa; phylum Arthropoda; class Insecta; order Hemiptera; family Coreidae; genus Gonocerus; species Gonocerus acuteangulatus. The sequence goes on along the minus strand of OX328126.1, from coordinate 36,033,669 downwards.
CACATCTTTTAAACAACATTTGAGTAATATATTTAGCAATATTGAAATTGTGAGTGTATTGTTTTTGTTAAACACGATTTCTTAAATAACCGCTTTAATAACTAGATTGCTGCTTGTATGTAAACACAATATTTATACATGTATATTCACGAGAGCACTTTGAAATTATTTGTTTCAAAATACACATTCTGAAAGTTAAAAATGCACAAATCCAGAAGTTAACTAAATATCTGCACAACCCAATGCTGAAGTGTAATTTAAAAAAACAGAATATAGATGGATTAAATCATTACTAAATGATGATTTTAAAAAAATACAATTTGCCTCGATTCGTATTAATAATTTTGTTTTCACATATTAAGAAATATTTTTATTTTTTAGGAATTAAAAAGCTATACAATGTGTGGTTTTCGTAAAAACTATGTTACCCACTTTTATTACAAATGAATGAATTTAAGCTTAAACTATTTGTAATTGAATTCTAAATTATTTCACTTGATTCTCTAAGGTCTATTTAATTTTATGAAGCACTCGTTGTGAAGTGATCAAATTCTAAAAATCATTCTAGACTATAAATATTTTCAGAAGCAGTAAAAAATTATTCAAGTTGTACCTAATTATATTTTTTTCTATTTCTCTAATACTATAAATTCATTAATGCACAAAACTGTTCGTTTCTCATCAAACAATTTTTTGCAACAATTTCAACTTTTGGGGATGGGGGAAAAAAAATTTAACTAAAATTTTATTATCAAATGATTTTTTCTAAAAATGTGATTCTATTTAACAAATAAGTGCTTTGATTTCTAATTTGAGATTTTGCATTAATTTGTATAGCATTCTCTGATTGAATAGTGGAATTTAATATTTACTTATCGTTCAGCTTCCAATCAAGTTTATGATATTATTTTAAATTTAAAATTAAAAAATAATTTTCTATCATAAGTTTTAAGCACTGCAATATTCACCTCAATATTTTGAAACATAAAAAACTGCTTTCATTTTTTCAATAAACATAAGTAATATCGCTTGTTAAATATTCTTTCATTTTTTTTTTTTTTTTTTTTTTTTTTTTTTTTTTTTTATTAAATCAATTTCTTTGAGAAAAAAAATTATAGAAAATGAAAAATTGATTGATATTACTAATAACTTTAATACAGTATCTCACTGGAATATTTATACTCATACCCATGTATATAAAAATAGCTACTTTCCTTCGGAGGAAAGTGCTAATATTATACTCTAATATATATATTTTTTTTTTAATGATTGCCATTAATCATAAATAAAATGTTTACAACACGAGGAAGCTATACAAACTTTTTTTACAAAAAAAAAATGAAAAAAGAGAATACTGTTGGACAATTTATTGAATATTTAAATTCAAACCTCAAAATAATGTTGATAGCAAGTATCCTAATATGCAATTTTAAATATTTAATGATTTTTATCAAGCAATCAAATACTCAATATAATACCGCCAATAAAACCTTGGGGGGGGGGGGGTAGAATGGAGGAAAATTCCATTTTAATTTGAAGAGAGGGAAAAAAGCATCGGCTGCCCCTATTTTAAACACACATTTTAAATTAACAGAAACGCTCTAAACAAAAAAATCTAAATATTTCTTAATTTTATTTTATTGTTACTATCAAGTTTCATATAGCAATAATTATGCATGCAACATGCCAGCAGCTTTATTTTTATGTTTTGTGCATATTTTATACACTTATCATTTATTTAAACAATTTATCAAATCGATTTTAGATCTACAAATGTATAATGATTATTATCAATAATCAAACTGATTTTAAATAAAGGGGGAAAATGAAAATAGTATAAGCATAGGAACTCAAAAAACGTTTTAGGTTTTTTTTTTATTAAATATATAAGTTGAGTCCTTTTGTACATCTCATCCTAACATGGCAAAGATTACTAAATAAAAATAATTTTAATTTTTAAATCCTGCAACAGAAATTATCCAGACCTGCTCAGTAGTTACGAATAAGTTACCTAGGGGAACTATTGAAAAATGATTTATTCTACAAAAAAAATTTAACTTTTAAAAAATGCTTAAATGATATATTTTACACATATTAAACATTCATATAGTTATTTACATTCCTGTGATATCTCGCAGAAGGGTTTGTGTTCACGTTTGTAATGATGTAGATTGCAAAAAAATCAATCATTGTAATCAGTATAATTGAGCCAAAAAATATAACGAAACAGAACTTCATTATTCGTAATTTTATTTTGCTGGTTCTGGTGAAACAATGTTTTAGCATCTCATGTTCAGGAAAATATTCCAAATTAACACATTATCTCCAAACTACGCGATATTCTTTATTACCCAGTACACAAGCTCATTTGCTAGACTCCGAACATCAATGTGTTAAGATAAGATGTAAATGAGGTCAAAAATCTAATTTGACCGGGTCTTGAACTGTTTTGGACAGTCTTAGCTTGACTCGAATTATTTTTGCTTGAAGCCCATGCATTTATTTTAATACCAGATGTAGAGCATCTCGATCAAGATTTATAAAGCCCCCAGAAAAATAAAAATAAAAATCAACTTTTTGATATTGTCCTCCCAAATAATTTTAACCTAAAGAAATAACACCAGAAATTATTTTTAAATGCAAAACAATAACTGAGAACAACCCACTTTGTTACTGATTTTTGGTTTGTTTTTAAATTTTAGCTAGCAATACAGTTAAAATTCAAGATACCATCAATTTTTTTTCTTTATTGAAAACTAATGTTATTTGTTTGATTTATCTGCTTCCTAGCTAACTGTTCTAACTTGGTTAGAAATAATTCTTTTCAATTTTACAACAAATTGGAAAATTCTCTGGATAATTTCTGCACGCAACAACTCCAAATCACATAAGACACCCTAAATTCGCTGAGGGGGGACTGAGAGAGTATGTGTGTGGATCTAGAGGGAACACAAGAACAAGCGGAAGAGGAGGCAGCGGAAGGACGCTGACTTGGCCTATTCCGAGCCTGAACTCCCTGTTCCTACCGTCTCGAGTTCGGGTGTCGGAGGTAACCGGATGAACTACTACACCCGAGCCTTCCCATGCGACTACGGACAGACTCCATACTTCTGCCCTTCGCAATCCACCAGGAATCTCTCTTATGAGCGAACCATGAGAGCCTCTTCTTACTACCAGCCAAACAGCATCGACAAAGCTGAGATTTAGGCCAAAGCTCAAAGAGAAAAATCAAATTTCAATTACTATTGTTTTGATTTTATTATTTCGAATATAAATTATTTCCCCCCTGTACATTGAATTATCACACTAAAAACAATTTTCTGATTTTGTTTTTATTTGTTATCACTCCAGTTGGCACATCAAAGTTCACGAATGTATTAACCTCATCTGGGAAATGCATTTGTCTTTACTTAGAGAAGAAAATTATATTTAAAGAAAAAATTTTGTGTGGGATATTCGATGATAGAGAAACATTAATTTACAAACAAAATAATTTACGAAAAATTACCAATTTGTTAGTTACTTTGATTTTTAAACAGGGATCGAAACATTTTTTTTTTTTTTTTTTATCGAAAAAGTCAAAATTTAACTGTAAAAAAAAAACTTTTATTTTATAAGTTAAAAAATAAGAGTTAAAAAAACTTTTATTTAAAAGTTTTAAGAGTAAAAGTTTTTTTGGTAACTTATAAAATTAGATAAATGAAAATAAAATTTAAAGTAATACTTTCATTTTTTTTTTTTCAATGTGAAATAAAAGTTTTAAGTATTTTAATCAAGAATTTTAGGGGTTTGTTTGTTTTACAATACCAGGAATACTTGGAAGAATTTTTTTGTTTTTGTTGATACAAAACAAAAAATAAACATTAGTAGCTTTAATTTATTCCTTTAAACGTTTTCCTAAGTATTTTAATAACAATTACTTTAAAACTTTTATTTTTTAAGTTGAAAAATAACAGTAAAAAAAAACTTGTTTAAAAAAAGTTTAAATCCATAAAGTTATTTTTGAACTATTACTTTTTCAAAATAGAAATAAAAGTAAGTAAAAAAGTAAACTTTTTTAAAATAAAAGTTAACAATTATTTTTGGTCCCTGTTTTTTTTTTTAAATGTTCTACGCATTAAATTTCCTTTTTACGTATGATAAATTCATAAGACTTACAAAGAAAACCACTAACCTGCGCCATGTGCTTTACACCTACTTGTAGACTGCAGAAGACAAGCTATGGAAACATGAGAAGTGCTGTCGTTTTTTTTTGTTTTTTTTTTTTTCTAGTCTTGGACTTGGTAACTCACGGATAATGTACGAGAACCTTATGGCCAGCTCATACCTGTTCCAAATTCTGTACACATATAACTTAAGACACTAACGCATTCATCACAAATGCTTGATTATCTTATGAGGTACCAACTTCCAAAATACAAATGACTTTGAAACACTTACTTTTGGACCCTGGATGATAAGCTGGGAACGCAAGAATTGATGAACTGTACTTACTCACTTTATGTAAGGACATTATAAAACAGATACCTATAGACTCGAGAAAAAAGGCTTTGAGAATGCAGGAAAGCCACAAGAGAGCCTTATAGCCACTTACCAGTACCAAATGCAGTACATATATGACTTAAGACACTGACTATATGACCTCCAGAAGACAAGCATTGGGACTACGGAATAAATGTGTAGTATCGTAAAGTATCATTCAAAGATAACACTTTATGAGCATCCAATTTACATCATGAACAATACGAGGTGAGATCTACAGATGCTGTCATAAACAATTAGCAAGACTTCTTTTATTTCACTAATTTCTTTGGGTACTTAGCAAATTATAAAAAAAAATAAAAAATAAAAAAAAAAAAATCTAAAAAAAATATAATCTATCTACCTATCTATCTTCATTCAATTATACCATTTAAAGGAAACAACTTTATGGCACATTTTTAAATTCTTATTCATCTTTACAGAATGAATAATTAATAAATTTGAACCATATTTAACCTTTTGACCGTTACATTCAATACGCGGGCGTTTTGCGGTCACGCGGAATTAATTTGGACAGTGGTGCAGGCCTCACGCGCTTTTGATTTCGTATTTCTCTTCTTGCTTTTACTAATTAGTGAGCTTGGTCCTAATAGAGGAGAGGGGAGCAAGTTATGCATTTCGCGCTATCCAGTGGTGAACTAGAGGAACTACTAGAATAACGAGAAAAACCCCTAGGCTAGGGGATTCAGTTTTAATAAAAAACATGGAGTCTTTGAGTGCCCGCACCAATGCGGGAACAGCGATGAATGGGTTAATACAATACAAGACTAACAACGAAACTACCTTTTAAGATAAAAATGAGTTTTTATTTCAAACGTTTCCTTCAAAAGGACTTTAACAAGATGAGAAACTGATCCGTTCGGAGTAATGGACGACTTCCAAACGGACTTCCAATTCTTCTCCTCAAAGCTGTGACGAAGTCTTGAAATTATAGCCGAAACGTTAGTAATAAAAATTCTGTTTTGTATAGCACTATTGACTATGATGACTAAACTCAGACTATTTCGACCTTGATAAAGCACTGCAGAAGACGAGTTTGTGGACGGCGAAATGGAATGAAGTTTTTCTTACTTTTCATGGCCATTCACGGCTATCACATGAGTACCGTATTGCAAAGAGCCATATGGCACTACACATAATGACTGGAAAATGCCTATTCAAGGATTGCAGAATCCAGGCTTCGCGTCTGCAAAGATAGTTGAAATGTTCTAACCCCTATTAGAATTGGTAACGCATGATTAGCTTATGAGGTAACAGCTTGAACCACATGCAAAACACGAATGACTAGGAAACGCATACTTTTGGACTCCAGATGAAGTATTGGGAATTCAAAAATGGACGAACTTCACTTACTCGCCTTAAACATGGACGTTCACAGCAAACGCATAATTACCTTATAGCACAAAGTTGGACCACAAATGAATGCCTATAAAACACTCACTTATGGAAGAAAGGCTTCGGGAATGCAAGAAAGAACGACGTTTATCTTAATCGCCTTACACTTGGTCACTCACGTCTAACATACAATAGCCTTATGGTCCACTGACTTGTTCCAACTGCTCTAGACGTATGACTTAAGACACTAACTGCAGAAGAAAAGCATCGGGACTGCGCACAAAATATGAAGTGTTCTTAAGGATGCTTAGAATTGGTAATTCACTCCGAACGCATGATTACCTTATGACACCAACATAAGCACCGACTTGTACCATACCCAGTACACGAATGGCTATTAAATACTTACTTAAGGACTTCAGAAGACAAGATACTGACCTGTGAGGAGAAAAGATAGGTTTCTTAATCGCTAAAGAATCGTCATTCGTGGAGAACATCTCTTCCAGACTTACATAATATTGAATACATGAATGATGTATGTTTAGGACTGCGTATGACAGGCTAAGTGGCCGCAAGAAGGCACTTTAAGTATTTCACTTAAATTGTTAAGTGTTCGACTTAAACGTGGTATTTCACGACTGACGCATGGGTACCTTATAGCACGAAGAAAACCACTGACTTTGCACCGTATGCAAGACAAGAATGACTATAAAACATATAAGCAAAGATGGAATAGTTGGGATTCGGCAAAAAAAACCTCAATACGATTTTTGTAAAAAAAAAAAAATCTACATTCAGGACGTTTCGGCTACTCTTTGGTAGCCTTCGTCAGCAATGAAAGCGCCGGGAGGCAGAGGAAGACCAAAGTTAACACTTAAGTAACCATTGTGGTATGAGATACACTTGCTGTTAACTTTGGTCTTCCTCTGCCTCCCGGCACTTTTATTACTGACGAAGGCTACCAATGAGTAGCTGAAACGTCCTAAATATCGATTTTTTTTACAAAAATCGTATTGAGGTTTCTTTAGCCGAATCCCAACCATTCCATCTTTACTTATCACCTCGACGGCTAACTATCTAATCTTCAATATAAAACATATACTTGTGGACTGCAGAAGACAAGGTTCGTTAATAATAGAAGGGATCTAAGGTTGCAGTCATTTATTAGATGTGTATATAAACACAGGTCTTTGATTGTGTTCGTTTAAATCAGTGTAAGAAAGAGTTTGCCATACCGTGGCCAGTCAAAAATTGTGTCAGTATAAACGTTACTTCCGTTTTTTTGTCTTCACATTTTATGTGTGAAATCAGCTATAAAATCATAACCTGTTTGAGTGTAGTATATAATAAAATGAAATCTTTTTTCACTAAATATCTGTGAAGTAATGTATTTCACTGATGAGGTTAACATACTGGAGAGTGTTTATTATTTATTTATTTTTTCTTTTTTTTTTTTTTTTCATATTGTTTATAATTTTGATCTCTTAAGTGTATTTTGAGCTTATGAAATGAATTATGCCTTAAAGGCCTTATGGTTAAAATATTGTTCTATTTCACTACAGGGTGTCATTTTATTACCATCATATAGATCAATTTTATATATTTTACGTTAAACGTGCCAAAACATAATTATATCGTTTTCTGTTTTATTACTCCTGCACATTCCCCTGCCACTGGAACAGGACTGGTTTATTTTTTTAATAGTTGTGTAGTTATAGATTTATTGATTGTTGTAAATAACTAAATTTGTAAAATGTAAAAAAAAAAAAAAAGAAGAAGAAATTATAATGAGAAAATATAAAAAATCTATATTTATGTTTAATACTAAAGAGGACAATAAAAATCCACCTTCGTTCGATGGCTACGCTGCATTCTTTAATTATGTTTTGTATAAAGTATATTTTATATTTTAAACATTCAAAGAGTTTATTATTGACTAAATGCTAAAATGAAAAAATGTTAATGATGTGAATGCTTTTTCATGTTACATTGTGAATGCCCTGAAAATGTTAAATGACATGACTATATGTTAAATGTTCTATTGCCACGATTGTCTTGTAGACTGAGCCATTTTGCCCAGTTAAAACAATTATTAAAACCTTTTATTAATTAAGTGTAAATATAAATGTGTAAATATGTCATATCTTATAAAGTTATTAAATTTATAAGCAGAGGAGCGATAGATAAATCTCGTGAGCATATTAAGAAACATGTCCAAGAATTGTAAATGTTTCAATGCTCAAATTTTTGTTTTGTTTCATATATATACAATATCACGTCTCTGCTTATATGTAAATGATATTTTAGTCCATAAGTACCGAAGTGCATACTTCTAAATGTTTGTTCAATACAATTCGATTCATACACGAATTGATAGAACAATTGGCTATATGTGTTATATATTTTTAACACGAATGTACCAAGAAATTTGTAATCTTTAAGGTTAACTAAAAATCGAAAAACCATTCTTCAAAAATAACTTTTTGAATAAAATGCATTTAATTATTAAGATCGCTAATAATTGTGTTAAATATACCGATCGTGTAAATACAAAAAAAAAAAAAATTATATATGTAAAATGTTTCCCTTCACATTTAGTTGAACTAGCAATTGTAATTTGCGAATAAAGTCTAAATGTGTCTAAAGGTTTATCTTAAATTATTTTTCCTTTCTTTGTACATGAATTAATCTGTCATTCAGCACACGAGGAGGGCGTAACAGCTATCAGGTAAGGTTTAGAATACGATTTTTTTCTGAAATGTAGGTGGAAAACAGTAAAAAGTGAAATGTCAAAGAATAATTACTAGTGGTATAAAAATGCAGTGATTTTTTTTTTTTTTTTTTTTTTTTTTTATTTGTAGAATTTAGAGGAAAAACTTGACATTGTTAATGCATTTGTCTAAAATTTGATTAAAATCGGGTTTGCATTGTTTGGAAAACTATGGTTTTGGCATAGTACTTATTTAACCTCAAACTTTGGTTTATTTATTTTATTTGGAGACGCGGTGGCCCTGAGTGCTATGGCGTGTGTTCGATTCCCTCTTAACAATCTTTCATATAATACTCAACATAATATATATAATATTCATTATATAGATATAAAATAATCTACATCTTTCGTATCTCATGAATTAAATAATAAGATTTTTTTTTATTATATGTTGGCCATTATTTAATTCCTGAAGAACGTATGTTTAATAGGACGTCTTCCAGTGATAATATGAAAGAGAGATATTATTTTTGATTATTGTGTGTTTTTTGGCACGTTGCCTTTGTTGACAAAAGTAAGTAAACTATAATATATAAGCAAGGTCCCCTAGTGGGAGATAGCGCTCCTTGCGGCAGCTTTGGGAACCTACGTCTGGCGGGCTAATTCTATTGAAATATATTACAAAGTAAACCCCCCCTTCCGATTGACCGATTTAGCTAATTTTTACAACACTTCTTTCTCATGAGTAACCCAGGACGCATACCGCGTTTCGTTACAATACAGCAGAAATTACGACCTGTATGAGTATATTAGTAATTTGGGTCCGGAGTAAACCCCCCTCCTAATGAACCGATTTAGTTTATTTTTACAACACATTTTAACCTGTAGATTACCACTACGAATACCGAGTTTCGTCGAAATATAACAAAAATCACGGCTGGTAGTGGCGAATTGGTATTGTGGGTCCGAAGTAACCCCCCCCCCCCCTCTTAATGAACCGATTTAGTTTATTTTTCCATCTCACTTTTCTCTCTATATTACCACTACGAGTACCAAGTTTCGTTGAAACATAACAAATATTACGGCTGGCATGGTCAAATTAGTGTTTTGGGTTCGGGACCCCCCCCTTTCGGTGGACCGATTTTGGTAGTTAATGAACTCGTTGAATCGTTTGCTAATTGAATACTATATACCAAGTTTCGTGACGAAAAAACAAAAACTCTGGCCGCTATCGCGTTAACAGACACACACACATATATATATATATATATATATATATATATATATATATATATATATATATATATATATAAATTTTAACGGGGGTCATTTTCGGTGTCTACTAGGTAGAATCGATATAGATTTGAAGATATTTTTCAAAAATTCCGTCATGAGTGCAACCTCAATAGCTACTTTCCTTCGGAGGAAAGTACTAAAAAGATGAATAAAAAGAGCAGGGATCGAAGAAGTTATTTTTTATCAAAAAAGTAAAAAATTAACTGTTAAAAATTACTTTTATTTTATAAGTTAAAAAATAACTGTTAAAAAAAAATTTATTTAAAAGTTTTAGAGTAAAAGTTATTTATAAATCCCTAAAATTAAATGCATGAAAATAAAAGTTAATGTAATTATTTTATTTTGTTCAATGTGAAAATATAAGTTTTCGATATTTTAATCAAAAATTTTAGGGTGTCGTTGGTTTAGAATAGCTGGGACGAAAGAAAATACACACTTCCTTACTTATATTAACTAGGACTTATCGTACACGGAAGCGCAGCCAATCAAGTAAGTGTTGAAAGAGCCTTTTCAACCCTAAAGTATATATTAAATGATTATAGATATAATCTAAATCCCACAAACTTACAGGATATATTATTGTTGAAATTGAATTAATTCTTCAAAATAACTGAAATGTTCTTTGTTTAGAATTTTATTTTCGTTTATTTACTGAAATATACTTGTTTATACAAAACAAAATATAAACATTAGTAACTAAGTAGTAGTAGTAGTTTTAAAAACAATTACTTTGAAACTTTTATTTTTTTATTGGAAAATAACAGTAAAAAAAAACTTTTTAAAAAAAAAGTTTAAATTCATGAAGTTATTTTTGAACTATTACTTTTTCAAAATGAAAATAAAAGTAAGAGTTTTTAAAATAAAAGATAACAATTATTTTTGATCCGTGAAAAAGAGAACGGCATTTTTTTCTGTTTTGTAATTATGAGGGTAATTGATAATTTGACCACATCCCACTGACTATTTTTCAGTCACATTGTTTTGTAAGTAGTTTTGGTTAGTGACCATAAAAAAATAAAAAATAGTTTAGTGGTAAAGGGATATGTCGTCCTGCAATGTCAAACTATCGAATATGAAAATCGGAGCAAAATAGGAACGAAAATATTCTGTCCATTGACGAAGCAATATATCGAAAAATGGTTTCTTGTTCGATACTTTATTTAAGGCATTAAAGGCTATTCTATAAAGGGGTTAGAGTTGCGACAATTTGCGACGAGCCGTATCGCCCACAATCCAAGAGTGGATAGTGTTATTGGCTTCCTTACTGGCAGGTGGCTTGAAGTCTCTAGATCCTCCTCATACAGGATTGAGTTCGCCGAACACCTTTTGACTAGGGAAGTTTAATGGAAAACAGGGCAACCCTCAAGTTTCCTTCAGAGACGCATTCAACTCCGCCACATTTGAATCGATCAGTCCTTTGAGGAACACAAAGCCTTTGAACTATTCAGTCGAGTCTTGCTGGAGTTCTCCTCTCGGCTCAAAGACTCTTTTTAAGGTACGTTTGAGTAAATTTAGCTATATTAAATAATTCCTTTAATATTGGGTTTTATCAAACTAGAGAAACGATTTTCGGAAGGCCCATTGGCGGCATTCTTCTGCAGAAATAATTTCACAAATTAACAAAACAAAGAGCCAAAAATCCATGCCAAGTTGAGTACCAAGGATGGGCAAAACGGCGCACCTCGAAGAGCGGCTCTGAGCGCTCCGCTTACTCAAAAGAACCGGTTCTTTTACACGGCTCATTTGCATGTGAGAACCATGCTACGATAAGCGATGTTTGTTTTGCCTGTTAAATGTTTGAGCATCACACATCTGTCTGTTAATAAATCCTCAAAAACCAACGAGGCGCTATGTCAAACTACTGGTTGGCGTATAAAGATGAAAAAAATTAGAGCTGCTTCTTGGATGTCGAATTTTCTCTTTTTTTCAGCAATGTAATGGCAGACCAGATTATCTATGACTGTTTTGTTTAGTTTCTTCTTTTTTATTAAGTCCACATTGGTTTTGTTGTTTGTATTTGTTTTTATTTTTTGTCTAAGCATTTATTTTTTCCCCCTTCATACTGTCTCCCCTCCTTTTTTTTTCTTTTGATTATTTATTTATATTGAACTATTTATTATATTTTCATCCCCTTCTTGCTGCAGTATTCCACAATCCCCCCTTATTCACACTCTTATTTTTATTAATATGTATACATGTTTTCTTCTTTTATAATAAGATAAGATTTTGTAAATAGTATTAGAGGTCGGTTTTTTGTCGGTTTCTCTTTTTTTACGTATAGTGTTTTATTTATAATTTGTATAATGTATTTTTATGTTATTCTTAAACGACCAAGTCCAAGAACAAAGTACTTTTTTTCCTTTATTCATGTTCCAAGATAAGATGCGGGAGTTTTCCAAGTGAAAAAAATAAATAAATAAATATATATATATATATATATATATATATATATATATATATATATATATATTTGTAAATTGGACTATGTAAATTTATTTGTTATTTTCATGGGACAGTCAAAAGTAAGAATTTCTTTCATTTATTCAAATTGTTGTCTAATTGGCAGCCTTTCAAGAACCTTCCGTTTTTTACGTTATCCTAATTTGTTTTAGCTTGTGACATTCGAAAATAACTAGTTCACCACTCCAATTGGAAGTTGTACTAATCATCCCGCTGTATTGAGCCTTTATTCTACAACTAACAACTTAGCCTATGCTGATCTCTGAAGTTTGTCCTTGGCGACAATTTAAGTGGAAACGTTAGTATAAAGGCTAATGACACGTCTCTAACCAAACAGCCCAAGTTCCTAGCCATAATTTAGTTTGAATTCTGTTCAAATTAGTAGCGTGCCGAGTAACGTTGAGGCAGTTCCTCTGCTCCATTTAGGGTTCTCCAAACATCCTTGTGATGTCTGTTGGCATTTGTGGCCGATCCTCGTCTAATCTTCCAGCTATGGAATGCTTGTAAAGCAACTCTAGATTGTGCTAATTATGTAATTTCCGTTTGAGTTTGATTGCTCTTAAGTCTGTCCGAGGCTTCTACACAACTTCAGTTAGTTCGATCATCAGAGATATTGTCTTAGTGATTATGAGGTGAGTGCCTCATATATGCCTGTTCGATGTATAAGGTCAACCCATAAGTAATATCGATTCTAAATATTCTGTTTGTTTATGCTTATATTACTTATCCCTCCTTTTCATTCGTTTTGTTTATTACAGCGTTAAAGTTGACTGTTGGTGATGGGAAGGTAGAATTTGTCAGGGATAGTTCGTGGTATCTTAATAAAACTACATTATTTATAAGAAAATGAGTTGTATTGTTTGCCGAACGTTTTGGCTTGGAATCCAAGCCTTCGCCAGGGCTGTAAAACAAGTAGGGCAGATTAATTACTACTATATACATATGTATATATTTAAAAGAACATATAATGGAACAGGGTGAGTGATACATTTGGTAACTGTGTGCTAAAGATAGAGCATAAATTAGAGGTAGATCAATAATGGTTTATGACATTAATGGGTAACATAGACAGAGTTATAAAATAAATAAGTACAGATGGAGATAGTTAGCCGCTGTAGAGATACGAAGACAGGTATAGTTGGGATTCGGCTAGGAGAAAAACGTCAGCCTTTCAAAAAGAAATCTGTATTTTGGACGTTTCGACTGCAACAATGGCAGCCTTCTTCAGCTAAAAAATATATACAACTTATAAGTAAAGAAAATGTACAAGTAGTAAGTAAAAGACAGGAAGAAATGAGCGGAGTATATATATCAATACAATAAATTTTAACCAATCTTATTTTTAAAAACAATGAAAATACGGTAGTTGGAAAGAAAACAGCATGTAGAACTTGTTAGTAAAAACAGTACAAAAAAAATTAAACAGTAAAAACAACGCACATTTTTTATGTAGTGAAAAACAAAATCTATTTTATAAGTGAATACAATTTATAACAATTAATATAAAGATACATACCACTAGAGAATGCCTAGGGGGGAGGGAGGAAGACCTCGAGGACAACTTAGGTAACCATGGTAGAAGTATGAACGACAGCAAGAACACCGGTGGTCTTTATAGTTATGAAAAAGGGGTGGGGGGGCGGCAATTCGGTGCAGATGAAAGAGGTACAATTGCTGGGTTGTAAAGGCGGGTTGTAAAGGAGGTTGTAAAAGGTGTTAAGAGCTTAGGGACACACAAGTAGAGAAATTGTCTGGAGCCTGGGAACAAAGATAAAAAGTCCGACTCGCAGGAACTGCAGCACCTTAGCGCGGTTCCGTTCATGTCCCTAGTGCCATTTGATAAGCTTAGAAAAGAAATAAACTTATTTTTTTTATATATCTCGTGAAAATTGTCAAAATCCTCTTGAACATCTCGAATAAAAGTGATATTAAGGCGTCAGGGACACCGACAGTACCTAACTTTTACACAGAAGCGGAAATTACAGAATCTGGCTCTCATTCTAAAGCAAAGCTCTATAAATCAATACAAAATATGCCTAATAAAGCCTTTCTAGTGGATACAGAAGCATGGGCGTATATGAGGGGGGGGGGCTGAGCGGGCTGCAGCCCCTCCCGAAATTTTGAATTGATAATAAAAACTTCTCGTAAAACCCTTAAAAATAAATTAAATAAGATCACTTAGTTCATAAAACATATTTTATTCTACGTGTAATAGCGTTTTAGTTGCCTAAAACTATTCCAAGCTCTAAATATTTAGTATTCCATACCCTGGAAATGGTCTCAGCCCCCCCCAAATTGTTTTTATATACGCCCATGTACAGAAGGATCAAGAAGAAGTACACAAGATTGAGTAGAATACCCTGCCTAATATAGCCTATATAGAATAATATGCCGAATAAAACATATCTAGTTAATACACAAGGACAAATAAAAGTCTTGACGAATAACAAGTCAAGAAAAAAAACTTTATTTAACAAAATAAAACAAAGTTTAGTTGCCCAACTACAATAGAATAATATACCTAATTAAGTCCATAGAGTAGACACAAATGGACCAAAAACAAGTCTTGTGGAATATTGTTTTTTTTTCTAATTAAATACTTTTTATCAATATTTAGTATATAACATTTGTTGAAAACTATTGATTGCTAATTGATGAATCGGTTTACAACTAAGTAGTCTTTATGAATATTTAGTATATAACCTATGTTTGGACCTGAGTTTTTGGGGTGCTCTCCGCCTAGGCTTTGTATTTGTGTCGGCAGATACCTGGGGTATATTTACAGCTCTTGAGGATTAACTCTTAGCAGGTAAATTTCCTGCGGACCTTCTGCTTCTACGGGCATTGAACCGCCATATCGCTCATAGTATCTAACCGTTGTCAAGTTTATTTTTTGGATTTTGGACTTAATATACATATGTAGACTAAATCATTGCAAGAAGTAATCCTCCGTCGTCGGTTCTTAACTATGTAGACTCGCTAATGTTATCCAATCTTAGATACATCGTATTTAAAATCCACAGCAAAAACACGACATTTCATCAGAATCCCCTGCTGAATAAAACTTATATAGAATAATATGCAAAATAAAGCCTATCTAGTGGATAAAAATAGAGGAAAAAAGCCGTTCGTGGTGGTAGAAAATCTTAAAAGTATTTCGCTCAGAAATCTCCGAAATAACCTACTAACAATAAAAAACTATGGGTAACAGATGAAAATTGGGAATACCAAGAATAATTCTAAAGAACGAAATCAACACCAGTACTGTAATCTAGATATTCATACGGCATCTTCGAATTCTAACAAACAAAATATTGATTCTAATTTTACGTATCCTGTTTTATAGCCAAATAGATTTATATTCTGTAATCAATAAGAAAAACCTACTAACAATAAAAAACTATGGGTAACAGATGAAAATTGGGAATACCAAGAATAATTCTAAAGAACGAAATCAACACCAGTACTGTAATCTAGATATTCATACGGCATCTTCGAATTCTAACAAACAAAATATTGATTCTAATTATACGTATCCTGTTTTATTGACAAATACATTTGACTACTATAAGCAATTAAAAACACTAGGGAATATGCCAAAGAACTCGGAATAGGAGCCTCGACAGTTTCAAGACATTTGATGGAAATCGACAAATCCAAAACTGACATTTCATACGGTACAGCCTGATATATTTTTAACAATGAATTGCTTTTCTTATTTTAATTAATCTTTTTTATTGTCAAATACATTATCCTACTATAACCACTTTAGTTTAAGCACTTATTTCTCCGATTGACATAGCCTAATCAAAAATTGTTTCAGAATCTTTTTTGTAGAACATTTAGTACGCTTTCGCATGGTAACCCTCCTTTTACCAATATTCCTAACCGTCTTCGAGATATCAGGGAATGTATACGAAGTTCCCGAAACATTTCATGTCTGTTAATAAAATATTTTATTCTAATCCTTCCTTAGCTCCAAACGTAACCGAAATTTTAACATATTAGTGTTGATGAAATTCAAACATGCAGAAAACGTTTCAACTGAATCCCATAATTTTAAGTATCAAAATCAAAGACAAAAAGAACAGTTCGAATAAGCGAAATCAATTACTTTAAAGTTTTAAGCACTTATTTCTCCGATTGACATCGCCTAATCAAAACCTTCATTAGAACCTTTTTTGTAGAACATTTAGTAAGCTTTCCAATGGTATTCTTCCGTTTCGCAAGATTCTTAACCTTTTTCGAGATATTAAGGAAAGTATACAAAATTACCAAAACTTTTTTATGTCTGTTAATAAAATATTTTATTCTAACTCTTCCTTAACTCCAAACGCAACCAAAATTTCAACATATTAGTTTTAATGAAAGTAGAAGATGCAGTAAATGTTTCAACTGAATCCCATGATTCTAAGTACCCTAACCAAAAACGGCATTCAAAAATTATTTTTTAAGTTTTCTCGAAAACGGTTAAAGCTATGGCCTTGAAAATGGTTTCATTCGTTTTCCTAGCCCAAGAAGCCTATAAAACGAGTACTTACAAGCTTATGAACTCAAAAACGTAAGCGTTAAGATTTTTTTTCGCGAATTTCGCCCCAAACGCCATCTTCCAGTGGGCGGATTTTGCTGGTTAACGAACTTGACCTTTCAAATTGGACGACAGATTTTTGTACCAAATTTCATCAAAATCGGACCATCAGGGAAGCCAGAAATGAGCGAACAGACAAATATATATATATATGTAAAGTTGGATTGGTTCCAACTTGAGATAGCTACATAATAATAGACTAAGAATTGTTTCATCTCCCGCCGACAGTGCAATGCCTGTCTCCTTCCCTTACCTCTTCCTGTCCGTGTTTCCTTTAATCAGTAGACGTTTGACTCCTCACCTAGATGGATCTATATTATCAGATTCCTACTCCAATGATCATGTAATTTTGATTTCTTCTTTACAGGTATGTTCAGTTATTGTTATTGCTCTTGTACATACCGTAATACTGTATTGTCATTATTCTGTAATCATCTTATATCCTTTATAAAAATAAATCTTCTTTACAGATGCAATCATTGTGATTCTTATCCCGAGTAAGAATCTTACAAATCAAAATTACATGATCATTGGAGTAGGAATCTGATAATATAGATCCATCTAGGTGAGGAGTCAAACGTCTACTGATTAAAGGAAACACGGACAGGAAGAGGTAAGGGAAGGAGACAGGCATTGCACTGTCGGCGGGAGATGAAACAATTCTTAGTCTATTATTATGTAGCTATCTCAAGTTGGAACCAATCCAACTTTACATATATATATATATATATATATATATATATATATATATATATATATATATATATATATATATATATATATATTTGAACCACCGTTATTTTCGGTCTCTAGGGGTTCTGAAACGCGAAATTTTCTTGTCGGCACTTCCGGATTGTTTCATTGTATCAACCTTATAAGCGGGGTTCCTCCCTATGGGGGAGGGAGGAACCGCGCTAATAATATGCCTAATAAAGCCAATCTAGTGGATACAGAAGGATCAAGAACAAGTTCTCAAAATTGAGTAGATACCACTCCCTAATAAAGCCTATATAGAAGAATATAACTAATTAAGCCAATCTAGTGGATACAGAAGGATCAAGAACAAGTTCTCAAAATTGAGTAGATACCACTTCCTAATAAAGCCTATATAGAAGAATATAACTTATAAAGCCAATCTAGTGGATACAGAAGGATCAAGAACAAGTTCTCAAAATTGAGTAGATACCACTTCCTAATAAAGCCTATATAGAAGAATATAACTTATAAAGCCAATCTAGTGGATACAGAAGGATCAAGAACAAGTTCTCAAAATTGAGTAGATACCACTTCCTAATAAAGCCTATATAGAAGAATATAACTTATAAAGCCAATCTAGTGGATACAGAAGGATCAAGAACAAGTTCTCAAAATTGAGTAGATACCACTCCCTAATAAAGCCTATATAGAATAATATAACTAATTAAGCCAATCTAGTGGATACAGAAGGATCAAGAACAAGTTCTCAAAATTGAGTAGATACCACTTCCTAATAAAGCCTATTTAGAAGAATATAACTTATAAAGCCAATCTAGTGGATACAGAAGGATCAAGAACAAGTTCTCAAAATTGAGTAGATACCACTTCCTAATAAAGCCTATATAGAAGAATATAACTTATAAAGCCAATCTAGTGGATACAGAAGGATCAAGAACAAGTTCTCAAAATTGAGTAGATACCACTTCCTAATAAAGCCTATATAGAATAATATAACTTATAAAGCCAATCTAGTGGATACAGAAGGATCAAGAACAAGTTCTCAAAATTGAGTAGATACCACTTCCTAATAAAGCCTATATAGAAGAATATAACTTATAAAGCCAATCTAGTGGATACAGAAGGATCAAGAACAAGTTCTCAAAATTGAGTAGATACCACTCCCTAATAAAGCCTATATAGAATAATATAACTAATTAAGTCAATCTAGTGGATACAGAAGGATCAAGAACAAGTTCTCAAAATTGAGTAGATACCACTTCCTAATAAAGCCTATATAGAAGAATATAACTTATAAAGCCAATCTAGTGGATACAGAAGGATCAAGAACAAGTTCTCAAAATTGAGTAGATACCACTCCCTAATAAAGCCTATATAGAATAATATACCTAATTAAGCCAACCTAGTGGATACAGAAGGATCAAGAACAAGATCTCAAAATTGAGTAGATACCACTTCCTAATAAAGCCTATATAGAATAATATAACTAATTAAGCCAATCTAGTGGATACAGAAGGATCAAGAACAAGTTCTCAAAATTGAGTAGATACCACTTCCTAATAAAGCCTATATAGAAGAATATAACTTATAAAGCCAATCTAGTGGATACAGAAGGATCAAGAACAAGTTCTCAAAATTGAGTAGATACCACTCCCTAATAAAGCCTATATAGAATAATATACCTAATTAAGCCAACCTAGTGGATACAGAAGGATCAAGAACAAGATCTCAAAATTGAGTAGATACCACTTCCTAATAAAGCCTATATAGAATAATATAACTTATAAAGCCAATCTAGTGGATACAGAAGGATCAAGAACAAGTTCTCAAAATTGAGTAGATACCACTTCCTAATAAAGCCTATATAGAAGAATATAACTTATAAAGCCAATCTAGTGGATACAGAAGGATCAAGAACAAGTTCTCAAAATTGAGTAGATACCACTCCCTAATAAAGCCTATATAGAATAATATACCTAATTAAGCCAACCTAGTGGATACAGAAGGATCAAGAACAAGATCTCAAAATTGAGTAGATACCACTTCCTAATAAAGCCTATATAGAATAATATAACTTATAAAGCCAATCTAGTGGATACAGAAGGATCAAGAACAAGTTCTCAAAATTGAGTAGATACCACTCCCTAATAAAGCCTATATAGAAGAATATAACTTATAAAGCCAATCTAGTGGATACAGAAGGATCAAGAACAAGTTCTCAAAATTGAGTAGATACCACTTCCTAATAAAGCCTATATAGAAGAATATAACTTATAAAGCCAATCTAGTGGATACAGAAGGATCAAGAACAAGATCTCAAAATTGAGTAGATACCACTTCCTAATAAAGCCTATATAGAATAATATAACTAATTAAGCCAATCTAGTGGATACAGAAGGATCAAGAACAAGTTCTCAAAATTGAGTAGATACCACTTCCTAATAAAGCCTATATAGAAGAATATAACTTATAAAGCCAATCTAGTGGATAGAGAAGGATCAAGAACAAGTTCTCAAAATTGAGTAGATACCACTCCCTAATAAAGCCTATATAGAAGAATATAACTTATAAAGCCAATCTAGTGGATACAGAAGGATCAAGAACAAGTTCTCAAAATTGAGTAGATACCACTTCCTAATAAAGCCTATATAGAAGAATATAACTTATAAAGCCAATCTAGTGGATACAGAAGGATCAAGAACAAGATCTCAAAATTGAGTAGATACCACTTCCTAATAAAGCCTATATAGAATAATATAACTTATAAAGCCAATCTAGTGGATACAGAAGGATCAAGAACAAGTTCTCAAAATTGAGTAGATACCACTCCCTAATAAAGCCTATATAGAAGAATATAACTTATAAAGCCAATCTAGTGGATACAGAAGGATCAAGAACAAGTTCTCAAAATTGAGTAGATACCACTTCCTAATAAAGCCTATATAGAATAATATAACTAATTAAGCCAATCTAGTGGATACAGAAGGATCAAGAACAAGTTCTCAAAATTGAGTAGATACCACTTCCTAATAAAGCCTATATAGAAGAATATAACTTATAAAGCCAATCTAGTGGATAGAGAAGGATCAAGAACAAGTTCTCAAAATTGAGTAGATACCACTTCCTAATAAAGCCTATATAGAAGAATATAACTTATAAAGCCAATCTAGTGGATACAGAAGGATCAAGAACAAGTTCTCAAAATTGAGTAGATACCACTCCCTAATAAAGCCTATATAGAATAATATACCTAATTAAGCCAATCTAGTGGATACAGAAGGATCAAGAACAAGTTCTCAAAATTGAGTAGATACCACTCCCTAATAACGCCTATATAGAATAATATGCCTAATAAAGTCAATAGAGTAAATACAAATTGAACAAGAACAAGTCTTGAGGAAATCTTTTTTTCTTCAATTTAAATACTTTTATCAATATTTAGTCAATGAACCTGTGTTTTTTAATCGCTAATTTATGAATCGGTTCATAACTAAACAGTCGTTATAATTGGTTAGTATATATCCAGTGTTTAAAAATATTGATTGCTTATTGATGAATCGGTTTACAACCAAATAGTCTTTATGAATATTTAATAAATATCTAATACGGAATCACCTGCAACTTTTGATCGCTAAATTATGGATCGGCTCATAACTAAATAGTCGTTAATAATAGTCGTACAAAGAAAACTGTTGATTGCTAATTTATGTATATATTGACAACTAATTAATCTTTATCAATATTTACAATATAATCTATGTTATGTTATGTCTGAATCTAGGTCAGTTTAAGAAATTTTAGTGAACGAAATCTTAAAGTTGCTCTACCTACTCTTGCAAGGCTTTGTATTTGTGTCGGCAGATACCTTTGTTATATTACCCTACAAGGGTTACTTCTCTTGAGGATTAACTCCTAGCAGGTAAATGTCTAGTAAACCCTCTGTTTGTTTGGGACTGAACCGACTGTCTATTCGTTCATAGTATCTAACCGTTGTAAAGTTTATTTTCTACATTTAGGAATTAATATACATATGTAGACTAAATCATAGCAATTGTCTACCTTCGCCGTCGGTGATCTTAACAATGTAGACTCGCTAATGTTACCTGACCTTAGATAAATCGTAATTACAATTTGCTGCGACAACACGACATTTTATCAGAATTCCCTGCCTAATAAAGCCTATGAAGAATAATATGTCTAATAAAGCCTATCTAGTTGATAAAGAAGGACAAAGAACAAGTCTTCAAGATTAAGTAGTATCTCCTGCCTTATAAAGCCTATATAGAATAATACGGCTAATAAAGCTTATTTAGTGGATACAGAAGGACCAAGATTAAGAATCTATGATTGAGTAGAATCCTCTGCCTAATAAATCCTATATAGGACAATATGACTAATAAAGCCTATCTTGTCGATACAGAAGGACCAAGAAAATGTATTTAAGATCGACTAGAATCCCCTTCCTAATAACGCCTATATAGAATAATATGCCTAATAAAGCCAATCTAGTGGATACAGAAGGATCAAGAACAAGTTCTCAAAATTGAGTAGATACCACTCCCTAATAAAGCCTATATAGAATAATATGCCTAATAAAGCCAATCTAGTTGATAAAGAAGGACCAAGAACAAGTATTCAAGTTTAAGTAGAATCCCCTTCCCACTTATGGCCTTATAGGATAGAAAGCCTAATAAAGCCTATCTAGTCGATATTGAAGGACCAAGAACAAGTCTTCACGATCGACTAGATTCCCCTGCCTAATAAAGCCTATATAGAATAATACGGCTAATAAAGCCTATCTAATTGATACAGAAGGACAAGGGACAAGTCTTCAAGATTGAGTAGAATCCCCTGTCTAATAAAGTCTATATAGAATAATACGGCTAATAAAGCCTATCTAGTCGATAGAGAAGGATCAAGAACAAGTCTTCAAGATTGAGTAAAATCCCCCGCCTAATAAAGCCTATATAGAATAATACGGCTAATAAAGCCTATCTAATGGATACCGAAGGACCAAGAACAAGTATTCAAGATTAAATGGAATCCCCTGCGTAATAAAACCTATATAGAATAACCTAATAAAGCCTATGTAGTGGATACAGAAGGATCAAAAACCAGTATTCAAGATTAAATGGAATCCCCTGAGTAATAAAACCTATATAGAATAATGTGCCTAATAAAGCCTTTCTATTGGATACATAAGGACCAAGAACAAGTTTTCAAGATTGAGTAGAATCCCCTGCCTAATAAAGCCTATATAGAATAATATGCCTAATAAAGCCTATCTAGTAGATACAGAAGGATGAAATACAAGTATTCAAGAGTAAATGGAATCCCCTGCGTAATAAAACCTATATAGAATAATATGCCTAATAAAGGCTATCTATTGGATACATAAGGACCAAGAACAAATCTTCAAGATTGAGTAGAATCCCCTGCCTAATAAAGCCTATATAGAATAATATGCCTAATAAAGCCTATCTAGTAGATACAGAAGGATGAAATACAAGTATTCAAGAGTAAATGGAATCCCCTGCGTAATAAAACCTATATAGAATAATATGCCTAATAAAGGCTATCTATTGGATACATAAGGACCAAGAACAAATCTTCAAGATTGAGTAGAATCCCCTGCCTAATAAAGCCATAATAGAATAATATGCCTAATAAAGCCTATCTAGTCGATATATAAGGACCAAGAACAAGTCTTCGAGATGTAGCAGAATCCCCTGCCTATGTAGAATAATATGCCTAATATAGCCTATCTAGTAGATAAGGAGGACCAAGAACAAGTATTCAAGATTGAGTAGAATCTCATGCGTAATAAAACCTGTATAGAATAATATGCTTAATAAAGCGTATCAAGTAGATAAGGAGGAACAAAAACAAGTCTTCAAGATTAAGTAGAATGCCATGCCTAATAAAGCCCTTATAGAATAATATGCCTAAAAAAGCCCATCTAGTGGATACATCAAGACCAAGAAGAGGCCTTCAAGTTTGAGTAGAATCCTCTGCCTATGAATACCTATATAGAATGATATGCCTAATGAAGCCTAACTAGTGGATACAGAAGGACCAAAAACAAGTATCCAAGATTGAGTAGAATCCTCTGTCTAATAAACCCTATGTAGAATAATATGCCTAATAAAGCCTGTCTGGTAGATACAGAAGGATGAAATACAAGTATTCAAGATTAAGTAGAATCCCCTGCCTAATAAAGCCTATCTAGGGGATACAGAAATACCAAAAAAAGTCTTCGAGATTAGTAGAATCCTCTGTCTAATAAAACCTATGTAGAAGAATATGCAAATAAAGCCTATCTAGTCGATACTGAAGGATCAAAGACAAGTCTTCAAGATTGAATAGAATCGCCTGCCTTATAAAAATCGATATAGAATAATATGCCTAATAAAGCCTATATAGTGGATATGTAAGGACTAAGAACAAGTATTCAAGATTGAGTAGAATCCCCTGCCTAATAAAACCTATAAAGAATGATATGCCTAATGAAGCCTATCTAGTGTATACAGAAGGACCAAGAACAAGCCTTCAAGATTGAGTCGAATCCCCTGCCTAATAATGCCTATGTAGAATAATATGCCTAATAAAGCTGATAATTTTTTTGTGTTTTCTAAAATGTTTTTATTGTTAGAATACTGCTGTGTTTGGGGACCTTTATACTTAAGGCAATTTGTAAATTGTAGAGGGGGCAATTAAATTCAAAGAAATTATTTACGTTTGTTGCATTTAAATTTTGTTGTGAAAAAACGAAACATTACTATTATGCCACAAAATGACTTACAAAAAAAAAATAAAATAATAAATAATAATTTTTAATAATGGGGTAGCAAAGCATTTAAAAAGAAGTTGGAATGTAAATGCTATGTAGAAGTACAATTGTAAGTTTAAATTATAATAATAATAATAATAATGTTAGAAAGGAGTAATATTATTGACTTATTTGATACAAATAAATAAATTAAAAGTGATATAGAACGACTTGGCTAAAATGTTAAGAGGCAGATAAAAAATAATAAAAAAATAACTTACCTTAAATTAAGATGGATGTACTAGAATGTCACTACAGTCTTGTAGAGATATAAAATTTCGGGCACTTTCAACACTTGTTCACACTGAGTAAAACAATATAAACAGATCTAAGGTGTTACACGGTAGCTGGTGAAAGAACGAATGAAAAGGTTTCGTATTGCAATTCTCTGTATGCAGGGTCTACTTCCAGGTAAAGTCATATACTTTTACTGCCCTTTACCGTTATTCAGAAAGCTCTTTGTGTTTACATACAAAGGACTCGGTACAGACCACCCGTATTAGCTCAAAAGTTTCTATATAAAGCTTGATAAACTTTCTGAATTAAATGAAGGAATTTAAGATTGCTTAAATTAGGTTCTTGATCTAGTCAAAAAATTCAAGGAGAATTAGATCATGAATAGAAAATCTCGGCCAATTAGAGGGAAAATAACAATACCAAGGATGGTCAAACTTCGTTTTCAAAGATTGTTAGTTGTAACACAAAAAAGAATCACTCATGATTCTAATAACTTAACGGTGAAGGGCGATTACACAAATATTCCTGTTGAGACTTTAAAGCCATATGAACCCACAGGAATTATAGATAGGCCTAAAAACATAAAATCATTGAAAAACGGATTTCTTATTATTGATTCAAACAAAAACGACATAGAGGTTACATCAGCAGAGTTTTCAAATATATGCAAACACCTGTTGATCAATAAAATTAAAATAAAAAATAAAGTTCTCTGTAAAAGGTTTTCTGAATTCTATTAAATACATATTTTCCAATTTCCATTAATACTTACAATTTTAACTATTGGAATTTTTATCCAAAGATTCATGTAATTACTCAACAATAGATTCTAATTTAAAAACAGCTATTTTCGATATCTACCTGTTCTAAAACGTTAAATCATTTATTAGGCACTTCGGATTACGTCATTGGGTCGACGTCAGAAGCGTGTTTCCTATCTGTGCAGTGAAGCAGGAAACAAGCTAAAAACAGCAACCAATTAAAATGTGAGGTAAATAGAGGAAAAACGCCGTTCGTGGTGGTAGACAATCTTACAAGGCATTTCGCTCAGAAATACCCGAAATATTGTTTCTAATTTTACGTATCCTATTTTATTGCCAAATAGATTTATATTCTATAATCAATAAAAAAAAAAACAAAAAAACTACTAGCAATAAAGAACTAAGGGTAATACATGAAAATAGGGAATACCAAGAACAATTCTAAAATACGAAATCAAAACCAGTACTGTAATCTAGATATTCATACGGCATCTTCGAATTCTAACAAACAAAATAATGCTTTTAATTATACATATCCTGTTTACTGAAAAATACATTAGACTACTATAAGCAAGTACAAAAATAACGAGCAGTGAAAAAAAAACTTCGGGAAACACACAAATAAATCCGTTTAAATAAAGGAAACTAACTAAGTTTTAAGCACTTATTTCTCCTAATGTGACGACCCCATCAAACATTTCTGTAAAACATTTTTTGTAGAGAATTTAGTAAGCTTTCGAACTGTTACATTTCAATTGCCACGATCTCCTAACCCTTTTCGAGATATTAAGGAAAAAATACGAAGGGGGCCTAATAGATATTCATGAGGGATCTGAGAACCACAAGATTCCGCAAAAATAAAATATTCTAATTATACGTATCCTGTTTTATTGGCAAATACATTTGACTACTATAAGCAATTGCAAACAATAGGGAATATGCCAAAGAACTCGGATTAGGAGCCTCGACAGTTTCAAGACATTTGAAGGAAATCGGCAAATCCAAAACTGACATTTCATACGGTACAGCCTGATATATTTTTAACAATGAATTGTTTTTCTTATTTTAATTAATCTATTTTATTGTCAAATACATTATCCAACTATAAGCAATGTAAAAATAGGAATAAAAACAGACAAAAAGAACTGTTCGAATTTACGAAATCAATTACTTCAAATTTTAAGCACTTATTTCTCCGATTGACATCGCTTATTCAAAACTTTCTTTAGAACCTTTCTTGTAGACCATTTAGTAAGCTTTCGAATGGTAACCTTTCGCTTCCCAAGATTTTCAACCCTTTTCGAGATATTAAGAAATTATACGAAGTTCCCAAAACTTTTCATTATTTCTGACAACAGAAAATTGGTCTCATTTTACCTATCCTGTTTTACACACACATAAATTTTCCTTACAAATACAACATAAGAAATTAAAAAAATAAAAAGCAATAAAAAACCAAGGGAAAGAGACAAAAATTACAAAAAGAACGACAAAAACCCGTTCATAAGAACAAAACAGACGTACTTGAAGGTTTAAGCATTTATTTCTCCGATTGACATAACCTAATCAAAAATAGTTTTAGAATCATTTTTGTAGAGAATTTAGTAAGCTTTCAAATAGTTTTAATCCACTTACCACGATTTCCCAACCGTGTTCGAGATATTAATGAAAGTATACGAAGTTTCCAAAACTTTTCATATCTGTTCATAAAATATTTTATTCTTACCCTTCCTTAACTCCAAACGTAACATAACTTTCAACATATTAGTTTTAATGAAAGTAGAACATGCAGATAATGTTTCAACTGAATCCCGTTATTCTAAGTACCCAAACCAAAAACGGTATTCAAAAACTATTTTTCCAATTTTCTCGACAACGGTTAAAGCTATCGCCTTGAAAATGGTTTCATTCGTTTTTCTAGCGCAAGAAGCTTATAAAACGAGTACTTACAAGCTTATGAACTCAAAAACGTAAGCGTTACGATTTTTTCTGCGCGAATTTCGCCCCAAACGCCATCTTCCAGTGGGCGGATTTTGCTGGTTAACGAACTTGACCTTTCAAATTGGACGACAGATTTTTGTACCAAATTTCATCAAAATCGGACCATTCGTCTTCTATTTAGAGAGCGAACAGACAAATATATATATATATATATATATATATATATATATATATATATATATATATATAAATATATACATATATATATATATATATACAAATTTTAACCACCGTTATTTTCGGTTTCTAGGGGTTCTGAAACGCAAAATTTTCTAGTCGGCACTTCCGGATTGTTTCATTGTATCAACCTTATAAGCGGGGTTCCTCCCTATGGGGGAGGGAGGAACCGCGCTAAAAGGAGGTCAGGACAATTTATGGAAGACGGAGGAGTAAGCAGGGGAGATGTTTTGTTTGTCGGTTTTGTAATTAATGTTATTGGGGTTTAAGTTAATGTGGACGCATTCGGAAATCTGCCGCTTTTTCGTGTTTCGTTCTGTGGAAAGTATTTTAGTGTCGTCAAAGTTGAAAGTGTGTTTTTTAGTTATGGCGTGTTTTGCGAGGGCGGATTTGTGGATTTGTTTGTTTTTTATTGTCCGTTTGTGTTGTGTTATGCGGGAGTGAATATAATTTTTGGTTTCACCTATGTATACAGCATTACAGGAGGGGGTTTGGCAGGGTATTTGGTAAACAACGTGGGTGGCGTAGTCATAGGGAAGGGGATCTTTGAGTTTGGTGTACAATGTAGTAAGTTTGTTAGTGGTTTTTAACCCAAAGTTTAGTGACGGGAGGGCTTTTTTTAAAGTCTTTGTGAGTTTTTCCGTCAGTCCTGGTGTGTATGTCCGGGAACGAAATATCTGGAGGGAGGATTCGGGGGAGGTATTGGGGGAGGTGGCATTGAAGGATTGGGATTTTATTTGTTTTATAAGCCGGTTTATGAGGTTGGGGGGGAATTGATTCAGTGTTAATATTTCGGTAGCTCTATTCAAGTTTTCATTGTGGAAGGACTCATGGGATAAGGAGAGGGCGCGGCGAAGAAGGTTCCGTGCTACATTGATTTGCATGTGGTAAGGATGGGAAGAGTGGAAATTGAGTAAACGTCCAGAATAAGTAGGTTTAGTATACCAGTTTGTGATGATAGTGCCGTCAGTCTGTCTGATAAGTAGAACGTCCAAGTAGGGGAGTTGTTGGTCTTGTTCAGTCTCCACCGTAAATTGTAGTCTGGGATGATAGGAGTTGAAGCAGTTTAGTATGTCAGTTAGTTTATCGGGGTTGATAATTAGCAGGAGGTCATCTACATACTTGCAAATGAATGATATGTCCTGGGGGAACAGTGGGACGAAAGTGTTAAGTAAGTCAGTAAGAAAGATCGAGGATAAGTCTGGAGCAAGGCAGTTTCCCATTGCTAACCCTTCGATTTGTTGGTAAAATTGTCCGTTGTATTTGAAAAAACCACTGTTGACGCATAATTTGAGGCTGTCAACAAAATATTGAAAAGATAGGGGGCTGTGCGGTTCTATAGAGGACCAATTATTTTGGATAATTTCTAACGTTTTTGTTAGAGGGACGTTGGTAAAAAGGGATGTGGCATCAAATGAGATCACAATATGTCCGGGGGGTACAGTGAAATTAGATAATTTTGAAATAAGGTCGTAAGAATTTTTTATATCGTACGGGTTATTATGGCTTAAGGCTTGTAACGCGGGGAGCAAAAATTTACTCAATTTGGAAGAGGGAGAATTAATATTCGAAATGATGGGTCGGAGGGGGTTTCGGGTTTATGAATTTTAGGGAGGCCATAAGCTCGGGGAGGGAGAGAGTTGTGAGAAATTAATTGGCGGTGGGTCTTTCTGTCTATTTCTTTCAACTGTAGGAGTTGTTTGGTATGTTCATTAAATTGTCTTTCCAGTCTGAGGGTGATGTCTTTGGGGATAGGTGTGTACGTATTAGTGTCGTTAAGTAAGTTATTCATTTTGTTATCGTAGTCAGTTCTGTCCATTATGACCGTCACGTTCCCTTTGTCAGCTTTGGTGCAAATAATCTGTTTGTCGTGTGAGTGTAGGAAAGTTCTGGTGGCTTTCAGGTCTTTGTAGAAGTCAGTGGAAAGGTGGGTGGGATTAGGGGACGGAGTTTGTATGAAATTAGTGATGGAGTTAACTATTTGGGAACGGGTTAAGTCTTCCTCCTTACATGGTAGGGTTTTTAATATATACTCTACGTCTGTAATTACTTTAGGTATATTATTATTATTAGAACTAGGGGGCAGTGAAAACTTATCTCCTAGACTAAGAATATGATTAACATGTGGGGGGAGGTTGACCGAGGATATATTCTTTACCCATTTTGTGTTACCTTTGGGATGATGGACGTTAACTTGGTAAGCTTTATTAAATTTTTGGAATAACTTGATTTTTAATTTAGATTTTAAATTGTTGGTTATGTTAGAGACAAAAATTACTATTTCATCGAAAAGGGTTCGGTCAACTTCCCCTCTTAACATATTGTATTGGGATTCTAACAGTTGTTCCAATTTTCTTATCTCATAATTTAAGTTCGCTATTTCTACGTTAAGCAATTTTTTTTGAAATTGTGATTTGGCGTTTACAAACTGTTTATGAGCCGGAGAGAAGTAGTTACATGGGTTAATGTGGTTGGTGGCTGTAGAAATGTGTGACGGTAAAAAATGGTGCGACTTACACTTTAGGAGGAATATCAGACCTTCTTTCTTCTTAACCAAATTCTTCGCTAATTTGGAGATCCGGTTGATTAGTGGTTTCGCTTCTTTTGGTGCACGTTGGCACGGTCCCGGGAAGTTCATAGTGTAGATGGAGATAGTTAGCCGCTGTAGAGATCCTTCCTCCCTCCCCCCTAGGCATTCTCTAGTGGTATGTATCTATATATTAATTGTTATAAATTGTATTCACTTATAAAATAGATTTTGTTTTTCACTACATAAAAAATGTGCGTTGTTTTTACTGTTTAATTTTTTTTGTACTGTTTTTACTAACAAGTTCTACATGCTGTTTTCTTTCCAACTACCGTATTTTCATTGTTTTTAAAAATAAGATTGGTTAAAATTTATTGTATTGATATATATACTCCGCTCATTTCTTCCTGTCTTTTACTTACTACTTGTACATTTTCTTTACTTATAAGTTGTATATATTTTTTAGCTGAAGAAGGCTGCCATTGTTGCAGTCGAAACGTCCAAAATACAGATTTCTTTTTGAAAGTCTGACGTTTTTCTCCTAGCCGAATCCCAACTATACCTGTCTTCATAAATAAGTACATGATGAAAATGGGCTTTCCGATTAGAAGACGGAGAAATATGCCTCACAGATGTCATTTCTGACTGAGGTGGATCAAGGTAAGTTTGAGAAAAGTATTGGGTGAGGGAGGAAAATTTTTGACCACCCATTAAGTTGAGGGTGGTAGTAAAGGAACAGGGGACTGGAGAGAGGTGGCATAAAAGTTTGGTGATCATGGAAGGGAGACAGGTATGAAGGGTTTTATTGCAGGGAATATTGAGATTTAGCAGAACGATTTTAATAAATGGAAAATGATGGTTTCAACATATCGAAACATTTTTCAAAACCCATTAAGCGGCAGGAACATGAATTCAGTCGATATACCACTTTTTGTGCGAATTTCGCCCAAAAAACAATGCTCGATCGGCGATTCTGCTAGTTAATGAAATTATCCTTTGAAATCACCCGAAGTATTTTCTTACTAAATTTCATTAAAATCGGTCCATTTTTGAGCCAGCTAGAGAGTAACAAGACAAATATATTTAACGTGCAATTTTCTTCCGGATTGCGTAATTAGGACAACCTCAAAATCGGGGCTTCTCCCTATAGATGGAGGAAGGAAGCGTCCTAAAATAAAAACTTTTTATCGCTAAATGGCGAAATAACTTGAAATTATTTTGACATTTTCATAACAAAACATCTTTTACAAAATCAATCACTACTCTGAATTCGCAAAAATAATGAAAATTATCTTGCAAATTATATTGGAATGATAGATTCCAAAATAAGAAGTTAAGACAAATTTACATCAATTTTCAACATAGAGGATTTAAATATATATATATATATATATATATATATATATATATATATATATATATATATATATATATATATATATATATATTCTAAAATAGAAAGATATTCTTCAAAATAAGCCAATGATTGATGAGAGAAGTTGCTTCTTCATCTCGTCTAGATCTTCCACAATATGACACCACAAGATTCAATCAGGCAGAGTGATGCTTGTAGTCCTACAATTCTTCTTTCTCCAAAGTCTCCAGGCTCTTACCTTACTTAATTTGTGATCTTATTTTTAGCTCTCAACTTCATCTACAAATTGTATCCCCAACTTACACTGTAAATAATAGATAGTATTTTGATGAATCATATTTTCTGTTAATTCGTTTTACTCATGTATCAAGAACTCGCATTTAACTTACTATTTTCTATTCAGATTATAAGTTATTTTATTTATTTATTTTTAAGGCGTGAGCACTTAAAACTCTGTTTCAAGGGTCGTGGGTTCGATTCCCACTACGGGGTGGTGGCTTTTCTTTAGATAAAGAAAAGGCATCAGCCCTATCCTAGCTAGAGAAGGGTGATAACCTATAGATAACCCGTCCCACAACTCTTATTTAATAATAGTGGACGTTAAAATTTAATTTAAAAAAAATTTTTATTTCATCTGTTACCGCTGACATTAGCGATGCCATTATGCATTATTGTAATTTGTCAAGTGATCAATTCTTAAGCCTAATTCTTAATCTCGCCAAAACCACTTCGTCCCTTCTGTGGTTCGAAATATTACAAACGCCTGGGAGTCTCACATTTATGACCTCTTTGAGAGTGATAAGTTTTTATTGGGGGTAGTACTCTCATATTTATCATGTCATTTAGGGGTGTTATCATTAACTTTTGAGGTGTATTTTTCGTTGAATTGCTTGATTGACTATAAAGAGTTTCCCCCAAAGGATTACATTTACACATTTTGGCAACTATCTTTCTAAGGATTCCTTTTAGTGCGTTTCCTTCCTCCAGCAGTCTTATGACGCAATCCGGAAGTGTCGACTAGAAAATTTCACGTTTCAGAACACATAGATCACAAAAATTACGGTGGTTCAAATTTATATATGTACAGTGTGATTCAGATCTAAGTAGCCAAACTCTTGGAGGTGATTTTAGACATTATTTCCAGCAAAAAAGTATATTTGAAGTATGGTCCGATTCCAAAGGCTATATATAACGCGCTATGTCCAATTTTCATTTCTTTTTTTTTAACGTATATATATATATATATATATTTTATTAAATAAGAAACGATTGCTCAAAACCGTTCATCATAATTAAATTCTAATTATTCTATCATAAAATAGACAACATTTCCTTTAAGGAAACAGTGATTTAATTCACTAAACACATTGATTGAAGATGCTTTCTGGACGTCCAGAACCACACTTTTGTTTTTCTCGATGAATCAGAGATTTCAAGTGAAAGTTGAATAAACTTCCACAAATGAAGTGGAAGTATATTCAGGGGTAGGTTGAACGATTGACTCAGTTTTTTCAAAAAAACATAAAATGCAGTTATGTTACTTTCAAATACCTTGTGTGAGGTAATTATGGATTACTCAATTTTTATTGGCCAAACTGTGGGAATCTATTGTCCAGTCCGGATGAAATAAAAAATAACTGAAAGAAATTGTTGGAAAAGTTTTTCATTTGTGAGATATGACACGTTTTGTGTTTTCAAATTTTCATAGAAAGTCATAGATTTATATTTTGCCTGATGTAGTTGTCGCTCTTTAGAGTACACTAAAAACGTTACTAACATAATTACGTTTAGAGTACACTAAAAACGTTACTAAATAATTACGTTTAGAGTACACTAAAAACGTTACTAACATAATTACGTTTAGAGTACACTAAAAACGTTACTAACATAATTACGTTTAGAGTACACTAAAAACGTTACTGACATAATTACGTTTAGAGTACACTAAAAACGTTACTGACATAATTACGTTTAGAGTACACTAAAAACGTTACTAACATGATTACATTTAGAGTACACTAAAAACGTTACTAACATAATTACGTTTAGAGTACACTAAAAACGTTACTGACATAATTACGTTTAGAGTACACTAAAAACGTTACTGACATAATTACGTTTAGAGTACACTAAAAACGTTACTAACATAATTACGTTTAGAGTACACTAAAAACGTTACTAACATAATTATGTTTAGAGTACACTAAAAACGTTACTGACATAATTACCTTTAGAGTACACTAAAAACGTTACTAACATAATTAAAAATACCTGACTTATTGTTACTTGAGTTGTTCCTATTAGTCCGAGAGCTGGCAACGCACTTTTCATGAAGTGTTTTATGCACCTTGAAATTTTGCTATAATATACCACTTAGGTAGATTAGAAGGTATGTATGTGTTTCCTGGACATACCTTGGAACACCAGGTACTGCGCATAGGGGAAAGGTGCAAAATAATATTTCCGAAAAATAGAGTTTTAATCAGAAGCCAATTAATTATCTTTAATGTAAAATTAAGACAATTTTACAATGATTAATAAATATGGCAGGCATTTTTAAAGGGTATAACACATAAAAAAAAAAAAAAAAAAAAAAAAAAGAAAAAAAAAAAAAAAAAAAAGAAGAAAAACCACCTTAATTGTTTTTATTCTCATATTAAATGAGAGTATTATTCGCGCTGCCATTTAAACCGGAACAGTTGTACAAGATCATATGAGCAAGAACCAATGAGAGCGCAGATTTGTGTGTGTGTGTGTGTGTGAATGAGAGCGCAGAGAATAACCACAACTGCGCGGTGCTGTCATTCACTCTTAAGGTTACGCGAAGTGTATTGCAGCCTATCATATTCAACATTTATTTTTATGTTTCCTGATAATTATGCCCCACAAAAGTGTCTGCCCTTTTGTAATTATTTTCAAATATGTTTACTGAAGACGCTGTTTAAATCGCAGCGTGAATAAAGCACTTCATTTAATATTAAAAATAAAAACTAGGTACTTAGTTGTTTTTTTTATTATTATCATTTTAACCCCCTTAAAAGTGCCTGCCTTATTTATTATTAATTTGAAAATTGCCTTAATTTGCCATTTTTTTCATTAATAATAGTTGGCTTTTGAATAAAACTCTACTTTTGGGCAATATTGTTTTACACCTTTCCACTATGCGCAGTACATGGTGTTCCAAGGTATGCCCAGGAAACACATATTTACCTTGTTATCTACCTAAGAGGTACATTATAGAAAAATTTCAGGGTGCATAAAACACTTCATGAAAAGTGCGTTGCCAGCTCTCGGTCTATAAGATATTCTCTTAAAAATGAGACTACCATGTTTTTGTAATTGTATAAGTTATTTCAAGCAAAATCGTCAAGAATTCCCACCTCAAATGTGCTAAATTATGCGGCTCCTGTGCGACGTACTTTTTTTTTTTAATATTGTATAATCTATATATATAAAAATCACGTGTCTGTCTGTTTTTCTGTTTGTCTGTTTGTTTGTTCCTTATACAAATCTACACCGTTTGACCGATTTTGACCAAACTTGGAATAATGGTAGGTCTTGATACGAGAAATCTCCTAGGTCAAAAAAATCTACCAGCTGTCTGTCTGTATGTTTGTCCCTTATACAAATCCACACCGTTCGTCCGATTTTGACTAAACTCGGTACACATGTAGATCTTAATCTGGGGAGTGTCGTAGGCTAAGTCAAAAACGTCTACCAGCTGTCTGTCTGTATGTTTGTCCCTTATACAAATCCACACCGTTCGTCCGATTTCGACTAAACTCGGTACACATGTAGATCTTAATCTGGGGAGTGTCGTAGACTAAGTCAAAAACGTCTTATAGCTATCTGTCTTTATGTTTGTCCCTTATACAAATCCACACCGTTCGTCCGATTTTGACTAAACTCGGTACACAGGTAGATCTTAATCTGGGGAGTGCCGTAGGCTAGGTCAAAAAAAATCTACCAGCTGTCTGTCTGTATGTTTGTCCCTTATACATATCCACACCGTTAGACCAATTTTTACGAAACTTGGTATACATGTATGTCTTGATACGGGGGGTGCTATAGGTTAGGTCAAAGTCGTCTAGGACTCACAGTTGGGAGGCCACGGGTTCATAACAGTTACAGATTCGTGTTATTAGATTTTAATAATACTTATTTGGTTTCTAATTTATTTAGGCTTTTCTATATGCAGAAAGTAGGTGCAGCATGGCAGGCCGGGTAACGGCTTGTGTTATATAAAAAATTCCAATGTTTTCATCAACTTCTACGAAGTTTCATCCTATCGAAGGGCTAGGAGACTTAGGTAAAATTAAACCAAGTTGTACTGTACTAATCTGCTAATAAGTTAGGCCAAAACAAGACGGAAGGAATTACATTATATATATATAATTATGGTTAAAGTCGTGGACTTATCAAGGAGCTGTAGTTAAGCTGGTTCTGGAACTGTTAAGTAGATTTCCCCCGTCTCCGGAATGAATCCTATTACACCAGAAGGAATTGTAATGGTCAAACTTACATAAGTTTCAAAGCCGCTGCGATTTTACCCTCCAGGGCCTCTGGCTGGAATACCCGAGAGGAGAAATTCATCGAAGAGGTAGTAGTCCTATACTTCATTTATCAGTAATTCGCATAAATATGGCGTTTCAATAAGAATATCGCTGTTTTAAAGCTTTACAACATTTTTTGCATTAACCTATGTCTATAAAACTGATAAATGATGACATTAAGTTCGGGTTTCACCCATCGATTCATTATGATATTGTGCTTGTATGAAGTGCTTATTCATCATAACTCTTTAATTAGAGGTTGTACTGTTGTTACCTACAAAACAATTTCCTCACGGTAGATAGTTGCTGGTCCTCATTTGAGACGTTTTTGAGCTCCCCAGGACGACTCAGTGTATCATTTTTATTTCACCTTGCTTATTGTAAATCAATAATTTACTCAGAATATACAATTTTACTATTTAAACTTACAATAATGTATGATGCACACGAAAGAGAAGCTCAAAATCTTTTCCTAAAAGCTAACAAATGAGAGCACTCTTCATCACACGATATCCGTCAAGTCTATTTCAGAGTTCTTCCCAAACTTTGAATAGTGTAAAATTGGGTTCACACGGAATCGTGAAGCGAGCGAGAGCACTACTCATACTGAGCATGCGCTAAGATGTGCTTATTTGACTCAAAAACCAACGACCTTTTCCGGTTCACACGTAACCAGTGCCCTAGTTGGTTATTAAAGCCTCACCACTTTTAGCGCGGTTCCTCCCTCCCCCATAGGTTCAAATTTGTATATATATATATATATATATATATATATGTATATATTTATTTATATATATATATATATATATATATATATATATATATATATATATATTTGTCTGTTCGCTCATTTCTGGCTTCCCTGATGGTCCGATTTTGATGAAATTTGGTACAAAAATCTGTCGTCCAATTTAAAAGATCAAGTTCGTTAACCAGCAAAATCCGCCCACTGGAAGATGGCGTTTGGGGCGAAATTCGCGCAGAAAAAATCGTAACGCTTACGTTTTTGAGTTCATAAGCTTGTAAGTACTCTTTTTATAGGCTTCTTGGGCTAAAAAAACGAATGAAACCATTTTCAAGGCGATAGCTTTAACCGTTGTCGAGAAAATTGGAAAAATAGTTTTTGAATTCCGTTTTTGGTTTGGGTACTTAGAATCACGGGATTCAGTTGAAACATTATCTGCATGTTCTAATTTCATTAAAACTAATATTTTGAAAGTTATGTTACGTTTGGAGTTAAGGAAGGGTTAGAATAAAATATTTTATGAACAGACATGAAAAGTTTTGGTAACTTTGTATACTTTCCTTAATATCTCGAAAAAGGTTGAGAATCTTGGGGAACGGAAGATAACCATTAGAAAGCTCACTAAATGCTCTATAAAAATGGTTCTGATGAAAGTTTTGATTACGCGATTTCAATCGGAGAAATAAGTGCATAAAACTTTAAAGTAATTGATTTCGCTTATTCGAACTGTTTTTTGCTCTTTGATTTTGGTACTTAGAATTATGGGATTCAGTTGAAACATTTTCTGCATGTTCTACATTCATTAAAACTAATATGTTGAAATTTTTGTTACGTTTGGAGTTTAGGAAGGGTTAGAATAAAATATTTTATTAACATACATAAAAAGTTTTGGTAACTTTGTATACTTTCCTTAATATCTCGAAAAGGTTGAGAATCTTGGGAAACGGAAGATGACCATTAGAAAGCTCACTAAATGCTCTACAAAAATGATTCTGATGAAAGTTTTGATTAGGCGATGTCAATCGGAGAAATAAGTGCTTAAAACTTTAAAGTAATTGATTTCGCTTATTCGAACTGTTCTTTTTGTCTGTTTTTTATTCCTTGTTATTTTTAAATTGCTTATAGTCAGATAATGTATTTGACAATAAAACAGATTAAGTAAAATAAGAAGATCAATTTATTGTTAGAAATGTAGCGTTCAAAGAGAGAGATCCCAAGGCTTTCCAAATGCCTCTGAGCGGAGGCCTTTCTGCCCGACTTATGGTATAGCTGACCCATACAGGTAAGATTGTAAATCAAGACCTTTCAAGACTGGTTTGTTTGAGATTTCATTTGGATAGCTGTTTCGCTATTGATCTAAACCAAGTAATAACTGTTTCTATTCTATGCCTTCATAAACACTAGAGATAAGAACGGAACCGCGCTAAGATGACGCAGTTCCTGCGAATCGGTCTTTTTTTGATCATAGCAGAACGGAAATCTGAGAAACCTTTTTGCGCAGGGTTTGGACAGGTGTTGGTTCGAGTCTGGGTAAAGAGGAGGGTTTCACTCAGCACCACCAATAGTACTAGCAGAAATCTTTCGTTGGAAGATCATAACAACTAAAGAAACGTTTTGAAAATGGGGGCAAAACCTTTGTAGTACGTTTTTAGGGTTTTCGCTTAATCCTGTGAAACCAATGATTTAAAGACAAACACGTCCATCACGCAGGAGCTGCATAACTAAGCACTTTCCTCAGAATGTTTAGACTACATTACTGAATAATTTTCTGTAAATAACCTATATAAATCAAATAAAAACGTGAATAGTTCTGCTCATTTACATTTCTTATGAGAACTATTCAATTATTAATTTTGTAAATAATGTGCTTCCAGAGTTATGTTTATACATGATACTGCACTACTTAATAAATACACAAAAACTTCATTTTCCGTCTTTTGACTGACACAGGAACAGGATACAGTCTCTCTAGTGGGAGATAGTGCTCCTCGTGGCGGCTTTGGGAACCTACGTGTGATGTGTATATATATATATATATATATATATATATATATATTTATATATATATAAATCATTCCCGAGGCCCCTGAGGGGCAGATACTGTTGAGGTATCTGATTCATGACCATACGGCACACTGGGAAGATAGTTTGGTCAGTACTATGCTCCGGCCGCCTGATTTTCCCCATGCTGCTCCGACTGCTAGAGTCATTAGCACCAAGGTACCCATTAATAAATTAATTAAAGGCTGGGTTTGCCTAGGGACGGTCAGGGAGGCCGAATTCAACCCATGAACGAAGACACTAGAAGAAAAAATCATTAGTGCTTGCTCGGGATTTGAACTCAGGTCCTCCAGTATATGAGTCCAGTGCTCTACCACTGAGCTAACATCGCCCTCCTCTATATATATATATATATATATATATATATATATATATATATATATATATATATATATATATATATATATATATGTGAGTGTGAGTATCTGTTTGTGTGTGCGTATGTATATATATTTTTTAAGCAATAAAATTCAAACATGTAAATAAAAGATGATTCTTTATTATTAAAGACAGTAGAAAAAAAAAAAAAAAAAAAAAATAGGGTTACAGGAAGTATATGCTTTCCGAGAAAAAACCAACACGAGTTTGAGTGTAAGTGTGACATGAGTTATATAGGGTAATAAACCTAGAAGTTGTTGGCCCTAAAGTTCTTTTCTTTTTTTTTTATTACCTTTTACCAGTAAAATGAGTTTGTCAACAATTTTCGAAAGAAGATCTGAAGATGAAAATGAAGATTGCATTATTTGGTGTTGAGAAGGGGGCACTAACGTATAAAGAAAATAATTGGGGGGAGGGTAATTTTTGAAGGGGGGTTTGAGAGCATTGAGGGGGTATGGAATACTTACAATCTAGAAATTGGAATAGTTAGCCAATTAAAACGCTATTACGACAACAAAAAATATTTTTTCCGAACTAATTGACTTTATTTAATTTATTTTAAAGGTTTTTATGACACATTTTTACCGATTTGGGGGGGGAGGGGAACTGCAGCCCCCTAATATACGCCCATGGAATGGGGGATAAAATTAGTGCCGCTTCGAGTAGACTTCTGAAGTGCATTTTGGTCATATATGCGTGTAAAAATAGTATTTTCTGGGAGGTATTTAAATTAGTTTAACAATAAAATTATATTTCCAGTGAATCCAGTGAAGGCTCTAAAATGATGCAGTTCCTGCGGGTAGGAATGTTTAATTTAAGAGTGAAAGGGCATCCGAATTCTTATCAATTTATTACCAACGGTGTTTACTTGGGGTTTAAAATTATTAAATTAAATTATTTCAGCCAATTTTATATTAAACCACTGGAGGATTTCATATAATTTCAAAGGTTTAAAAGAATTTATCTAGAGAAGCCTTTTTTCTGGGATTTTTTTTTTCCTTTTTTACATTTTAATTTCTGAGATTAATCCC
This sequence comes from Gonocerus acuteangulatus, assembly GCA_946811695.1. NCBI lineage: Eukaryota > Metazoa > Arthropoda > Insecta > Hemiptera > Coreidae > Gonocerus > Gonocerus acuteangulatus. Next base: position 35,993,349 of record OX328126.1, on the reverse strand, counting down.
ATCTGCTTACTACGTAATTGGTTTTTTTAGCTGATTGAATCCTCTTCGAGGAAAATTCATTAACGAAACCTAAATCTTCATCGTCCATTCTTTAAACCAATTAAAAATTTCATGGTCTGATACAAAACATTTTTTATTATATTCACACTCCATAGACACCATTTTTTTATTTGTTGAAACTCTTCTTCACTGCTTTATCCGGCAAAATTTTACATTGATAGATGATAGATCATTTTACATATATAGTCGGTAAATATAATTTTACACACATAGTGAGCATTAAATGTGATATAGTGTTAGAGTGTGTTATAATAATTTTAAAGTATACAATTTACAATGGTAAACTAGGCGTTTGGCAAAGAGTCCAAACGCAAAGACAGTCAAAGCGTTTCCTAAACCAAATTGACAGGAAACGAACAAAGATGCTTCTGTCCTTACATAGGAAAGCTATGAAGGAGACTGTGGCTCTTTACACAGGTCATGCTAAGATGAATAAACATCTATATAATATGGGCCTGGCTACAACCTCTCTATGTAGGTTATGTGGGATAGAGGAGGAAACACCCGCACATATAATATGTGATTTCACGGTACTCTCACGCAGGCGCTTTAGGTACCTAGGATCTGTTGGAATAACTGACCCAGGAAGAGACTCTGAGCTCACACCTCAGAAGATCAGAGGGTTTGTCAGGGACGCAGGGCTGCTATAAGTGACCCAGCAGAGTGTCAGGGGCACAATAGCTCTTTTAGGTCGAGTTGCTTTCCCCTCAAAAATAAGATAGGGGCCCTGTGTATATCTATCTATCTATGGTAAACTAAACAAACTTTAATTAAAGTATCAAACTGATAGAAGGAGGAACATAACACATATTTACAACTATTTACATTTTTTTTTTTTTTTTTTTTTTACGCAATTTACGTATTTGCCATGGTATTACAAATTAAACTGACAAACTAATAAAAATGAAAGGTAAAAAAATTAATGGAATGTGCTATAAATATAAGTTTTCTAATGAGACCATTAAAATAAATAGTTATTTTGGGGATTCAATTGAGGATTTAACTGTATTTAAAGGATGTCATAAAGACTGGTTTGTTAAAAAAATTATAATTTGTTTTTCTATATAATGGCTCTCGTCTCTGAGTAAGTCAGTCAAGTTATCAGGCATGTCAACTTGTGCATTCAGTTAGTAAGGCCCGGTGCAAACTGAAGATACTGGTTTCATGAAGATTAAGACTAAGTAGGAGTTAGTAGTCCCCCTGTTGTAAATTGTCACAGACCCTTCTAGTACGAAAGCGTAGGATAAGGTTTAGTTTTTAATTCCAGCTCCTGGCTCCATTCCAAAAAAAAAAACATCTACAGTCGTTTGGGTTGCTATCTTGTAAGGGCTGGACAAGCCTTAGCTCCATGCTTTCTCTAATAATTTGCGCAAACTGTTCCTAATTATACTATTTATATATGCAATGTACTAGATATCTATAAGTTGTCGCTTTCGTAGATAAATATATCTAATATCCCCTAATAATGATTATAATGTAGTAAAGTGGAACGAGTAGGTCAGAATATGTTTTAACGTAAAAACATTATTATAAGATGGTGACCCCATTGTTCTAATATATTTATATGTGGCAGAAGGTCAAATTCGAACAAACCCACTCACGTTCTACACTGCTCTTTTATTGTGTTCTACATGTTTCGCGTTTCTATGAAGCCTCTTCAGGAGCTCTTAAACTAATTTACAATTACAGCCTACACCACCGAGAACCTTCCGCAGGTAGGACATGCACTGTAGACATGATTGATCTTATCAGTCTAGACGAGGCCCTACCCGCGGAAGGTTCTCGGTGGTGTAGGCTGTAATTTTACATTATTTTAAGAGCCACTGAAGAGGCGTCATAGGAACGCAAAACATGTAGAACACAATAAAAGAGTAGTGTAAAACGTCAGTGGTTTTGTTCGAATTTGACCTTCTACCACATTTAAATATAGTAAAAACTTTATTTTTTTGACTACCTAATTTATCCTTTTAAGGCACGAATCTTCCCTGAAGCTACTCTCTAAATATCAATAAGTCTTATGTGGAGGGCTAATTTGGAAAATACATAGAGTCTCATACATCACATAAATTTTCTGGAATCCCTTTTATAAAGATATCATAAAATATACTCTATAATTTTGAGCTCAGGTGGAATACTGAGGAATTGAAGAGGTACATTACCCTTTCCACCGAACTCATATTTCCTTGGATGTGATCATGCCCTCAAAATATTTATAGATACCGTCAGGAAAGGAATTATTTTTATGTCGACATTTATAATACATCCTTACATTATTTTTTTAATAAAAATCGTAAAATACTAGCTCTTATGTATTGATAATACATGGAAATAATTGATAAAATTCATAGAATTCAATATTGTCCAAGAAGATATTAAACACTATCTTTTTTTTTTGTTTTATTAATTTCTTCTATTCTTCAATTTAAAACTACATCATTCCCAGTTCTTTATTTCGCACACAATTTGTTTAAAAAAAAGTTTATTCCGTGAAAAAAATTAAAATTCTAACTCGCTCAGCAACACATTTTTCAGACGTATGTAAGTATTCTTCCCAGCTTGTGACCTGTTAAGTGGTAATACAACTTTGTGTGATCAAAATCAAAGAAATTTTCTCCAATTTATTGATAACAAATAAATCAATATCTTTAATTTCTGTTTGGAATATGTTTTGCACGGGATGTCAGGGATGTCTCCAAAAAAAAAAAGTTTTAATTCTTCGAAAAATGGCGCCGCTTTGTTTGACGAACGGAACCAATCCTTCTTCACGGACGATTGTCTATAGGCGGCAATTTTTAATCTAGAAAAAAAAAACCCTAAAATTATCTTGAAATAAGAAGGTAAAATCTAGTCGAGTACATTCCATTTTTAATAAATATTATTTTTTTCCATAAATTGAGACCAATTCTTAATTTTCTATGAAAAATCCATCAAAAATCGGCCACAAAATCGCTATAATTCAATGAATCGGAAACATCCTACGTACTTACTAGCAAATATAATTAGGAAGCAGCAGATAAAATTTGAAGTTGATTGGGTGAACATTGAAGACGCTAGCGTATCGCCCGATTTGAAAAACATAGAATTGAGAAAATCAACATTAAAGTTTAATTTACCGAAAAGTTCATTTTTTTCATAATTTCTTGTAATTAATATTAAAAAAAAAGTTTTTTAATTTTCAAATGCGTCGGAATTTTGGTTAAAAAATCGAATTTTCGGCACATTTAAAAACTGTTCCGCCATACAAACACTCTTGGACATAACTTTTGATTAGTTAAGGATGCGATTCAGCCCATAAAAAAAGAAAATGTTAAAAAAAGCTTACAAGGTACCCCTTAAATAAATAACCAAAAAAAAAAAAAAAATAAAATGATTATTCCGCCAATCTCAGCCCTGCTTAGGAAAGCTTATTATTCCTCGATTTAATGTGAAACTGTACGAAAATATTTATAAATATTTTAAATAAAATCCATATTCAACAAAATGAATTTCTGAACGTTTATTATGAGGAATGAAGCAATCTCTTAAGAGTAAAAAAAATAACGAATAAAATTCGAAACGTAGCTTCTCCTTAAGTTGTTATCTTTTGACGCTTAAATTAATTTCATCTTTGTAATTTGAAATGTAAACAGCTCTCTACAAGTCCATATAAATATGCATGGGCACGAGCTTAAGTTACTCTCCGTCTTGGATACATTTTAAAACTGTCTTCCTGCCTCTAAGAGGATTTAGTTGTTTAACAATATTGATGGAGTCTCAGGTTTACTAATTGCAAAGGCTCGAAATGTTATTAGCGAAGTCCTTTTTACATTATTCAGTGGATCTTGTCATTCATCTCGTGGTCTTTCTCTTTTCTCTGATGAATACTTAGTGTTTTTTTTTTCTTCTTCTTTCGACCCCTTGACGGTGTTTGGGACTTTTTCACTTTAGTCAAGAAATAACAAGCTGTGAATCTAAAAGAAAAGAAAAAGAATAATTATTTACATTCCTTACTTTTTTTTTCTTTCAAAACTTTGCTAATGAATCGCTTAGGAACCTGCCAAAAAAGAAGTCCAATTTGTAATGAATGTGTCAAGTAATAATACTATTTTCTTAATTAAATGCTCTACTTTTTTTTCTTTTTTTTTTTTTTTTAGCGTCATTCCTTTCTCACTACAGGCTGTCTGTCTGTATGTTTGTTCCTTATACAAATCCACACGATTTGACCGATTTTGATCAAACATGGTACACAGGTAGGTCTTTATCCGGGTAGTGTCATAGGCTAGGTCAAAATCGTCTATCAGCTGTCTGTCTGCATGTTTGTTCATTACACATATTCACACCGTTTGACCGATTTTGACCAAACTTGGCACACAGGTAGCTCTTGGTCCAGGGAATGCACTAGGGTAGGTAAAAAAGGTCTTTCTGGTGTCTGTCTGCATGTTTGTTCCTTACACAAATTCACACCGTTTGGCCTATTTTGACCAAACTTGGCACGCAGGTAGGTCTTGATACGGGAGTGTCATATTACCTACGACGTTTTGTACTTTTTGTTCCATCGGAAAGCCATCATTCCTTCTGAAAGCCATCATGTGGGGTATCAAACGAATCGTCTTGGTAAGCCGAACCTAAATTTGATGTTTTAAGAAACATTTCGATGCAACAACACATGTGACTTCTTTCTTAAATGTTGTAAATAAAGTCGTAAGGGTTAACTGCATAATATACTTGAAAGCAGATTCTAAAATTTTCAAAGTCATCTAAATTACAAAGTTTAGGATCACAAACCCAAAATGTATTGTCTTTGTTCTTTTCTATTTCTTGAAGGCCTTCTACACATTCCTTATGGTGATCTTTATCCTTGGGATGAGGTTCCTGTGTTTTACAGTGTAATAGTTTAGTTAAGAGAGCAATCAATTTGACCACTAGAGTGCTGTCATCTGGAATAGCTTCTAACTTTTCTAGTCTAGTGGTTGATTATTGGTATAAAATATGAAGCAGTAAGGAGAACTTTATGCAGAATCCAAAGACCCTGGTTTTATATGAAGTACAAAAGCCAGTAGGTATGCGGCAACTAAATTTTAATTAATACTTAGAAAAAGTAATGAGATCCCCCAAAAAAAAACATGAATGTGAAATAGAGGCCAAGTTCCTCCCCCCACAAAGAAAAACTCCCTTCCCCAAAAAGCGAGAAATATCTCCTCCTAAGCCCCCAAAAAACGCCTTAACATCTTACACTCCAAAAAAAGTAGTATGAGTTGGTGTATTAAGTGTAACATATTTTCAACCAAAAATCTTTGCCAATATAAGAGATGATACAAGAAAGAAATGTCCAAGTTCATTACTTAGAAGACCTCATAGTCACTTACTAAGAACAGTAAAGACACTTCAACTGACCTTTAAAAACAACAATAAAAATACTTATATCCAGTTACTAAAAAGGGAGTGTTTCTTTGTGGGGGGAGGAACTTGGCCTCTATTTCACATTCATGTTTTTTGGGGGGATATGTATATCTAATATACTTTGTCAGTTTTCATTCACCATAATGAAGGATAGTATTTCTTTAATGCAGCTATTAGTAAACCTTAGTAAAGATAAAGGAGAAAAAATCTACAGGTCTAAATTTAATAGCATTAAGCAAAGGCATTATACCACCTTTAATCATAAATCCCCTCACTTCTTCAATTAATCACCAATCTGAATTTATTTAAATTATAACGTCCATTTATAATTAATTTAGAATTTTAGGACGAATTATCTATAGGTTACCACCCTTTTCTTGCCAGGATAGGGGTTATGCCTTTTCTTTTTCTAAAGAGAAGCCGCCGCCCCTAGTGGGAATCAAACCCACGACCAGTGGCACGGAGTGTTCACACCTTTGCACTCACAATCACCAGGCCTCTACATCCACTTATACATAATACAGATTTTTGGGACAGGTTATATACCGTTTACCACCCTTTTCTAGCCAAGATAGGGGTAATGCCTTTTCTTTTTTTCTTTTTAAGAGAAAGCCTTTATCCTCCTAATAAACCCAAATCAATCATCTTGCTTATACTAAGTAAGAAACTGTTAACCATAATAAAAAAAAAAAAAAAAATTAGATGTATTTCTTAATTTTCATTGCTGTGGAGGATAGAAAAATGTTTACACAAGAATTTTTCCACATATTGATATTAAGAGAAGTGACAAAATAAAAGAATATCAATAATTCTTGAAGAAAGTGGCAGGAGTTGCTCCCCAAAATTGTTTAAATTATTAGCTTATATTTGTGGCATTTCGAACCTATTCAGGTTCATGATGAGGCATATTATATTAATTTGTGTTAAAGACTATTGAGATTTTAAAATTTCATTTGAGGTCCATAAATATTAAATTATGAGAGTGAATATTAAATCCGGGTCCTTCAAAATAGTTCATGAAGTGTTCGCCACTGTCTTAGTGTGAATATAACTCTTCCAATCAATACATCATGAAGGATTTTACCCGGATTTAATGTTCACTCTCATAATTTAATATTTATCGACATAAAATGAAATTTTAAAATCTCAATAGACTTCAACAAACCTTAATATAATATGCCTGATGATATAAGCTAATAATTTGATCAATTTTGGGGAGCAACTCCTGCCGCTTTCTTCAAGAATCAATTGATCCTTCCCCACCCTCACCTTCAACTAACATATAACAAATGTTTATTGAGCAATTGGAGGCCCTTTGGCCGTGAGCGTTAAGGTGTGAGCACTTAACACTCCGTGCCAAAGGGTCGTGGGTTCGATTCCCACTAGGGGTGGTGGCTTTTCTTTAGAAAAAAAAAAGGTATCAGCCCTATCCTGGCTAGAAAAGGGTAGTAACCTATAGATAACCTGTCCTAAAATTTGTAGTTAATAATAAATGGACGTTAAAATTTAATAAATATTGAAGCAATAATTTATAGCCAGCGACGAATATATGTTAAAAATATTCACAGCTGCTTACACCTATGAATTTATATACATATTTCAGTCTCATGAAAGGTCTGAAGGGCCATGAGTGGCAGATTCTGTTGAGGTATCTGATTCTTGACCTTACAACATACTAGAGAGGTAGTGAGGTCAGTACTGTGCTTAGGCCGCATGATTTTCTCCTTTGAAGGTACACATTATAATTCTTACTAAGGGCCTAATGTCCTTCTTTTTTTTTAACCCTTTCGTTGCTCTGAACGAGTTAACTCATGTTCAACTTGCAGGACCCCAGATGCTCCACACAAGATAACTTGTGTTTAATTCATGCTAAATATATGTGTATATAAATCTATTTAAACTGAATTAAATAAGTATAAAATCATAACTTTCTCAAAGATAAATGGGAGGAAGTATAAAATATACAGAAATAAATAATAGCAAGGAAAAGCAAAACAATTGGCCTTATCTTTAAAAATCCAATTTTATTTTCATTCAATGTATTATTTCTGCCAAATCATGAACTTTTCAAGGAGAAAATTTATAACATAAATTCAGCCGACATACATTTTTACAGAAATCAACATTTTCAATAAAGAAAAATTATTGACTCTTTTGAGATCAACGCCTTCGAATAACAAAGTCATTCATTGCTTCATCATCCATGACTTCATCATGCATCTTGTCATGCTTATGTCCGCCACCATGCCCACCACCATGGCCTCCATGATGATCATGCCCATGCCCAAAGTGCCCATGGTGTTTATGCCCATGTCCGTGATGGCCATGATGCTTGTGTCCATGGCCGAAGTGTCCATGGTGTTTGTGGCCATGCCCATGATGACCGTGATGTTTGTGATGATGTCCATGATGACCGTGATGTTTATGATGATGCCCATGATGTCCATGATGCTTGTGACCATGCCCAAAGTGTCCATGATGTTTATGTCCGTGTCCATGATGACCATGATGCTTGTGATGATGCCCATGATGTCCTTCATGCTTATGGTGATGTCCAGCATGGCCGTGGTGTTTATGATGATGCCCATGGTGACCATGATGCTTGTGACCATGGCCATGATGACCGTGATGTTTGTGCCCGTGTCCAAAATGACCATCGTGGTGGTGTCCATGTCCATGATGACCATGATGTTTGTGCCCATGACCAAAGTGACCATGATGCTTGTGTCCGTGCCCATGATGACCATGATGTTTGTGTCCATGTCCGAAGTGACCATGATGCTTGTGTCCGTGACCATGATGGCCGTGATGCTTGTGGCCATGCCCAAAGTGTCCGTGATGTTTGTGTCCATGTCCATGGTGACCATGGTGTTTGTGGTGGTGGCCATGATGACCATCATGTTTGTGATGGTGCCCATGATGCCCATGGTGTTTATGGCCATGTCCATGGTGTCCGTGGTGCTTATGATGGTGCCCATGATGGCCATGGTGTTTGTGTTTATGTTCAGCATGACCATGGTGCCCGTGTTTGTGGCCATGATGGCCGTGGTGTTTGTGGTCATGGTGGACATGACCTTTGTGTATATGATGATGTGTAACCGCTTCAGCTCCGGTCAAATCTTTTGTAGCTCCTTTATCTTGAGCATGAGGGACTAGATTTGTCACTATGGCATTGTCTTTTGGTCCAACTCCTGCAGCTACATTCCTGAAAAGTAATTATTGTACAACTATGGTACGCATCAAGAACAAATGAAACGTAAATTGGAAGATAACCTACTCTGATGGCGCAGTTGCTAAATCCAAGAGGGGTGATTCCACTTTCCCAACATTCCTGAAAAACATAAAAATTATTTTGTAATGAAATAAATTGACTTCACTTTATCTTCCTCTGATGAAAGATAAACGCTCATCAAACAAACATCTTAACACGCTTTTCTAAATCTTAACTTTTACTTTCAGGGAAGGCATATTTTTTTAAATATGTGACTGAGCCTTTCCATTCCAGATAATATGTCAAATAGTTTAAAACCACTCCAGTAACCTCCACCCCCACAATTTTTAAACCCAATCTAACACAGTAATTTCTACAACCAGTCAGAGCGCAATTTGACAAATTATCTGCCCTTGCAGATTCAATTTTAACAGATTACTTGAAGATTCTTAACTATCATAGATACAAGAAGATTAGTTGCTGCTTACCGATATTCCAGATTTCATTTTACCCTATTTTGGAGAAAACCTCCACTCAAAGTTGAATACGTTTAACATTCTATTATAATTTTTATTTTCTCCATTAGGCTTCCTTGCTGGGGCATCATCTTTCTTGTCTCCTGGCTTCTTTCTCCAGCGGTGCTCGTTCCATGGCCGTTATATATCGCCCATTAGGAGATGGGCAAAATATAACGCCCATGGAATGAGCACCGCTGAAGAAAGAAGCCGGGAGACAAGAAAGAATTTTTATTTTATTAAAATCATATTTAAAAATCGATATCACACACCAAAATGAATGAAGGACCTCAACAAAATAAGTAAAATTAGTTTAATATATGTAGTGACTCACTCTCCAGACCCAAATTGCAGACATATTAATGTCCAGACTATTGCAGAAATATTAATATTTCTGCAATAGTTGTAATTTTTGTTATATTCCAAAAAAGGCCTAAGCAGGGAGTATAATTAATTGCAGAAACATAGTAAGAATATAAGCAGAATTGGTAAATTACAGGATAAGGGGTTTTACCTGAAAGCCCCACTCCAGACCAAATTAGTCAAGTTTATTGACCAAAACTAATTATTTAGCATTTAAATTGAAAGAGAATCTTTTATTCCAAAAAGTGGCTAAATCAAATATATTGGAAATAATAATTCATTTATATTTATTTCATAATCAAGTCAGTTGTTTATAACAAACATAAAATAACAAAACTTTATTCGTTTGTTCAGGTTCCTTAGGGAGACTGACAGCTCCTGCAAGACAGACTTCTTGTTAGTTATTTTAACCGTTGATCCAAAGCTTACAAAGTACTTAATTGTCCTCTAGGGATACATAAACAGATTATTTTCTAAATTTACAGGACCGAGCCTTTTCTCCTAAACTCAATAGTCTAATTCTTTCAATTTATTTATTAGTCTCAGAACTTTTCCTGAGGCCATAAACTCTTCTGTTAGTTACTGTACCATATATTACAGTAACTCTCTTTGTATTTATATTTGTGTGTTTAAATTAACATTTCTATACTTACACCGGTGCAGCAGCAATTTGTGTGACTGCTTCTGCAGCTTTGACAGCCAAGCCATCCCCTGAGACCACATGAACAAAGCTACAGTAAAGCAGCAATGCTGTCGAAAAAAACTCCTGGTAAAAGAAAATAAACTTTGATTAATAAATGAGTGATTATAATATCATTAAGTATAGAAAAATATAAATATATTAAAGACAACGCTGGAATAATCTACAAAACGGGTGGCCCTTATTACCTTATGTCCAGAAAGAAACAAGACATCATGTTCATACTAAGGAGTGGGCATTGCAGACCAAATGCAGGCCTATAAAAAAAGTTAAACACAGGTAAATGCTCCCTATGTAAGAGTAGCCAAGTAGAACATGTTCCAGATCACATATTCCAGTCTTGATATTTGTGGCCATGCCCATGATAACCATGATGTTTGTGATGATACCCATCATGTTTATAATGATGCACATGGCACTTGTGATGATACCCAAGATGTATTTAGTGCTTACAATGGTGTTTATGATGATGGCCATAGCAGAAGGGAAAGAGGATGCAGTGTTTTCCGCTTAGGATACAGTACTTTTCCTGTTGTAACGCCTAAAAACAATTTATATTTTTCACGAAAGATCAAAACTTAACTGGTTCCATTCATTTACTAATGGAACTGGGGATATTAATTGAAACGTGTTAAGATGGCACAGTTCCTGCGAGTCGGACCTTTTTAATAGCTTATGGTATCTTCAATACGTCTATAGGATTGTAAAAGTGGGCTTCAAAACACTGTTTCCTTGGCACAACTATCTTTGTAAGAAATTGCAACAGTGTTTTAATGAAATTTATGATTAAATGGTAGTTCCAACATGTTGCTGATCATTTTTGTATGCTCTAAAGTCAAATATTAATAATTTTTATAGCTTTAAGGCCAAAAGTAAGAATAACTATTAGGAATGTGAAGACATGAATTTTCTAAAATATTTATAAAAAAACTTGTAACAATACCTTTCAAACTAGGTGTGTGAAATCAAAATTCATCATTTTATCACTGAGCAGTATTCAACAGTTCTTATATCAAAGCACTTTAACTCTTTTCTCATAATTCAATTTTGTAAGCGTAGACAGAACATAATACACCATTCATGAATTTAATTTCAACTAAAGTAAGGATAACTTTCCAGGCTGCAATTTAAGTATAGTCATTTTGAATGACGATCAGGGGCCTAAAGGAAATGGGATATCATCAGACTTCCCATAACAAATGGTCCTGTGCTGGTTGAATGCTAGTTGTCGCTTTTAAGAACACTTAAGAAATAAGATACAGTATCATTCTTAAATAGAGGTGAATATCATGGGCGTATTATATAGGAAATAATTTCGGCGGGAAGGGGGGCTGGGAGCATTTGGGGGTATGGAATACTAACAATCTAGAACTTGGCATTGTTAGCCAACTAAAACGCGGTTACACCCAAAAAAAATATTATTTTTTCTGAACTAAGTGATCTTATTTAATTTATTTTTAAGGTTTTTATCACACATTTTTACCGATTAAATAAATATTTCGGGGGGGGGGGGAAGGGGCTGGAGCCCCCCTTACATACGCCCATGGCAAATAGGGTTGTTACTAATAAACAACTTCTTAGTGCGTTTGGTAATACTGAAGGAGAGTGTCCTCAGCACCGATTTTCTTCAAAATTTGCACTATAACGTATTTTGATGCACTAAACACGAATCCGCTGAAAAAAAAAGTTGCTCGCAACTAGGAAAGAAGTTGTTAAGCACTAAAATGAAAAGAATTCTATGGCCCAAAAGTCGTCCAAGGCAGTCTTCCCTAACCTTCATAACAGTGAACTTTTTTTTTAAATAACTTCTTTCCTAGTTGCGAGCAACTTTTTTTTTCAACGGATTTGTGTTTAGTGTATCAAAATACGTTATAGTGCAAACTTTGAAGAAAATCGGTGCTGAGGACACTCTCCTTCAGTTTTACCGTGCGTTTCCTCCCTCCCTCCCTCCATAGGTAGGAAACCCGCTTCAGAAGTTGACCTCCGGAAATGCCAACTAGAAAATTTCACGTTTCAGAACCCAGCGATCACGAAAATAGCAGTGGTTCAAATTGTGTGTGTCTATATGTATATATATATATATATATATATATATGTATATATATATATCCATATCCATAAATACACGTCTCTTTGTTATCTAGCTCATGAGCGTATATAAAGGAGGGGCCTGCAGCCCCGCCCCCGAAATTTTGTTTTTTGAGAACGTTTCTTGTAAAAAAAAAAAAAAAAAAAAAAAAAAAAAAAAAAAAAAAAAAAAAAAAAAACCTATAACAACGAAAAATGTCTTCTACATTTACCCTGGTCTACTAGGTGTCCAGAGGACCTTAAAACCCACCATTTTACACTAAAATATTCAAAATTTTCCCTACACCGCAAATGCCTAGGTGCTACCAGCCCCCCCCCCTCCGAAATTATTTTCTATAAACGCTAGTGATAATTTTTATTTAGCTGGCTTAAAAATGGACTGAGTTTCATCTCATTTGGGACAAAAATACTTTGTGTGATTTGAAAGGCCAGGTTTGTTAACTAGTAGAATCCAATTGCCGACATATGTTCTTTTGGGCGAAATTCCCTGCGCAACCGAAAGGAATATTTCTCTCGCGCATTTAAAAGTTAGATGAACTTTTTCATCTAACTGAACGGGCTATACTTTTATTGACAAACAAATTTTACTGCTAAGGGCAATTAAAAAAATAGTGGAAATCAAAGATAAACACGTTCAAAGTAACAATACCAAGATTTTAAAAATTTCATGCACTAACATCTCCGATTGATATTGTCCAATCGAACATTTTATGAGAACACTCTTATTAGGAAATTTATTTATCTTTAGAATGATTACTTTCCACTTAGCACGATTTCCTACAATTTTTGAGATATTTAAGAAAATATACTAATCATTCACAATTGCACATGAGTTAAAAAATTGTTTTGTTCTTGTAATTGTGGAAAACGTACCATGGGTGAATATAGGAAATAATTTCGGGTTGAGGGCTGGGAAAATTTTGTGGGGGGGGGCGGCTGAGGCCATTTACGGGGTATGGAATACTAACAATTTAGAACTTAGAATAGTTTTAGCTAACTAAAATGCTATTACACCAGAGTACTCTTAGAATGATAGGGAAATGATGACTTTGAAGTCGGCCCTTAACTCCCATATTGTTGCAAATTAACACTAATGCACTATTTCAGAAACTTAGAAAGTAGCATAGTTATTTAATTTGTTAAATAAATTCGCTCTGGCTTGATTACATACCGTTCTCCCCATTGTTATTCCATGGATGGAAGCTAGCTGTGAACTGGCTGCTGTTCTGCTACGACGCCCTTTTAAACCTCTCCTTCGACTTACCGCACCATTTCACGGGGTTATGCCAATTGACAAATCAGAAGTTAACAGTTAAATCTCTATTAACTATAACATCTTACAAAAGAACCCCCGCATAATTAACCAGTCACAGGAGTACTGGTTAACTAATTTGTATCCAAGTGAAGTTGTGTCATTTTTGTTTCGGGTTTTGAGGAAAACAAATTGACATAGCTTGGTTACTGTCGGATTCCTCAAAAGGCTAAAGCTGTTATTATTAGCTTTTTAAAATCAACATTTATTTTATCGCCTGTCTCCGAAAGATATCGGAAATCTATTGTTTCAATCCGAAAGAATACAGATATTGAGGTTGCACTCAAGAAAGATGTTTTGAAAAAATGCCTTAAAATTTTCATCGAACCTTCCGACGAGATACCGAAAAAGTCCGACACGCAGGAACTGCGTCATCTTAGATTGGTTCAGTTCTTATCCATTGTGTCATTTGGAATTAACAGTTATTATTTTGGTTAGACCTTTCGTGAAATACTTTTATATCTCCAGATTCATGACGGATGGCAAGGGTACCCTTACTTGGAAAAATGACTCCCCGGCGTAATCAACGTTCGCTCTAGGCAAAATTACCAAAATGTTTCTCATTTTCTTGTCTTCTTTTGCTATAATACTAATTTTACAGATAAATGCTATTTACAGCAAAAAAATAAAAAGTGAGTTAAAGAACTACGAAACCCCGCTCAATAGATCAAAACAAACACATTTAAAGATTTTATCACTTTTTTCTCCGATTGACATCTTCTAATCGAAAATTGCTTCAGAACCTTTTTTTGTTGTACAGATTTAGTGGGCTTTCGAATGGTCACCTTCCACTTAACACGATTTTCCAACAGTTTTCGAGATACAAAAATATATAGGTACCTAGTTTTTCCCAAAACATTTCATGTCATAGGTTTATCGGGTGGACCTACTGTTCCAAAAAAGTGTCAGAAGAAGGTGTCCGCTGACGTTCGCGCATGCGTGGTGCCCATGTACGAAAAAGATTACCATATTATTCATTATTATTATCACCATTATTATTCATTCTAGTTAACTTGATTTCTATCACCAATTTTACAATATAGGAAAGTAAAAAAAAAAAAAAAAAAAAAAAAAAATAGAGGCAATTTCTCATTATTCAGTTTAATTATTATTAAAAAAAAAATTTAGTTTGTAATTTTTTGTTTACACGTAAATGCTCTGTTTGCCTAACCAAGTACTAATGATATGAATACTCATTACTCATAATATTATGATCCGAAATGTTTCATTCATGACAGAGTTTTTTTTAAAAAAATTTCGTTAAATGATCATCGACACGAAAAATTACCACTGTAAAAATTTGTGTACCTATGTGTGGCAAAATTTTTGTTTTTTAGCAATTAATCTACCTATTCAATATTCAGAGCTGTTATGACATAGGGATTAACTCCGTAACAAAATTATTAATCTGTGGTTATTCACCAGCCGTTAATTTGTCTTGCTTGCAATGAGGCTCGATGTATATCGTGGCCGACTATTGAGAAAGATGTGTTATGAAAATAAACAAAATCAATGCAGTACGAGCGGGTGTTTAACTGAACCACAATTCATGCTCTGGCGTTAATGACCAAAATGGTTGACGCGCCATAAAAAAAAAGTCCGTCACGCAGGAGCTGCATAACTAAGCACTTTCCTCAGAATTTGGGTAGTGTAGACTGCTTTCCAGAACAATTTGCTTAAAATATCCTACATAAATAAAATAAAAACATGAATAGTTCTCTTTTAATTTTGTAATGAGTAACTGATAAATTATTAATTTGCTTCCAGAGTTATGTTTACCCATAGTACCTACTGCACTACGTAATAAATACAAAAAACCTCATATTATCGTATTTTGATCTAACGCAGGAACCGGATACAGTCCCTCTAGCGCTCCTTGCGGCGCCTTTGTGAACCTATGTCTGGCTGCCTTTTCTATTGAAATATATTACAAAGTAAACCCCCCGATTCAGCTCATTTTTACAACACTTCTTTCTCATGAGTTACCCACGACGTATATCGCGTTTCCTTACAATAAAGCAGAAATTACGACCAGTATGAGTATATTAGTAATTTGGGTCCGGAGTGAACCCCCCCTCCTAAAGAACCGATTTAGTTTATTTTTACAACACATATTTACCTGTAGATTACCACTACGAATACCGAGTTTCGTCGAAATATACCAAAAATCACGGTTGGTAGTGGCGAATTGGTATTGTGGGTCTGGAGTAAACCCCCCCTCCTAATGAACCGATTTAGTTTATTTTTACAACACATATTTACCTGTAGATTACCACTATGAATACCGAGTTTCGTCGAAATAAACCAAAAATCATGGCTGGTAGTGGCGAATTGGTATTGTCGGTCTGGAATAAACCCCCCCTCCTTATGAACCGATTTAGTTCATTATTATATCTCACTTTTCCCTCTAAATTACTACTACGTATACCAAGTTTCGTTGAAATATAAAAAATATTACGGCTGAAATGGTCAAATTAGTGTTTTGGGCTCGGGGTAAACCCCCCCCCTTCCGGTGGACCGATTTTGGTGGTTAACGAACTCGTTCAATCGTTTGCTAATTGAATACTATATACCAAGTTTCGTGACGAAAAAACAAAAACTCTGGCCGCTATCGTGTTAACAGACAGACACACATATATATATATATAGATATATATAAATTTTAACAGGGGTCATTTTCGCTGTCTACTAGGTAGGATCGATAAAGATTTGAAGAAATTTTTCAAAAATTCCGTCATGAGTCCAACCTCAATAGCTACTTTCCTTCGGAGGAAAGTGCTAAAAATAAAAAAGTCCGTCACGCAGGAGCTGCATAACTAAGCACTTTCCTCAGAATTTGGGTAGTGTAGACTGCTTTCCAGAACAATTTGCTTAAAATATCCTACATAAATAAAATAAAAACGTGAATAGTTCTCATTTTGTAATGAGTAACTGATCAATTATTAATTTGCATCCAGAGTTATGTTTACACATGGTACCTACTACACTACGTAATAAGTACAAAAATCCTCATATTATCGTATTTTGATCTAACGCAGGAACAGGATACAGTCGCTCTAGATACAAAGCGCTCCTTGCGGCGGCTTTGTGAACCTACGTCTGCCGGCTTTTCTATTCAAATATATTACAAATTAAACCCCCGCTTTCCGATTGACCGATTCAGCTCATTTTTACAACACTTCTTTCTCATGAGTTACCCACGACGTATACCGCGTTTCGTTACAATACAGCAGAAATTACGACCGGTATGTGTATATTAGGAATTTGGGTCCGGAGTAAACCCCCCCTTCTAATGAACCGATTTAGTTTATTTTTACAACACATATTTACCTGTGGATTAGCACAACGAATACCGAGTTTCGTCGAAATATACCAAAAATCACGGCTGGTAGTGGCGAATTGGTATTGTGGGTCCGTAGTAAACCCCCCCTTCTAATGAACCGATTTAGTTCATTTTTATATCTCACTTTTCTCTCTATATTAACACTACGAATACCAAGTTTCGTTGAAATATAACAAATATTACGGCTGACATAGTCAAATAAGTGTTTTTGGTTCGGGGTAAACCCCCCCTTCCGGTGGACCGACTTTGGTGGTTAACGAACTCGTTCAATCGTTTGCTAATTGAATGCTATATACCAAGTTGCGTGACGAAAAAACAAAAACTCTGGCCGCTATCGTGTTAACAGACATATATATATATATATATATATATATATATATATATATGCATATATATATATATATATATATAGATATATATAAATTTTAACGGGGGTCATTTTCGGTGTCTACTAGGTAGGATCGATAAAGATTTGAAGAAATTTTTCAAAAATTCCGTCATGAGTCCAACCTCAATAGCTACTTTCCTTCGGAGGAAAGTGCTAAAAAATCCATGCTCAAATAGGAGCGTTTCGATACTAGTAAAAGTATCGAGTAGGTACACGATACTGTTGATTCTGTACCAAGTACAAATCAATCGCATCAAATCAATCTTGCGATATTCACTCGGCATCAAAATAAAAGTACTTGGTATCGAATCGAATTAGACTGATCTCACAACTTAGTAGCCCAAGTGAATCAGAAAACTGAATTGAGTACTCTGTATTGTTACTCATGTGAGTAGGTATCGATACTTGAATGGTATCGGAGCACCCCTATGCTTAAATGTACAAATGTGGGGCGTAAGTTTTGTTCTCGTTCAACGGAACAAGCTATATATAATTCAAACTAATAAGAGTTTTTTCATGAGTACAACATCATTTGTTACATTTTATCGGGAAGAGCTTAAAGGACATATACATATTAAATTTAGTTATGATAAGTGTGTATTGATCAAGCAGGCAGTGGTCTTATGTTGATAAACAGTCAGTCTTCTTTGAGCTTGGTTTAAAATGTACTTCCTGTCTCCATATAGATATTGGAGTAGGGTAGGATCGAAAAAATAATAAATGTTTCAAAAATTCTTTCATTGGTGCTACCTCAATATTTACATTCTTTTAAAAAGTCTTGAAAGTACGGATACTTATCAAACTGAGCTGTTGAGTCATGCCTCCGTTCAACCAATGGTCCAACTTCTCTGGTCAGCCCTCAGCCATGAATCTGAACACATCATGGGTGAGTTGCTCTTCTAAACTTTGATATTCATTAGAGCCATGGTTTTTTAATTATTTTTTATTGTTTTCAAGAAATTTTACAAGCTTGAATGTTAATACACTAGTTTCTATCCATTTGCAACAAGTTTTGTATTTGTTGGCCATTTTTTTTCTCGCTGCTCTGAGGATTAGCTGTTAGCAGGAGCTGCTGAAAGGGCTTAACGGCCAAAATAAAAATTGTTGTGAAGGAAGTGACTTCCATCATTTCTACTGAGTAGCCCTATACCTAATCTTAAGCTAATTATTATTAAACATTTTTCTTTAAATCTTAATTGTTTTCTAAAACTTTATAATTGAAGCACGCAATGCAAAAACTATACAAACGCCATTTTTTTTTTCTAAATTGTGTTTTCTATTAAAATGGATTACTTAAACATAGATCTCTCAAACTGTGTTTCTAGTATGGGAGGTATCGAAGGTCAAACATTATATACCATGCAAGAACCACACATCTCATGCACATGTATGTTTCTTGTGCTGTATTTCCCATTATAATAATTCTGTATAATCCTCTGTATTATATCCTCTTTATTGGAGGGGTTTGTTTACATTTTTATCATTCGCCGGCATATTTTTTTTTGTTTTCTAATCAGTTTTATTTCAGGATTGAAACATTTTCATGTTTTTTTTTGTTTTAGTACCTCCCAACAAAAAGTATTTATTAATACCTGTTTGCTAGTTTATATTCAGTTATATAATTAGTCATATTAAAATTTATTTGTAAAAAGTTGTAAGAAAATTTTCTGGATTTTTTTTTTATATGTAAGACAATCATAAAAGAATATTTCTTTCATGTAAACAACACATTTTTTTTTATTCTAAACCAGCTAGGAGCTAGAATGTTTTAAGTATCTCCTGAAAAATTTGAAGAAGTGGAGTTGGATGGTTTTTGCATTGCATAGCTCAATTACCTCTTCACTAAATAAATATTCAAACTAATTGAAAAGCAACGATAAAATATGAACTTACCTACCTTGATTTTTATCCTCTTTCATTATAAAGGGGAGAGGGAATAATTCTCAGATATACTTTCTAAGAGTTATACAGTCATGAGCTAGCAGAGCTTTGGAAAACAAAATATTTTCTATACTTTAAACATTTCCTTTACAGTTCATAAACTTTCTAGGAATATTTCCCAGCCTCTCAACAAATAACCACAAATTGTCTATAAGATGAAGATCAGATGACTGGGAAGGTGTTTCCAAAGCATTTCTGCAATATTATTATATCCATAACTGAATCCTAGAGCTTTACGTTTCTGGTAATTGTCCTGAGAGAATTTGAATGTATTAATAACTTCCATTTTCTGGGCACTATCCCTCAAATTTCCTATATATATATACCTATTATATTCCATGATTTTGCCAATGAATCCTTAATTGACCACTCCCTTGGAGCTCAAACAGCCCCAGACCATCACAGATCCAAGCCCTTGTTTCACTGTACCTCTAGTGTTTCTCGTATTTAGCTCTTCATTAGGTATGTGCCACATACTAAATATCCCATCAATGCTGTTTAAGTTGAGCTGTCTTTCTTCTGCAAATATTACATCATTCCAGCGAGAGTCAGCCTTTTTCTTACTAACTAAACTTACAAAAGTGTTTTCTCTAGCTACCACCATTAAAATTGTTCTCTGAAGAGGCCTTCTTCCTGTTTATAGGGTTACATTTGTTCTAGTTTCTTCTTGAAGCTCCAGTGCTATGGTAGGAGCAGTTAAAAAGGGATTATGGCGGAATTTTTAGACAACTTCATTTGAAAGCTAATTTATTCCTTCCCGGTGGACGATAGTGGCCCTGGAAGTAAGGAAGCTAATAAAATTGAAGTCTCTATGGAACAGATTCTGTTCCGTTCTTAATAACGGAAATCATTATTAAGAGGGCGGAGAAGTTGATTATTAAGAAGAACAGGCTTAACATGTTGGATGCTAAACTGTATGACGAAAGGTCATTTCCCCTGACTGATTTTTTTTTCTTCAACAAATTGAATCTTTATTCACAGTTTTGAATGTATGAAGACGATTCGAAAATTTTTCAACGGTATAAAATGCCTGCCTTCGACAGCCACTGTTTGAAAGGGAATCACTTCCAGATGGTGGCTGTCGATGGTTGTTCGACAGGCTTTTTTTACTTGTGAAATATGTAAAAATCAGTGAAATTTTTGACGGAACATATTTAAAAATAAATAAATATTTTTTTACAAATTATACAAACCTTTAGGTACTGAGGGGAGGAGGACTATGGGGTACAGTGTGTATGTGAATGTGAGAGACAATATTTCAAACAGATTTTAGACCTTTGATTTGAAAGGTCCTTGTTCCCAAAAACAAAGAAAAGGATAATAATGTACAAAAAGATTTTTCATATACCTGAATATCTTTTCAGTCTAAAGGATATGTTACCAATGCAAAAAAATATGTTTCCTGGGATTTACCCTTTAACAGCTGAAGGATATACGTACTAAGAAAAGCGTTTCCCCAGCTTGCGATTTTCAAGCATTCCATTTCCATAAAAAAACATTAATAATAACAATTAATTTGCAGAGAAAAATAATAATAAATGTTAATTTTGATTTGTATAGAAATTGTTCAATTTATTTACAACTGGTGTTCTGCACTAATCTCACTGAGTAAACATGAAGAATGTAATTTGTGGATGTCTGAACAGTGGAAATTAATTAATTCAAATATTTCAATGAATAGTATGCACGCAATGAAATTGCAAAAAAAAATCTTTTTTTTTTTTTTGTCGTAACTGAATAATAGCGATTTGTAAGAAAAAGTAGGTTGTATGTTGAAAAATAGAAAATTCCAGTGGTCATGTTTGAAAAAAATCCTTTTATAATGGCTACGAACAAGTAAGGAGTTGTTTCAGTGAGCCGAGACAAACACAGACTGAATTGATGGGAGCACTATCAGGTGTAGAACTGATCCCCTGGTGTAGACCCTTTGACGCCCGCCATTTAGTAGGAGGCGCCACTTTCAAACACCCTTCGATACGCAACCAAGGTGTTAGAGAAGGAAAGCAAAAACCAAGTTACCTTCATCACAGTCAACCTCCAAAAACTCAAATTGGTTACAGGAATAAAAGTGAAGGATTCAAAATAAAAAAAGAAAATAATAAAGGATAAAGGAAACAAAGAAGTCACTTAGTTTTTAATTTTCCCTTCTTTTTCCAGCTCCAGTGAAAGCTGCTTCCGCAATGATTATTTTTTTCCTTCATAATTTATTGCTTTTGCTTATATGTGTTTCAATTAAATTTATTATATTATTTTTTTTATTTCGTTTTTATTCTAATTTTGAGCAACTTACAGAATTGCTGTACTTTTCAAAATTCATAACTATTACATTTTGTAATAATGAAATTTCAATGAGCAAATCGCCTTCATTGTTAAGCTCCTAAAATAAAATAAATGAAAAATGGAATTTCTCAAAAATTCAGAAATTAGAGTTGTACCATTGATCTGGCAAGATCAATGGTACAACTCTATACACACAGTACAAGTCTATATTCACAGTACTTAAAAAAAAAGTATAATATATTTCATTCAAAGTACTGGCCCTCGCTTTCTACACATTTTGTCCATCTCTCGGGCAATTTATGGATACCATTCCAAAAGAATGCTTCATCTTTATTTGAAATCCATTCATCGAGCCATTTTCTTGCATCCTCGAAATTGTTAAAATGTTGCTCAGCCAATGAGTGTCCCATCGATGAGAAGAGGTGATAATCAGAAGGCGCCAGGTCAGGTGAATACGGCGGGTGGGGTAGGAGTTCCCAACCAAGCGAAGAAATCGTTTCCTTAGTCAATCTGGCTGAATGTGCAGGAGCGTTATCATGCTGAAGAATGACTTTGGCGTGCCTGTGAGCCCATTCTGGGCGTTTTTCGATCAATGCGTGACTCAAATTGATCAATTGTTGTCGGTAGTGGTCGGTATTGACTGTTTCGCCGGGTTTGAGAAGCTCGTAGTAGATTACTCCCTTCTGATCCCACCACACACACAGCATTGTCTTCTTCCCAAAACGATCCGGTCTTGCACTCGATGTGGATGGTTGTCCTGGCGTTACCCATGATTTTATTCGTTTGGGATTCTGAAAATAAATCCATCTTTCATCGCCAGTTACAACTCGATGCAAAAAACCCTTTCTTTCGTGGCGTAAAAGCAGTATTTCGCACACAGTTTTTCGTTTTTCCATCTGTCGTTCGTCCAATTCATGTGGAACCCATTTTCCAACCTTTTGAATCTTTCCCATAGCTCTCAGGCGATCGGAAATGGCTTGCCTAGTGACATTCAACTGTTCTGCCATCATTTGTTGGGTTTGGGTATTGTCTTCGTCTAATAAAGATTGCAATTCGACGTCCTCAAACTTTTTTGGTCGATTTTCTCGTTTTTTATCAGTAACATCAAAATCACCACGTTTGAAACTTTGAAATCAACGTTCACATGTCTTGACGGTTGGAGCAAGATCGCCATAAGTCTCAACAAGAATTCGATGACATTCAGATGCCTTTTTCTTTTGATTAAATAAGAAAATCATGACATGCCGCAAATGCTCTTTATTTGGCTTAAAATTAGACATTTTTAACACCAAAGAAAGGTATGATACGTCTGCGTAAACGACTTAAAAACAACTGACTTTTGTAAACAAATGACTAACAAACAAGATAGCGTTTAGAGATAAGCAAATCCTTCAATAGGCTAAGAGCGCATTCTATTGGAATTAAAACGACATTTTAAACTTGCAATCCTGGTATGTTAAATTTGCAATATATTTTTCAAGATATCTTATTTCGACTTTCACTTAAGTTTTAGAATTGATGGTGTTTTTAAGCAAATATTTTGTAAATGCTAAAGTTACTCTGATAATATGATAGGACTTAAAAAGGGTTGACAAATTTCTTATTACAATTTTTGCAACTTTACGTTTAATGATATAAATATTAATGTTTATATTTTTTATAAAACATATATGTTTAATAATTTATAATTTTAAGAACAAAATTCATCTTAGATACAACAGTATTGTCATTTTATTTTCTTAGGAACGATATTAATATAAATTGTTATATTAAATCTACTCTATTGATAACAAACAACAACTGATTATGATTGTTTCCATACATATTATTTTACAATATTTTTTTTATTAAATTAACATTTAATAATTATATACACATGTTGATTTTTATAATGTTTTTCTTAATTTTATTATGAAAAAAAAATATATATTGTCAAACATTGCCTAAGAAATGTTGGATAATATAAAACAGAATTTTATTTCAGAGACCTTTAAGATTATTATTATTTTTTTTTAATCAAGCCTATTTATTGTCTATAAAAAGCATACAAAATAACCACAGCAGGTGCTTTTCAGAAATATTCTCACTGTAATATTTATGCCAATCATTTAAACTTATAGAACTCTACAGAAAAACAATTGAAAAAATAACTACAAAGTACTTACACGTATATACACATAATCCACCTCTTAAAAGAGATTAAATCACACTTTAGAATATTAATTTTTAACTATACCAGAACACATTATTTACATAAATTATACATACAAATGTACAAAACTATTTAATATTGCTACAACTAGTTAACAAAAAATAAATTGTAGGCAATGATTAACAATTTTATTACAACAATCTTCTCTTCCTTTTATTTATATTTTTTATGCTACGTCCTTTCGCAATCATTATTTCTGTCATATTTAATGATATGGGGCTTATTTTTATTTATAGTATGTGATATGAGTATGAGACAACCACAAGAGAAATATATAATATTATTTAAGGGTGTTTCTAATTTTTAAGAGTTTTAAGATGCTTGTACTTAATCTATCAGCTTTATAGTTAAATTCATTTTTATTCTTTTATCAATGGGTTACCTATTTTAAAAGGGACTTATATGTGAATGGAGATTAGATACAATTTCTGAGCATTACCAATTTTTGGTATATATTTTGCTCTTTGATTATTAGATAAAAATATTAATACTATGGTTCTCAATGGTGCTAATGACCTCAGCAGTAGATGCACCAAAAGAAAAGGAAAAAAAAAAAAAAAAAAAAAACTATGGTTCTCAAACACTCATTAAAATGCTATTTTAATAGAGTAAACTTAGTTACAACTCGAACAGAACAATTAGGTTTGTATCATTGAAATTGTTTTCTTCTCAAGAAATCAGTTATTAGGACAGAGTCCGAAACAGCTATTGATCTTTTGCAAAAAGTTAAATTTAATTATTTCATACGATTTTTTTTTTTTTTTAAAGAAAAAGTTTCATTTTGGTAACATTTCTTAAAATATCCAACGAGCATAGGCACATTGAATGCATCAGTTCCCATTGATCAACAAAGTTAAGCAACGTTTTGTGTGCCTAGTTCCTGAATGGGTGACCGACCACGTGCTGTTTGCATTATAAAGAAACACTCCTAAAAATCTGTAAACATATGGCAGAGTATTGTCAACAGTATCATTCAAATGATGAAAACTGGCTCTTTTATTTCCTTAGTTATTTCGAGAAGAAGATAGCAACCAAAGGTATCTCCAGTTTTCTATTTTATCTTGCAGCATAAAAACAAACACCTCAGGAATCCCTTGGGGCATGTAGGTTGAAAACTCAGGGCTTTTAACATTATCAAAGCATTGAATATAAACTGTTTAAAACCACTGCGATCATATATTTCTTCAATATTAAAGTCTTATTGGAATTCCTACACAACTATTCAATTCTCCATAAAGTCAAAAATCCGGGTAGCAAAGGGAAATCCCCAGTCAATAGGCTCAAACTGAATTTTTACTGAACTCTAGCGGATACAAGAGTGACTAGAGCTTACAAACCGAACGGCTAGATGTAGCAAATGCTGTCACAGTGGTGGCTATCAGTTCCGAAGCAAACAATTGGCCTTGTCACAAAAGTGGCTATCAGGCCACGGGACATGAAAGCCCGTTGTCACAAAAATGGCTATCAGTCTCGAATGGGTCAATTGCATGTTACCATGGGGCAATATTTTTTATCAGTTTTTACCTTTCCCATGTCAAAAACATTTGTCTAAAAAATAAAATGTACAATTAACAATTCAAAAGGCATTTTTTCACAATGTATTTGTAGATTTTTATAATGGCAAATAAAATTTAATTTCAATTCTTAGAAGCTTTATTGTACTGCAGTTAAACAGACTTCCAGGGCTGTAGAATATATATTTGCAATTATGTTAACCAGGGAATCATCTCTAAAAATAAGTAACACTTCATTTTTTGTAAGAGTTAAAATAAGGGCATTGAATTTCTAGACATTTTGCAAAGAAGAATAAAAGTATTATTTGAAAATCACAAATGAATGTCTTAAAAGGTTAGATGGAATTTAATAAAATTTTGGAAAGCTTTCAGCTTGTATGTAATCATCAATCGTTATTAAGAGTCCTCACAAAATAAGGAGGCAAACTTTTGACTTTTGCCATATTTACACATTTTCTTGTGTATTTTTCTTGTTTGTATGGCTGGTTTACTTCTAACATTATTTTATTAATGCTCAGCCACTATGGCGAATAGCATATATTCCTCAGTGTGAGCCGATGTAGGTGCTGCAACAATCGATGCCACTCCAAAAAATCATCCATGTGAGTAGGTATGTTAAGATAGATAGTTATAAAAATAAATAGATTGAAAATAAATGAGAAATACAAGAAATAATTATATATATATATATATATATATATATATATATATATATATATATATATATATATATATATATATATATATAATTATTGTTATAAAGAAGAAGATTGTAATAAAATGTAAAGCATAAATCAGTCTGTATCGCTGTGAGTTTATTGTAAGAAGAAGTGAATTGGAATTCTCATGATTATGTGACCATTTGCCCCAGGTTGTATGTGGTCTATATTTTGTCGAATATGTTATTGTTTTTCAAATAGGTCAGTATTGTATCAATATGTTGGCTGCCTTCAGAAAGTATATCTGTTTTACAGTAAGGTCTGTGTTACAATGTTTACATTTTGGTTTGTCAGTCTTTGTCATCAGGTACTCATGGGTTATGCATGTATGGCCGATTCTTAGCCTTGCAAGGACTACTTCCTCTCGGCGTGAATTCCTGTACGATGATGACCAGTCAGAAATAGTGGGCTTAATAGTCTGTAGTTTATTGTCAGTCACAGTATGCCAGTCGAGTCGCCATTTCTCTATTATGATTTTCCTCGTATGTCTAATAATGTCATTGTGAAATAAATCAAATTGTTGGTATGTCTGTTCTTCTGTCACAAGTCTAGCATGTTTATCAGCAGTTGTGTTTTGACCGAGGTCCTTATGCCCAGACAGCCAAGATAGTGTTATATGTTTCTGTCGTGTCTGTAAGTCATGGATTTTATCTTTTATTTCAGTACAGAGTGGGTTGGTTGTGTACAGGTTCTGGAGGCATTGTAGTGAATTCAAAGAGCCGCTGTATATAATAATGTGTTTGTGTTGTGTAGATGGAATATTTATGAGTGCAAGTAGGATGGCATATAATTCTGCCCCTAATATCTTCAACATTAACAAACAACTAGACCAGTATGAAAGACATACTATAAAAAACTTACACATTTTCAGGAGAATTAGTTGATTGTTGATACATAATTAAAATTGTAAAAATATTAATAATGCTTTTGTATTTGATTTTGCATTTGAGAACCACATTATCCTTATAAGAGTAATTAACAGTAAATTAATAAATACGAACATTCACTTATTCTTGCCTTTAAACAAAATCCTTTTCGTTGCATCTTATTTTCAGCAGAAACCTTCAGTTTAAACCTTTAATGTACAAAAAAGGGAAGACATGAATTTTAAATCACTTTCGTATATGTGATTTTAATAATCTACTATCTAATTTTAGACCTGTTCCATAATATGTAGCTATTTTGTTATATTAAAATATATATATGCACATATTCATTTCTTTTGGAATACCTTACATACTCACTAAACGCATTTTATACTTTCCCAACCCTCAGTTTTAATGTTTATTTTAATTTGTTTAAATTCTTACTTATTATCTCACATTTTACATTGCCAAAAAGAAATAAAAATTAATTTTTCATCAACAAGTGTTTACAAAAGTTATTTAATTATTATGTAACTCACAATAAGACAGAAAAAAATTTCAACTTGCATGAAAAGGAACCACAATAATATCGTCAATACAAATGCAAAGCATCGAATGTGAAAAGCGGTTGGTAGCTTACAGATGACTTTATATACATTTTATCCTGTGATATATTTTAATTAGACTTAATGCACATTCGTTAATTTGATTTTCTGTAATTGATAATTATTTTTCTTTCATTTTTTAGGATTTTCCACAACGTACATCAGTCTAACAGCAATCAGAAAAATTGAAAATGAAAAATGCGTTTTTTCACATTCGATACTTTGCATTTGTATCGACGATATGAAATTTTAATGCTACTCATGAGTGGAAATGAGTAAG
The DNA here is from genome assembly GCA_946811695.1 of Gonocerus acuteangulatus. NCBI lineage: Eukaryota > Metazoa > Arthropoda > Insecta > Hemiptera > Coreidae > Gonocerus > Gonocerus acuteangulatus. Next base: position 35,965,573 of record OX328126.1, on the reverse strand, counting down.
ACAAGGTTCATTCTTGGCTCTGATAGATTTTCTTGTGGAGAAATGGATTTTTCAAGATTATCATACCATACAACAAGAAACCAGAATTGTGAAAACGATTTTTAATGGTAATATATATTTATTTATTTCTGTGTTTCGTATCTTAAATGATAAAAACACTGAGCCAAGTATTCTATGAAACCAGAAATGTGTTAATGGCAATATCTATCAAATTCATTCGATGATTTTATAAAAGAAAGAAGTAGGAATTTTGTTGAAATTGTAAATGTTAGTATTTTATAGCCATTTTTATACTTTTCCATGAAACTGATTTTCCATCTTCCAGCTCTCCATGCTTTTTTAGAATGATTTTTCAATCACCGAAATTCTTTCTTACTCGGTATTTCTGCTATAAATTGTAAAATTACATGAGGTTATTTATTGTGGAACATATTATAGGCTTAAAGATAAAACTCACTAATGTTTTTAGACAAAACAGAAAAAACTTCAGCATGATCCAAACTGTCATACTATTTCAACAGTTCAAAAAGATTTCATAGAGAAATAAAAGTCGTTGACTGCATTTGAAAACAAAAAAAAAACAGCTTAAATGTCACACTATTACTTTAAATTTGTGGTTTTTAATTTTAAGAAAATCTATGAATGTGCAACTTAATGAGCCTTCCATAAACTAGGAATCCACCGAACGTGATTTATCAATTCCTATTTTTTAAAAACATATTTTTAGTTTTTTTTTCTTTTTGAGTCTTCTGAAAAACTTCTTTTTGTTACTTACTGACTTCTATCTCCAAACCTATGATATTCGAAAGTTATACTGTAACTTAATATACCATAAATAAATATAAATTTAATCAGTAATAATTTTTTTGTTAGTAAGTATAGAATAAAAAAACATTGATTATTAATACTAAATGTTTTGTAAAGGGGCCCTCACACTGGCAAAGTGTTGTGCTTATTTTTGTACAAAATATTGAATGGTAGTCGGCCCCCCACACTGCACAAAGATATTGTACAAAATGTCAGTTCGACTAAACATTCGTGATGGAAGCAAGGCATTAGACTCAGCCATAGCCGCATGCGTTTCTTTGCCCAGAGCGAACATGGAGTCTGAAAGTAGCGTAGTTGTATTGTATACAGAGTTGAAAGAGTCTTTAAATAATGAAAAGAAAAGAGCATGGGGGTGAGGCTTTATTTGAAGAGGCGAACGACCTATGGTCATCATAACCTACTTCGTGAACTGAGGTTCAAACCTACACTTTATCAAAATTCCCTTAGGATGAATGAGGTGTTTGATCAACTGTTGAGTATTGTTACAAAATATTGACCGGTCCGCCAAAATTTTCTAAACTTTCAGAAAACTTTTTAACGCCCCACAAAATATTGAATACCTCTTTTTTTGAACAATATTTCTCCTCACACTTGCAATATTTTTGCGTAAAGCCAAAAAAGCTTCAAATTTTTGTGCAAACGTTTTCTCAGCGTGAGAGCCCCTTTAGACCATTAAAAGAAATTGTTAAACTGATTTGATGACTTCTTTAAATCTGTTGGTTTCCATTTTCATATTGACTCTTTAACAATTTATTGCAAACATGAACCAACAGATCCTTTGAAGCCTGCTGGAGTAAAAAGAAAATGTGTCTTTATCCATGTAAATATGAAAGTTTATGTTCACATAAGCAAGCTTAAAGGAAATAAAAGTTTGTCTTTTTTTTTTTTTTTTTTTTTTTTGTCTACTTCATAATGGGTCAAAGGAAGATAAAGAAATTGTTAAAAATAAAGAAAATTTTTCCTCTTGTAGAAAATTACTTCATATTATTGGGTTGGTACAAGAATAATGCAGGTTTATACAAGACCTGTTTCAGATGGCGAACAACTGTTTAGTGTTCAACACCAACTTCTCTCATAATGTTTGGAGTAGTTTTGTGAGAGTTTTCTTCTATCAAAGCCCTCAGTTTCTTGTATCAAAGTAGTCAGTCAACGCAAATTCAAATTTAAAGAGGTTTGATGTTCAGAAGTATTTTATTACCTAAAACTTTTTCTTTTGAGTATAAGAATTAATGGAATGGAATTTAATTTTATTGAAAAGAAAAATAAAGAAAAGCTCAAGTATGAATTGCAAGTATGAATGGAACTTTCAAGTCAATTTCTATTTTGGCAAAATAAAATCTCTGAATCTCTGGGTCTGAATGAATCTTATACAATGATGTGAATAAAATACGATGATGTTCGATGATTCACTCATTCTCTGAGACTTTTGGACCAATGTAAAAATTATTAAAGTTTTCTAAAAATCTATTTAAAAAATAAATAAATAGCAAACAGAATAAAGATCAATTAAATTCTTTGGTTTCCTACGCATTTATTTTTCTAATAAGAATTATAAAAAAAGATAAAGATCTAACAGTGTCAGAGTGGCTAGTAACTCAATATGCAATCACAGAAATGGCTGTTTTAGACCGGGCTGGTTCGATTTTTTATCAGTTAAAATAGTCATTCCTTCTGTACCTTCATGAATGTTTAGAAAACATGACAACATGATGGTGTTAATGACCTTATTTAATGGTCAAGGCAGTCGATGAAATTTCACGTTTATTCAGAATCACAAACAAAAACAGGATAGGTCTTATAATGGCTTCGTATTTTGTTTTGTTTATAATAAACAGTAGTCCCACCACTGGCGGCAGGAATTTTCTCATTCCACGGCTTGTTGGGAAAATTCCTCGCTGCACCCTAGATATCGGCGCTAATGGCCTAGTTGTCAAAAGGCTGCAAAAAAATATATATATTGTAGTTTATTTCTTCAATTTTTTATAATTGAGAAACATTTGATTTATTAATTATTTAGTTATTTTTGGTTGAAAACATGGTTTCTAAGAAATAAAAACTTCTTGAGGTGGATAACATTTAATTTTTCAACTATAATCTAACCTTCAAGACCTCATGAATCATTATTCTTGGTTTAAAATGCCCCTGAAAATGGATAATTTAAAACTTCTCAACAAAGAAGTTATTTGAGCAAAATTTGTTTAAAAACTATGTAATCATTTGTAATTCTGAAAACAATTTAAGTTCCTACATTGGTCCATAGTGTCTCTGTGCAATGTATATATAAGTTTATGATACTTAATTTCTTCTCAGATATATACATCATTATGTTAAGCTCAAGTGATTTTACATTATGCTATATTAATTACTCAGGGCTGCTTTACTGATCCGTTCCTTTGGGCTTTACTCACTCGATTATCTTGTCCTTATTCAGGCTTAAATTAAAAACCAAATACAAGTTCAAGATTTTCTCAGCATATAAATAAGAGGATTAATAATATAATTTCAATTTTCAATACACTTTTCCAAAGCCTACTGCTCGAGCTGCCAATGTCTATTTCGTTATCTTCATCGAAGATGATTGGCCTGGTCGGTGGGAGAGTGATGGGTTCAGGAGTGGTGGTCCACTCGAGGCGGCTTTTTCTTCTTGGTTTCTTCGTTGGTGGCAAGATGGGTTTCTGCTTCGGTGGAGGCTTCCTACCTCCTCCAGAAGGTCCGCTGTAGACTATGGGAGGCGGCGTTGTTTTTGGAAGTTGTAACTCTGCAACAGAACAATAAAAATATTATTAAACTAGCTGAATACCCATGCTTCGTCGTGGCAAATAAGTAGTTATTTTATTGTGTTAAATAACGCTACTATATAATTTTGTGCAATTTATTATAGCACGGTTCCCATCATACTGGGAGCGAGGTTAGATCAGCAGTAGAGCACTGGACTAATAAATTGGAGGACCTAAGTTCAAATCCCAAGCAAGCACTAAAGATTTTTTCTTCTACTGTCTTCGTTCATGGGTTGAATTCGACCTACCTGACCGACCCTAGGTCAACCCAGCCTTTAATAAATTTATCAATGGGTACCTTGGGTGCTAATGACTAGTAGTCGAAGCAGCCAAGGGGAAAATCAGGTGGCCGGAGCATAGTACTGACCACACTATCTCCCTAGTGGATTAGGATGATTGTTTATGGGCAATAAACAGCTATATTATTATGCCCACATCTCCCTAGTGTGCCGTATGATCATGAATCAGATACCTCTACAGTATCTGACCCTCATGGCCTGTTATGGGACTGATTTTTTTTCCCTCATCATACTATATGTTATTCATCAATTGATAAATAATAAAGTATAATGTTTCTTGACTCTGGGGCGCTCCGGACCAGTGTCAAAAAACAGATAACTTAGAGATAACCCGTTATCTATAGGTTATCAGTAACAGGATCTTTACTCGATGAAAAGGTTAACCAGTACAGGTTAAAATTTGTTGTCAATAATAAATGGACGTTAACATTTTTTAAAAATTAAATTTTATGTTTCCAAGATGTCATTTGGGAACACCCATTATATTTGCAAGTATTACCAAGGAGTGATATGTTTGGGTGAGGAGGCTGTGCTAGGGTTCGGGATATTATTACCTCGGATGGACCATCACCAGGTATAGCATAAACTCTATGAGGGACAAAATCACAGATTGTTTCTAGTAATTCAAGGTCTGGTATCATAGTTGAAATAAACTGCTGCAAATAAAAATAATATTATGAAATAGACACAGTACAGTAACAGCTGACCTATTATTGTCCTAGCAATGCATGCTGCCTAGGAGTGCACGCTCTCTTTAAAACCAACTAAAAATTTAAACCCCTCTAAAAATACTTAAAAACTTGAATATCAAAAAAACCTTTCTTAACAAGTGTTTATATCCTTAAGAGAGGAGAGTGTCCATGCAAAAATTCAAATTTTTCTGTCTAGTAGTTTGGGCTGGGTGATGATAAGGTCAGTGATTGAGTGAGGGAGTGGTATTTGACAAATATATACTAGATAAAATAAAATGAAGTATCATTACTAATATGGAATGAGTGATGCCATTAAATCTTAATTTATTTGTTTATGAGCTTCCCACCTTACGTGACCATGAAAATAAGAATTCAATCTGTTTGTGTGAGCATATATATATATATATATATATATATATATATATATGAAGGCCCAGCTGAAAATATCTTGATCGGATAACGTTATAAAAAAATAAAATACAAATAAGTAGTTTTAGATCCCGACCTGCTTTAAAAAAGAAAACATACAAGGTGTCTCAGCCCCAATAAAACTTTATAATTTCAATTGGGAACCTATCCTTTTTGAAACATCATTTTATTGGATTTTTTAAGCTGAAATCAATGGAGCAACCAGATTTTAAAACAATCAATAACAATACATTCTGTTAGCTATTCTTAATAATAAAAATAATCTAGAATGCCTTCAGACTACATCCAATGGGTGGTGAACCTACAGAACCTACAAATAATGTTCAAATTGCCCGCCTTCATTGAATATGATACAAAGATTGGTTCTTATAAGCCATTCTTTACTGGTGTTGAATGCGATGGACTTAGGAGAGACGAATCGACAAGCATCTTTCACTCTTTGCTGGAGTTCTTGAACTGATGCTGCAGGGTTATGGTTGGCGTAAACCCTGTTTTTCAAATATCCACACAAAAAAAGTCTAATGGAGTTATAGATTGGCTGATCGAAGTGGCCAATAACTAGGGCCATGTGGTCCTATCCTAACTTGCCTAGTGACAATTTATGTAATCTCTCTCCTGCAGGGATTTATGTGCAGAACATCTATCAGGCTGCAGTATCATCCTAAGCGGATGTTCCAGAGGAACATATTCTAGTGAAGTTGGTAATTCATTTCTAAAGACATTTAAGAATTCAGCCCCATTTTAATTATTTTGGTAGAAATAAGGACCAATTAATTTATTTCTGAGAAGGCTACACTAAACGTTGATGCTGTGAACCACCTGGTGGTGGCCAGAATACGATATTCTGGGATTTTCTAGTGCTGAAGGAAAATTCCAACGGTTCAATAGACTGTTTGTGGTGAACTTCGATTTGTCAGAGAATGACTTCCTTAACTCCTGCAATCAACATTTGTGCAAGGAACATTATACGCCTGTCGTAATCCGAATCCTAAACACCCTGGAGAAAATTAGAGCAATGGGGGTCAAAATTAAGTCGTTCAAAGTACATCCCAAATCTTGTTCTTTTAAAAACCTGAAATCCTTCTAGTATTTTGAAGAGAAGAATTTGGATTTTCCATAACATTCAGTGAAATAGCTAGTTCTTCTTCGAAATTGTGATGTTGGTTTCTTTAAGGACCCACAACTGATCCAAATTGTGAGCAACACAAATAAATGTTTTATGATTCAATTGAGGATGAATGGGAAATTTCTGGCCGTACTGGACTGCACGGTTAGCATTACCTCAGCTTTCAGTAAAATAATTCTACATATCACTTTTTTCTGAAGGGAAAACAGCAATTGTTCTTTCTGACTGATTTCTTAATATTAACTAGGCAGATAGAATTGTTTAAGGTATTATCGAAAAAGTTGTTTGTTTCCAGGAATTCAAATCCGCTATCATAGTACCATTTGGCTAAACAATGACAGTTTTCTCTCATTCCCAAACCCTTCAGAGGCTTAATTCTATTCCTTCACAACATCTTTAAAACGTACTTTTTCTTATGAAATTGAGCTAAAAAGATAACAAACCCGAAGGGTGAAAATTATTTCCTGTGTCAACAAAAACATTTAAAAGAATAGACACCGAAACAAAGTTATTATTTTTTTTTTAACTTAGTACCATAACTTTGTAATTTATTGACTGATTTAAAATCAGGTTGCATCATTGATTTCAGTTTTAAAAAAATCCATTAAAATGCTGTATCAGAAAGCATAGGTTCCCGTTTGAATTTTTTTAGTTTCACGGGGCTGAGACACCATCTATGAATTTTATTTTTTCTTCAAAAACAAGTCGGAATCTTAAAAGTCTGGAAAAATTAAATACGTATTTATTATTATTTTTTTTTTTTTTTATAATGTTATAAGACGAAATATCAAAATTTCATTATAACTTCCCAGGTTGGTCTCTGCTCGTATACCATTAACACATTCACTGCCCACACACCCGGAGCTGGAGTGAGCTATACCTTTGCCAGGTGCCCCCACCCCGGCTTCCGGGGTCCTCTCCTGCCTGCCGTCTTATTGCTCTAGCACTCTCTGGGCATCTCACAGGGGTTAGTTTGCTTCTGGACATTGCTAAGTGAACAAGTGTTGTGGGACAGTCATTGGTTTCTGAAAAATTTACTTTTTTTCTACAATTTCTTCAAAATTTGTGTAAGTTTACAATAATAATAATGTAAATTGTAAAACCTTTTCATATTTATTCAGTTCAGTTAATTATTGTGGGACATTGTTCTTTAGATCCTAAAATGTCTGGACATAGTTGGAAGAAAAAACAACAGCGGTCAAGAATTTTAGTCAGGGTTGTCATTTGTTTTAATACATACATAAATAACTAAATGTAGTATCTCCTGCAGGTACGAAATTATGAGTATTTCTATCATTAAAAATGGAGGAGAGAATTTAGGAACATTCTTCTAAAATATTCTGATTCAATTTTCTTGGTTCAGGTATCACTCTAAAAAAAAAAAGTTCTGGAAAAGGTATTTTACTTTTTTTTAGTGAATATTCAGAAGTCATTTTAGAGTAATTAAAACTTCCTTATTTTTACTAAGGAAAACAGAAAATAGGCGGAATACTATTATTTTCACAGCAAAGGAAATCCATGAAATAATTTTAAATGCCTCTGATGACGAATTAGAATGATGCCTCTCATGACGAATTAGAATGATGCCTCTCATGCCTCTGATGACGAATTAGAATGATGCCTCTCATGCCTCTGATGGCGAATTAGAATGATGCCTCTGATGACGAATTAGAATGATGCCTCTCATGCCTCTGATGACAAATTAGAATGATGCCTCTCATGCCTCTAATGACGAATTAGAATGATGCCTCTCATGCCTCTGATGACGAATTAGAATGCCTCTCATGCCTCTGATGATTCTTCCCTAGATTCTGGTTCTGATGAAGAAAAAGAACCATAGGAACCGGCTTCTGATAGCCCTAATATTATGGATGAGGATCAGATGCAGGCTCCAAATCCTCTCGGTACACAGTTGACATAAATTTGCTGTCATGGCGTGCAGGGGCCAAAACCCAGATACGTAGTTAAGAATTGAATATATTGCCTCAAAACGTTAATCCTATAGTACCCCTTGCGAAGTTGTAGGCAAGAAACGCCGAGACATGAGATACGTTCTCTGCATCACATCGGAATTCTCTGGAGACTTGGTGGAGTCCTGCAATAGAAGAGAAGTAGGCTTAAAAAATCCTAGGCTCATTTATGAGTACAATAGGTTTATAACAGGAGTTGATCGCCAAGACCTGCACCTCAGTCCCTATCTCAAAGACCAACCCAGAAGTTTTTACGGTGGTACAAAACCATCGCAAACTCATTGGTTTTCACATTTTTCATTAGATGCTGCTAAATTCACAATTTTTGTACAACACATGTAAAGGGCCTGCCAAATCTATGGCCCTCTATGATTTCAGGTTCGCGATAATATTGTGTTGTAAGTAATGGTTGAGGTGCCTAAAAAAATGGTAGTCAGTAGGCGAGAGGTCCGGAGAGTAGGGAGGAAAAAAGGGGCCATTTTTGTTTTGGCAAAGAAGTGTAACACAAATTTCATAGCACTGAATTTTTTGGTGGTAGTTTAATGCATGTGGAACTCGACTTTCGAGCTTTTTCACTTTTCTATTCGCCTTGAGGTGGTCATGGAGGGTCGATTGGCTAACTTTAAATTTTTCTAAATTTTCCAGAACAGTTATTCCTGGGTTTTCTTCCACCATTGCTCGCAGAACATCGTCATCAAGAGAGGAAGGCCTTCCCCAACCTTCTTCATCTACTTGGGCTGAAGGCTCCATCCCAAAATTTTTTTAAACCACCTTTGAACAGTGCACTCATTAACTTTTTCCCCTCGCCCCAGACTTAGTTTATGTTTCTAGCACTAGTGGATCAATTCAAGATCCAGTTCCAGCAGGATCTATTCATTTGCTGGAACCTTCTCTGAAATATTACTAAGAGGAAACAATTAGGAGGAGATGGAAAAGCTGCTGGGGCAAGCAGAGAATTAGAAAAAAACGCTCTGTATTACTGTACTCATTGCCCTAATCAACCAGGACGTTGTTTAGTGCCCTGCTTTTGGGAATTTCATAATTCTAAGTAATTATTGAGCAAAACTGGAAACTTATAGTATGTTTTTACTCCTGCATAAACAAATAAATAAATAAATAAATAAATATATATATATATATATATATATATATATATATATATATATATATATATATATATATATATATATTGTAATGATAATTTTTATATAGAGAATTTAATTATAAGGATAATTATATTATGAGAACTTAATCTCAGGGATAAAAACTTCCGAGTAAATGAATATCAAACAAATACGTATTTCCAAATAATACTGAAATACAATTACCAATATCAATGTATTATCAAACAATAAAAAAAAATCAATATAATCACAAAATACAATTTTTACCTTTGAATAAATAGATTCTTCAAATAAAATTCCAAATATGCTGCACTTCAATAAGTTCTCAGATAATTGCTTCTTCAGCATGACACGTCTTCACCGTCAGTCTTCTTGATTATGCCAGTAAATAAGCTCACACATATAAAAACATCATATAAGAGCGTTTGCACTCCGTACGCTTTTAGACTCCTTACAATGTTGAGGATGGACATAGACTGAGAGCTGTTAGCGGGAAAAAGTTGGCGTCTTCTCCCACCACCTTCCGCATTTTGTCGGTTTACTATTTAGATAATAATTATAATTTTGTAATTCTAAATTGATTAATTTATTATTGTTTGACTGTACATTTAATCTATACCTATTGTACATCCCTGTCGTATATAATACGATGTTATTAGTATATTAGGATTTGTGGTTTGCGCGGGCTTTTCAAGCTCTCAACGGCTATTTGAATTCAAAAAGGTTTTCTTGAATGTAATATATCATTACAATATATATATCTTATTACTATTACCTTGAAGGCGAATAGTTCCTTCCGCTTTACCCAGGGCGTTTACACTGGAGCAAGCGTACGCTCCGAAATCCCTTTTATCCAGATTCCTTATTGTTAAGTTCATGTGTAGGGAATATTCGTTGTTAGGATATTCTTCCATTTCATACTTGGAACTATTCATCAGCTTCTCACCTGAAATATGAGTAATGTTGAAACAATAAAATAAACACTTTATACCTGAAAGTAAAATCAATATAACAGAGCAAACTGTATATCATTGAGAAGTTTGACTCATTTGGGTGATTCATCTATAGGAATTTGTCAATAGATGTAAGAAATTTTTGCATATATTGAGAATTCTTTGCAGTAAGAAATGGACAACAGTCAACGTCTTATGCTTACATCCTACCGAACATATACCACATCATTACTAGATTTATTATCACCCTGGATGTCGGCGCTAATGACCTAGATGTAGATGCGCCGTAAAAAAAAAAAAAAATAAAAAATAAAAATAAATTACTAGATTATGGGAGTGTAGTACATGAGTCTGCCATAACCAGTTCACTGAAATTATCATATCCTTCATAAAATTTCTCAGTAATTGGTGAATTAAAATCAATCCCAACATATTCCTCTATGCTGAAAGTGGAGAACCCCCATTGGAGCTCAGGCGTTTGTTAAAACTGTGTAAAATTTGTGCCGAAAAGTACTCCAAATTCCAGACAACAAACATATCTCGATCTGTATCAATGCCAAAAAAAAAAAAAAAAAGCAAATGTCTCCTTCATTTTAGATAATTAACATTCATTCATAACTTGAAGGAAGGTTAAAGGTTGACTCACACTAGACCCGTGTCGGGGCCCGGCCGGGACACGGTGATACGAATACACACGCACAAAACACGAGCTCCACAGAATGTAGCATGAACGAGTCCATTGAAATGCTGGTATGATTTATTCACCATGTCCCAGCTGGACGCCGGCTGTGGCTCGGCCCAGTGTGAATAAACTTTTAAGGGTTCAACCCGAAATGCAAGCTTAGTTATAAGAAACTGCCAAGTTCCATCAGGAACTATATGGTATCAACAATACGCTTTGAAATAGATCATGACGAAACACATTAGTCTCGTATCATATTTCTAGCACAGATCTAGTGATTTGCATATGGATAAGTTTTTCCTCTCATGGAGTTAGTACAGCGATACTGCATCTAAACAGTAGCACATGGCATACAGATGAGTGTGCACACTGTTCCATGTGCAATCTTAAAGAGGAAGATACTCTGCACTTTATTGCTTGGTGTCCTTTAATGAAAGAGTCCAGGAGAGCACTCTCTTGAATTCTTCTGAAGAAGTTAAGTTGATCCTAAATGGAGGTAACTAGGATCATAATTACTCTACAGTGTATTAATATTTTAAAAAATCATACAAATAAAGGCAATTTCTCATTATTCAGTTTAATTATTATTAAAAATAACTTTATTTTTTAAGTTTTTGTTTACATGTAAATGCTCTGTTTGCTATTTATTTATTTATTCATTATTATTTTATATATATATATATATATATATATATATATATATATATATATATATATATATATATATTCTTTTTTCCAAGTTTTGGTAAATGTTACTAATTTTTGTATAAAACAATGTAGAAAGTAAGATCACAAATAAAACAATTGTGTTTATAATTGCAATATTAAAATAAATGGTACTGATTTTTTCTTCTATAATTTTCTTCACATTGAAACTAATTAGACCGATAAAGCAAAACCAGCATTCAAGAAAGATGACACCCAGGATGAGTTATTTAGGAGAATAACGAATAGAGAATATAGAGGAAGAAAAGAGCACTATTTTCTAAGCAAGATTGTACCAATTGGGATCTGATTTGATTTTTCCCCCCAAAAATAATAAATAGCTATTAAATTAATTTTATATTATAAAATTGTGACCCTTTTTCTTTCAATATATTGTTTTAATAGGCGGAAGATCATGTATATATAAAATATCAACTTCACATAATATCATTTATTTATCGCTCTACATGTTTCGCATCCATTGACGCCTTTTCAGGAGATAATCATACATAAATAATTTGAGCCTTGTACAAGGAAATAAACTAGTTTCCTGGCTTATATCGATTCCAGAGGAAGCTTTTGTCATTAAGTGTAAAATCATAATAAAATAAAAACAATTGATGTCAATATTCCTAACTTCTAGATATCAACCATTTTCATTTTATTATGATTTTACTCTTCCTTTATGACAACAGCTTTCTCTGGAATCTATATTAGCCAAGAAACTATCAATTAGAAACAGCTAACTGATAACAGCGTATTATTATGGACATGCCTTACCTGTGGAAGGTCTTCCTTGTGTAAGGCTCAAATTATTTATGTATAATTAAATTGCTCCTGAAGAAGCGTCAATGGGTGCGAAACATGTAGAGCGATAAATAAAAGATATTATGAGAAGTTGACGAGTTTTATATATACATGATCTTCTGGATATTAAAATAATATATTAAGTTAATAGAATTTAACATCAAGTTGGGCCTTCTTCCGGCTCTACTGAGTACAGTCGGAAGAAGGCCCCAATGAACCTCGCTAAGCTATAGAAGGACACCGAGAATAAGTTTGTGACCTCAAAAACGTTTTATCTAATAAAAGCTTTAACGTTTTATTAAATACAGTGGAGGTGTTTGGTCTTTTCTTCGTCTTACAGCATATTATACCTTATAAGAAATCAGGTTTCAAATAATTCAATCATTAAAAAAGTTTATTTTCTATATTCACTAATATGCTTTATTAGCATTTTTATATTCAGTATTTCAGAATAAACATATCATAAATGATCACCAATTTTAGTTCATTTGTTCTATAAAAACAGTAAATTTCTAACTATTGTAAAAGTTACATATTTTTCAATGTTAAGTTTTTTTATTAAGTGTGTTAATCACAAGCTGAACAACAGAAAATATAAGCAAATGAGTTATAAATTTAAGTTAAAGGCAAATGGTAAATTTACTTCTACTGCGGCCTACACTAAATGCAAAAAGGGATATAAAATAGGCAGTTTAACTCTCTGCCAATTAACTCTCATAAAAAGCTTAAAGCCAATTTATTTAAGTACCTATAACCATAAAAATTAATCTAACAAATGATTGTACGTGGGCTGAATATATTTTATAGTAAATTGGAAAATATGGACCCAGCCAGGAGCCATTTGCATAAATAAAGTTTTCCTGTTGGAAGTATTACTAATCTTATTTCTTAGCATTTTATATGTAAAGTTAATCTAATGATAATTGAAAATCAATAGTTCTTTAAATAAAAGTAACGCTATAACATTATTTTGCACTATACATTTTTCCAGTGCTGAAATATCTAGTTTTTATAATTGTAAACCTTCATGAAATGTTCAATTATTATTATACATTTTTTTAATTCATTGCACCATTGACTTTAAAAATGATTTGTTTGTTGTTGAAGCCCAAAGAATCCGTTCACATGAGCTTACAGAAGTTACACAGCAATAACTACAAATATATTTTATAAATTATTTGTTACTTATTTTTAATATTTATTGTATCCTTCCGTATTCTGTTTAGTCATTACTTCACTACACAGATGAGTTACCTTTCGATAAATTAAAAATAATTACCATTCAATAAAATATAAATAACAAAGAAGTAAACAAAATTCAAGGGAAAACGAAACAAATTATTCTATTAGTAAAATAATTGTAGTAATGAATATAATAAATATAGGCAACTCTATAAACAGATTGATCTGTATAATAGCATTTCATACGGATATTACCTGTCATTCATTTTTTATAATTACTAAAGAAAAATCATTTTCAGAAAATATTTTCACGGAATTTATTATTTGTAATCTAGTGATAAGATATTTTGTTTAGGTTTTGTAAAGTTATTAAGCATTTTGTGTACACATTAAGATCATGTCACTATTCACTTGTGTAGGGAAGGCTACAGTAAAAAAAAAAAAAATGAAAAAAATAGATGCTAACTTTAAAATGCTCTTATTTTATTAAAATAAAATTCACTTAAACGAATGTTCAAGGAAATCGGTCTGTCTATAAACCCCCCAAAAAATACAGCTGTCGTCATAGAAAAAGGCATCCTGAGAAAAAGAAAATTATGTCTCAAGAATGGTGAGGAAATAGAATCCATAGGCGAGGGAGAAAGGATTAAATACTTAGGATGTACTTTTCTAATGAGCAAATTGTTAATGACAATTTCTTGCTCCAGCTCAACGAAAACTTGATCAAGCTAGCCGCGACTAACTTACTGAGGGAGATCAGAAATTAAATATCATAAACTAATATATATTTTCAGCCCTAGTGTATCCGCAAAAAATGGCACCATTACTAAAATTACGTTCCACGTTTTTGGAAGGAGTGGACACTATAATTCGGAGAACCGTTAAAGCATATTGGGTCTCCCCACCAATACGTGTACTGCAATGTTGTATGCTCCCCGTAGATTTAGAGGGCTTGGCCTTATGAGAAGCGAACTGGAAGCTCCATTACAGCATTGGTTGATAGCAAAGAAGTTCGAACTGGTGTCTGATCAATTATTTGCACCTATATTCGACTACAAAAGCGAATCGGCAGAAAGCTCTAAAGGGCAGAAAATGAACATCCAAGTCCTCGGAGGGAATCACTGTACTAAGGAAATGAGAAGTACACTTCGGGAAAAATCGTTCAATGAGTGGGCTATGTACAAATGGCAACGTATCGGAGTAGTTCACTTTCAGGAGTTCCCAAACGCAAACAGATTCATCTGTGAGAAAAAAATCCTCTCCTGTTCCGAATGGAGGAATGCATTAAAACTCAACGTGAAATATGTGCCACTTCGTTGTGTTCCTGGTGTGGCAGGAGCAGCTGATTTAGGAACCCTCTGTGGCAAATGCAGCGGGGAGACGGAAACACCAGCACATGTGCTTGGTATTTGTCCTAACAGCATGCTCCTCGTCAGCCGGAGGTACCACAATGTGAAGCATAGACTTATAGAGCACCTCAAAGAAAACGAATACCAATGCTTTGAAGAGATGTACAGAATCGATGAGGAAGGAACATCACGATATGCCGACATCATAGTGTTCCGATGAGAAAAAATGAGAAAACGGCATATATCCTCAATCCCTCGGTTCGCTTAGAAAATAATGACGCCAAAGAGGCTGAAAACGTAGATTCCAAAAAGAAAAATATATATATGAAATGCACGGCGCACTTCGAAGAAAAGTTGTAAAAGGACTGTGGTTCGGATCGAGAGGGACCATTCCGAAGAGCACAGCCATCTTCCTCGAAGGACTGGGACTGACTATAGACCACCTGGCAGCATTAGCAGAGTCTATATTAGTGGACACACTAGGAATAATTGCCAATCACATATATGGCCACTGAGTGCTTATCTTCCATTCACATTGTTTCCTTATATACTTTAGACTTTATGTTCAATTCTATCAATTCCTTTTCTTCCACCACTATCTCCTTCTTTCGTCTTTATCTTTTTTATTTTCTATTCCTTGTTTCCAACTCCTTACACCTCCACCCTCAAATTTACCCTATTTCCGAATGGATGATAAGCACTCTGTGTATCTAGCAACCCAACGTAATTGGGCAGCCTATTTTATTTATATTTTTAAATAAAGTTTTCTCTCTTTTTCCCTGGTGTGTTATGAGCACTCCATCGCCCTACTTAAGTTTGTTTAAACCACCTCCCTACTTACACGTTAAGGCCACTTCTTCTTGGCTTGAAAGAGTATTATTGTTTTGAGGGCGGGTCTTGACGAGAGTTTTATTTGAAGTACATAGTTTATTGTCAGTCTGTGACAATTTCCATTAGCAGTTGTATACGATAGTACAACACGGGTACTTTCTTATACAAATCATGTCAGATCTTGGTACAAATGTCTACTTTTTGTTTTTTCTGTGATTAATTTTGCATGTTTGTCTAACAATGTATTTTCTTAAATGTTTTCATGGTCAGGTAGCCACACAAGTTTAATGTTGTAAATAAAAAAATTGGATACTAAGTAATCTATTGTAAATTTGAACTAAGATCGTTGAAGATAGCAAAATTAAAAAAAGACTATTTGATGCATAATGTTTTGTCATTGTCACTATATTTCTATGAATTAAAGATATTTTAATTTGACTTCCAAGTTCCAAAAGTAATTTTATTTCTGAAATAAATATATCCATCTGCAGCTTTAATTTAAGTCAGTTATTTGCAAATGAGAGTCCCAATTTATTCATGGAATGCAAAGTTTTAGTACTGTGGGATTCAAATTTTCTAATAATAAGACTCAAATTCCCAAAAAAGGCATTGAATGTTGTGAGTGTTGCATATGTTAGAGTAGAATGCAGCCATCCTACTCAGTAGCTTTTTGTTTTGGGAGAAGATATATCAATGAAATTTATGAAAACTGTTAAAATCTGAGGAAAATAAGTCTCCTTGGTAATATATGGTAAATTCTAAATACAGATATATAAACTGCTCACAAATTGAAGTGGACCACCTAAGGAAATTTAGATATTTTATCATTTTATTTACTTGATTGATGCAAGGTTTTCCTCAGCTTCAAATGAAATATTTTAACAACACTTCCGAGATGTTGAAGAGGTAAAAACAGAGTCTCCCTACTTCAACTACTAGGCTGAGATGCATTTTGAAATTTGTCCCATAAAATCATGTTTGTTTCCTCTTGTGTTTTGAAACATTGTTTCCTCTTGTGTTTTGAAACATTGTTTCCTCTTGTGTTTTGAAACATTTTTTCCATTAATTGAGGACTGGGCTTCATTACCACAACATTTTATATTGAGATTAAAAAGGGGTCGAACACTCCATTGAAGGAGGTTTAAGTAAAATAAAAAACAATATCTAGAATTTGTAAACATTTAATTGTTCATTTTTTAAAGGTTACTTTATTTAAAGAATATATTTTTCTTGAATTTTGTTTGGTGTATTTTTTTTTTTTTTAAACAGATACCAATGGATACGTAACGTATTGTACACACAAAGAACCAAAGAATAACCATGAGTATGGTTAAATAAGAGTGTTACCTAACTTTTAATGAGTGACTCACTTCAATTTGTGAGCAGTAGTGTATATATTATATATTATATTATTAACATTTTATAAATACATTTTTTTTTTATTGTTATAGTTGCTTTGCTGCTGATTACTACTAGTTTATACATCGGCTGCAGTGCACCTCCCCCCCCTCCCGACAACGCTAAATTAAAACTTTTAACAAGATTTTAATTACTTTCATTTCGTTTAATTTCCAGGTCGGATATGATAAGTCTGAGCGCTGATGAGACTGTATTTGACAGAAGGCTGACAGTAAAACAGGACCCTCGGTAAATGGCGTATTACCGCAGGGTGTAATCATGGTGGCACTGTCATTGCGGTCTATGCAACGTCCTTTACACCGAGGGCTTGGAAGGGGGGGGGGGGGTGGCAAGTAATTTCAAAACAATTACAACAATATCAGATGTCCTAGAACATGGAATGTATGTAGAACTCACAGTTTCAGAACCTTACTCCATTGACCGTTATAATTAAAGTGGTAACGTTATCCTGTAATGTCACGAAAATCACTAGAAAAACCATCCTTTAACCAATGGGAAGATGAAAATGCTCTTATGACGTCGATCGTATAATATATCTCGGAAATACTGGCTAGAAAAGTCTAACAGTTTTTTATTGTCGCCTAAATTTGTTTGGTTTTGCGTTAAATGGCAACCGTGAATACTTTGTAAGTATTTCGGTGTGGTAAACGAATGAAACAACTTTCAAATCTGTTTAACGATTTACGTGAAAAGTGAAAAAATATATTATATAATTTTGGTTTCTAGTACACCGAAAGGGCTGATATCCGTTGAAATTTATTTCAACACCACAAATATAACCCGAATGTCAACATCGGGAAGGTTAGGCCTGGTGAGTCAGTGTTGCCAGTGCCGAAATAATCTATTAATTAATATTTCATTTTTTTTTTGTTTCATTGTTTGCATTTAGTAAATTATTATTGCATCATCTTGCAATGGAAAGTTTATTTATTTCCAAATGTTTTATTTATTTTTTTCCTTTAGAAAGTGATTTGTTTTTTATTATACAGATTTTTATCAAGTTCATTTCATTTTTACCCGACTTTCCTTGAAACTCCGTTTTCACTGTTACCAAACAAACATATTAACATTTTTGCTATTTTTGTATTATTACAACAAACAAATCAACAAAATAATCATTCCATAGTAGAAATATACTTTTAAAAAAATCGCCAATTGTATAAATGAAAACATACTAAAATATTCTTTGAGGAAGTGCTAAAAGTTAAATTACATTATATTTTGACATCACTACTGACAATATACTTAATATACCTTGTATTCATGGAGAATTCGATTAGAATATGCAGTACTATTTAGTTAAAAACATTTCTCACTTGGATGGTTATGTTTTATCAGTTGTATTAGTACAGCTTTCTTCCTTTGTAGAAGGATATTGTATGTAATTTTTAATTCCTTTTAGTATACTTTTATGTTTGACTAATTATTTCTGTTTTTGATTCATCCATGTGTAGCGGTGCCCCCTAACTGCTCAGTTTTCACGGCTGGCAACACTGGACTGGATTTGTCTAGGTTACGGGACAACACTGCAGGCGAATTAACTATGTTTTAACCTGGGTTCGTTTGGCACTGACTGCTTCGGCAGTTACCATGTCCTTCCTAGACGGCGACCACTTGAATCTGCCTCCGTTGTCTTGCAGTGCTTGTTTTCGTCATATAAACCCCACCATACGGCTTAATATGTAATATACTCCAAGACAGCAGAGTAAAAATACTCATATTATTCTTAGAGAACAGTTAGTAATATAAGATGTACAATATTTTGTGTTTGGATACTTATAAGAAATTACTTATCACAAAGTCACACTCTATACAATAGTGCTCTTTTGGTTGTCGGATTCACAACAAGTTTGAAAAATCGTTGGTTGAATTTATGTAATGATGTATGAAATTTATATTGTTCTATTTCTAAGTACCTATCTTATAAAAGTGTTTGGTTTTATACATACCATTTTCTTTAGTCCAAGAGTGCATGGCTTTGGGAGACGATTCTACGTAGCACTGTATAAATACGTCAGAACCTAGTGGTGCAGCTACCAACTGGTTCGTCACTTTCACCATCGGGTGGACTGAAATAAAATAATAAATTAATTATTTGAGAACATCGGAGTTAAATGTGTAAGCGTGTTGATGAGGCGTGCTCCGGTAGTGGTCGTTTTGTTCTTAATTTTTTTTGAAGATCAGATTTGTGCTGTTTAAAGTACCTTTAAAATGAGACTTCAGCGACTTCTGGACACTCTCCTCCATGGGCTAATAGGAAAATGTGGCTATGAATAAACAACCGGCTCGATTCAAAAAATTTTAGGACACTTTATTTCCTGGTGAAAAAGACGTGCATCCAAGTGAGTCGGATATGGCAGTCGAAAAAGCCTCGATCATTTTTGCTTGCCAAAGAATGACTGAACACCCGTCTCAAAGTTATTATATAGCTTATCGTTTATGTAAGGATAACGGAAAAATTACTCGAAGAGGTTTTCGGGACAAAATCTAACAAGAGCGTTGAAAGAAATTGTCGGAAAATTGGTGCATGGGGATATGATGGAACACACGTGCCAAATTTTGGCTAACCAATATTTATCTATAATAAAAAGATTTTGTAAGAACAAACTGTGAACTTTTCAATGGAATTTTTTAGATTTGTTTTGAGATAATGAAGCACATACAAATAAGAACTTTCAAATATAAACCTGAGTTTTCGGATGTACTTACAGTGAATTTGAACTATGAATCTCTTACTGACGGATGGTGGAATCCCGTTGCTCGCGATGCAAAGGTACACACCCATTTCGCTTCTCTGGACATTCGTTAGATGAAGTACTTCGCCTTCGTATTGTCGAACAACTAAAGGAAACAAAAAAACAAAATATATTAATGGGAGTTATCAACGAACTTAGGTTGAGTGTCTTTTATCAGAAATATAATGAGTCATTTATAACAAAAACAGGCTGGGATATTGGTCAAAACAGTATTGTTATTCAGATAATAATAAATCACATATGACAAGCTACAGGTCGATAGCACTTACCACCTACGTCTGAAAACTGCTAGAAAGAGTGACCAATAAATTATTTTTTGATTGCTTGAATAAAGGAACTTTCTTTCAGTGATGAAATGTGGTTTTAGACATCATTGGATTGGAATCAATATCAAATCAAATACTGTGTTTCCCCAATAAAAATCAATATTGATCATTTCGTTTTACTTACGGCCCCATAGCAGAACTAAGGGCGACAGTGCGTCATTGTCGCAGAAAGACGACAAGGGCCGCAGAAAGATCAGCCTGACCGACCGGTTGTTTTTTAAATAGTGGCTGCAGAAAACGTCAATAAAATTATTTTTTGCAGAAAAGTTGTCTGTAGAAAGTCAAAAAACTATTTTCTGCAGAAAGATTCTCCATTCCAAAAACTATGACCAACGCTACAAACGTCAGGCATTATTTAAACGAAAGAAAACTGCTCTGCTAAGTCGATATTCGGTGTATCGACCGTGAGAATTTATACATTCCATAGAATAACCGAATTACCAAAGCGATACAATATTAAAACAACAGTAGGCGTATTCCAACCCGATACAATTGTTTGAAAACTATCGAAATGCGATCATAAAATCGATTATTGAAAGAATGCTTACTCGAATACGCCAATGCGAGAAGTGCTACTCCGTTGCAGAAAGATTAAAAAGGTTCTGCTTTGGGGAATTACGGAATATTATAACCCGTTCAGTTAGATGGAATAGTTCTAATCCAGCATGCGCAAATGATTCCGCCATTTGAATTTCCAAGACAATGGACATCATCACCCTACTTTAAACTCAATAAAAAGTGATTATGTCTCGTTTTGGACGAGGGAAGGCTTTGAGAAGAGAGGCCAGGGGTGAAAGTGTTTAATATTTATCAATACTTAGCCAAAGCTAAGGCTAAAAACAATATAAGCTATAGCCTGATCATAGCTTTAGTTGGCGGGAAAAGGGATGGCCTATATTCCCCTTGCAAGAAATTGGTGGTAAAAATGCTCTCTGTTATAACGTAGGTACGTACAGGTTTGATGGTTGCTAAAGAGATTCTTGCCATGCCTTTCATAGTAATAACTAAAAAACTCCAATTTTTGAATTGTGTCACTTTAGAAATACTAGTGGGATAAGATGTACATTTTATACAGTGTTATTAATTGTTTTAAATGTAAGTAAAATTTTAATTCAATTGATATCACGTGCAATCCGGTCAACGTGTAAGGTTGCAAATACAAACCCCCTCCAGACGGACCGATTTCGCTGGCTAACTAACTCTTCCAATCTTTTGTTAAAGATTTGCATACGTATGTAAACATAATATGTTTATATTTAAAATAAACCCGTTATTATGAACATATTATGTTCTTAATAACGGGTTTATTTTCGATATCTAGGTTCCATGAAGATATGAAACAAATTTTCAAACATTTTCTTTCATGAGAGGAACCTCAAAAGCTACTTTCCTTGGTAGAGTGCCAAAAGGCCGGTTTATAGTCTTTTTGTGATCAAGGCTGTGAAACTCCGAAATAGTATTGATATATAAATTTTCTTTGCGTATATTAATCTAATCACTGCAAAAATAAAGTACGTTCTTTCTAAATGGTCTCAAATAAAGTTTCTGATAAACATCGTAAATTTTGAAGCTGGTATGAATTAAACAATAATTAAAACGGTGTTTTGATAATTCACATTGTAGTCTGTCGTCCTGAATAATGACTACTTTGCCCTGAAATATGAAAACTGTTTTCAGGAGGTTATCGTAATGAGAGGGCGAGAGAAAGCATTATTGCCGGAGATTAAACCTGCTCGGATCGGACCACCTATAGAAGCAGCTCCCGATAGGAGTTATATTGTACTTAATCCTAATCCGTCACGGATTATGCACTCTGTATGCACCTAACAATAGCCCCTCTTACACCGACTCACTCCGATATAATGTTCACAGCTTTTCAAGCACCTTTGTTTTATCAGGGCTTCCATAACGTGGAACAATATAAAAATCAGCACTTCGTACCCATAGACAGCATTGTTTGTCGGTAATAACCCCTGTTAAAACGACGAGAGACTAAAAGTGTTTGGGAAAACGAGCTCTGGAGAGCTCAACGCTATCGCATAACGCATTTAACTGGAATGTTACATGATCCAAAAAATATTACAAACACGCTTCTCGTTTGATTGTCGTATTTTAATGAACATATGCAATTAAAAAAAAAACAGCAATAATTTAACAACAGCAACATAGGCGTAAATAGAAAATAATTTCGGAGGGGGCTGAGACCATTTCCGGTGTATGGAATACTAACAATTTAGATCTTGGAAGAGTTTTAGCCAACCCAAAATAGAATATGTTTTGTAAACTGAATGATCTTAGTTGATTTATTTTTGAGGGTTTTCTGAAATTTTTACCGATCAAATCAAAATTTCGGGGGGAGGGGGGGGGGCTGCAGCCCCCCTTATATACGCCCATGAACAACGACAAATAGAGAAAAAAACGTTCAAAAGAACAGAAACCGAGACTTTTAAATTTTAAGCACCGATTTCTCCGAATGATATTGCTCTATCAAATTTTTCATTAAAATCATTTTTGTAGACAATTTATTAAGCTTTCGAATAATGCCTTACAATTATCACGATTTCCCAACAGTTTTCGAAATATTTAAAGAAAGAAAAAAAAAAAAAAAAGAAAATCCCAAAACTGCTCATTTGTATTAATATAATTTTTTTTTTTTTTTTTTCAAATAGTTCCTTAACTCTAAACGTAAACAAAATTTAAATATCTTTCAATTTCGATAAATTCCAAGTGACTACTACTTTATCTAATAATGCGCACCACATTTTGTATGGCTTGCTCGTAACCTCTTCCGAGGCTTAGGACATGGGCGTATCTAGGCAATAATATTTGGAATAGTTTTAGCCAACTAAAACGCTATAACACTATGGCTATGATTTAGTTAATAATTAAATATTTTCTATTTATTATAAGACAGTGACCCTATTTTTCCAATATATTCGTCTGTGGCAGAAGGTCAATTTTATAAAAACACACTTTCTTTCTTCTGTACTCTTTTATTAGGCTCTACATATTTCACGTCGCTGTGACGCCTCTTCTGGAGCACTTAATCTAAATAAAATAAAATAAAATATGGTTACAGCCTATCCATTAGAGAACCTTCCGCAGGTAGGGCCACGTCTGGGCTGATAAGATCAATCATGTCTACTGGGTATCAGCTGTTTAAAATCGATAGTTTTAGGGTAAATGTCGATTTTCCAAAAGAAGTTTTTGTCATTTTATAAAATTTTTTAAGTCGTCTTGTTTATTAAATTAAAAAATATTTTATCCATTTTGCAGAAAAGTTTATTTATAAAATGACAAAAACTTCTTTTGGAAAATCGACATTTACCCTAAAACTATCGATTTTAAACAGCTGATACCCAGTAGACATGATTGATCTTATCAGTCCAGACGTGGCCCTACCTGCGGAAGGTTCTATTCCTTGAAACTTTGACAATTCAATAATACACCAGCAAGAATTTACATATTTTTAATTTATTTTATAATTCCTTACCTAAATTTTACTTAAATATGCAGTGTTAAAAATGGTACATCCTCAAATAATAAGTTTTTTTTTCAAATACATTAGTGACCACTTCTAACTGAATTCTCTAATCCGGCGTTTTCTGTAATCCGACTGTACCCCGGTCCCGACGACGCCGGATTAGGGAGAGTCTACTGTATAAATATTGTAACGGAGGTCATTTTCGGGATCTATTAAGTAGGGTCGATGAAGCTTTCAAGAAAGTTGTCAAAAATTCTTTCATCAGTTTTTATTAAAGACTCAAAAATCAGAAGACCGAAGCATAGTGTTTATCTATCAACAGTTTAAAGATGGTTTGTTCTTCTGTTATAAAGTGTATTTATTTATAAATCCAAATGCAATTTCTACCATATCGAAAATACAGCCTATTAGGATGAATTAATAAGTATATGTGAATTTTAATAAATTGGAAAGCTAGAAGAGAAAACATTTAAATATTAAACCTAAAAGAAAACTTGTATAAAATAAATGATGGATTGAAATCTTAGTAGAGTATAAGCTGTCAGAAGAAGTTATGAAGAAACTTAAAAAGTATGAAAACCAATTTCTTCCATTTTCTTGACTTTATAAACTGTCAAGAGAATCAAAATAAATGAAGGACTATAAAATGTTTTTCCTCTATACTTCTACAAAAGTAAAAATAATCCTTTAACAAGTGTTTTGACAATTCCGTCCAGTGCTTTGATAATAAATTTCAGATTTTTTTTTTTTTGGAAGATAATTCTACAATTTGAGAGGTTGTATACTGAAATATGTAGCTTTCTGTAATTTATATAAATAGAATATAATATCAAAGCTCTAAATTAATAAGGAATTGAAAAGAAACCCCTGGCTTAATTCTACTGTTTTTCCGAAGAGATGAATGCAATAAAGCAATAGAAGTAATATAAGAGAATTAATATATAGAAAAATATAATTTATGAAAATAAACTTGTGGTAAATAATCTGCAGGAGGAATGAAATATTTTTATTCTATAATTTGATTAAATTGAAATCAAATTATTCGTATTTTAGAAAACAGTTTTAGCCATAAGGAAACTCTAAATATATCACCAAGTAAACAATGATTGTGCTTTCGGTTTTGATTGGCCTTTTAGGCTCCCTTGTTCAATGGATAAAAAATTGACAGCATTCGTTCGATGTATGTCAGATAAACATTATATTATTGTGTATTGGGATTCATAATTATTAAGTAACTGGATGAAAATGTATTTCCATTTTATATCTGTATTTGGGCGAATCGCCTCCGTTGCGGGTGTTAACAAATAAATAAATAAAAAGAAAATGTTAACATCATTGTAACAGCTCATTTCTACCCATCACTTAAGAGACCCATATCAGAATAGTTTTGCTCTATATATCTGTAATAAACAGTTGGACACGATATCCATCGAGTTTCGTTCTAAGGATGTAAAATTTCATTTCATTTTTTTTTTCTTTTTACGGTCTTCGTATGATAATTTGTGTCCGTCGAAATCGTCCAATCATTTTTGTCGCGAAAAAACTAAAATTATGACCCTTACCGGGTCAAGACGCACACACACACACAATTACGTATGTCCTACGTAGAATCGAAGAACATTTCAAGAGATTTTTCAAATATTCTTTCATGAGATCAACTCCAATAGCTACTCTCCTTCGGAAAGTGTAGAACATAGATTAAATGGTACGAACAACATTTACTTGAACCGTTTTAAATTATAACTTCTATTTAGTTTCTATTTTCCTCATTTACGTGTTAAGTCGAATTATCACCTCATTAGGTCGATGTTATTTTGGTCGACCGTTAGCCAAGTCCTTTAAAAATAGTCTCGTCGAGAGTTGATCTTATTTAAATGAAACATAGGATAGGTGTAAATATTTGGAAACGATTCGTCAATTATGAAAATACTGTAAAAAGGTACTCTCATTGAACTGTTAAGATGGCCATACACGTTCAGTTCAAATCTCAAGGCCGACACTGCACAGTTTGGCCTGTACGGGTCTAGTACACACATAAGTTAATTAACCTCAAGGCAGGGACTGCACAGTCCAGCTATAGTAAACCCACTGATTGTGAAGCAAATACACATATCAGGCCTGGGCTGCACAGTCCCTCATTGGTCTGTACAATTGAGTAGGTGAGATGCAAAACTCGTTCATAAGACAGGAATATATTTTTCTGGAAGCTCAGAAAACTCAAAAACACGTCTTGTAGAGTGGCCAGATTAAAATGTTTTTGCCTTCGAAAGGCACATTTTTATGTTTACAGATTTTTGCTATGTTGTAACATATGTTGAAATATTTTTTTAGAATCTAATGCCATCTCAATTTGCCAAAATATGGAACGAACGAGTTTTGCACTTCACCTTCTCAATTATTCTATTGGTGTTTTCATTCTACTTCGATGGACTGTACAGTTCACCCCTGGCCTCACCGTGTATGGGCACTCTTAAACATTTAGCGTGTTAACAATAAATCTAACCACTACTTATTATAAGAAATCTAATAATACAACGACTTGTATATTTTAAGAAATATTCGAACGCATATTTT
This sequence comes from Gonocerus acuteangulatus, assembly GCA_946811695.1. Taxonomy (NCBI): domain Eukaryota; kingdom Metazoa; phylum Arthropoda; class Insecta; order Hemiptera; family Coreidae; genus Gonocerus; species Gonocerus acuteangulatus. The sequence goes on along the minus strand of OX328126.1, from coordinate 35,939,260 downwards.
ATAAGGAAAAAAAAATCACTTACCTGATAGATAAATCCGTATTTCAGTCTCTTCCCTTTTCTCGTTGGAGAAATGACAAATGGCCGGAAATCTTACGGTCGGCTAATCTCCGTCAACCGGTCTACTTTTCAATTTGGCCGCTAGACGGCGGTGGAGAGTCGTTATAATTCAGAGACGCCGAGCGTGGAGGGGGAGGGGGCTAGGCAACCATTTCTCAAGGGACACCCCCCTCCGGCCCCCCTTCTACCGCTTAAGCCCTGCGTAATTCAAAAACTTTAATAGGAAGGAGAAAGGGGCACTCCTACTTAAACGGCGGTTTTATCAGGGACTTAGTTTGTTTTATAAATCTCTTACAACTCTTTACTATATATCTTATACTTGGATCTTCTGGAGATCGTAGCTCACTGCTCACCCGCTCCACTTCCTTCTACCTCCGATCGCTTCTTTGAAGGTGGAAGGAGGGGACTTTTCAGGAGACCTATTGTGAGAGGCATTCGAATATTTCAATTTTTGCGATACATTATACGGGTTGCGGGTATTTTATTTAGGAACCACCGGTCCTCTAATCTACGCGAGACGTCCTACCCACATTATTCCAATGACTGACTTCAATGAGGAAGGTTCTTGCTTACCGTCTGTGTTCATGTTCTTGGTGCTCCCGACACAGTTTTATTCAGTGTTTCTTAGGCCAGTAGCTTCTCGCTCGGTCTATGGTAATCCGCTTCCCTTGGCGTTATCAAGTTGTCTTTTTCGGAGTATATTCTACGCCCGGTTCCAGCTTTTATTCTGCAGGCTGTCTCTCGGCGAATGGTGAGCTTTTCCCATAATTCCCTCAATTCCTCCTTAGACCTCTTCCGTTCTTCTCACCCTTCAATGCCGTGTACCCCGGAGGTGAATGCCCTAAAAGTAAAGCTGATTTTTTTATTCACTATACATGGGTCGTACCCAGAGTCCATTATTTTCCGTCCGTTTTTTGGTATTTCCTTATCCTATATATATATATATATATATATATATATATATATATATATATATATATATATATATATATATATATGTAATATGTAAAAATCTGTCACGATGTATCTTGAGGAGATAAACTCCGAAACTACTAAACCGACTTTGATCTAATTCCTTAAATATCTGTAAATTTGGTCCAAGATAAAAGATAGGATAGTTTTTATCTCAGTTATAGACGTCAGCGTTTGTAATACACATATAATTTTTATTATTGGATAATAGTGTGTATTTATTGGTTGTTTTTATGAATTCCTAATAGATGGTGGTTTAAGTTCATTCATCGCTACAATTCTCTAAAATTGCTTGATTTGTTTCGCCCCAGCCGTAACTTCTGCTTCTTCACAAAGAACCTCGGTGTGCTTTGAACTTCACTTATGATAATTGTATTTAATTGGTATCAGTTAGTTTCAAAATATTCCTCAGTGTTCTGGCATGAAATAACTAACTTGCTGAAAAATATTTATGAGTTAATTATTTGTGAAAATGACTTGCATTTAACTACTTGCGCTCATGACGCATTATTATTATTATTACACTTGCGTTAGCGCTCTTTGTGCACTAAAATACATGAGTGCGAGGTTTTCTTAAAACAAGAAGTCGCTTGCAGCGGATTAATCTCCAATTTATCGTCCATCGCTCTCACGACTTTCCATCAGGAACAATATTTGTGTTGAGAAACTACATTACGGTCGCCAAGGCCGATTTAGCCATGAGCAGATCTTCTAGGAGCCTCTCTCACCAAAAGGCCCCATTGTAAAGCGGAGCTATTTAAGAAGTTTAAAACAAACAAACTGGGAGTAAGTTGTAAGGCTTAGAGTTAAGCCGGTCCGGTAAGTTCTCCCTAAGCAGGCTCTTCCGCTAGGGGGATTAGTCTCAAGCGGGAACGCATGCCTCACATGGTATTCCGTTTCACTAACATCCAACGACATTTTCTGCACTGCAGAAGAAGGAATACAGCTATTGTGGTTGCACTCCTTAAAGATTTTGCAGAAAACCTTCTTGAAATCTTCATCAATCCTAATTAGCAGATATCTAAAACGACCCCCGTTAAATTTATACAGGACTAGTAATAGATAAACGTTTAAATTGGAAGCCACATCTCTGAGCCGGGCTCAGGACCAGATCACGGGCCCCCAATCATAATTCCCTTACTTAATGGCTGAGATGTCTAATAAATGTATACTAATCTGCAATGTATTGTTCTACAGAAAATGTAATATGTTCTTACAATTACAAAAAAAATATCACAAAACAGAAACTTCTAGTTCGTTGTCATTGGCTGGGCCTCCGAGAGTAATTCTCCCTGTCCAAATAACTCCAAGGGCCCCTTAACCCCCTCCCTCATCCATTAACCTTACAAAAAACTATATAAAAATGACATTTCTCTGAAAACAAAGTTAAATGCATTGGTAATTGAACAGAGTGGAAAATTTACATATTGTCTACGTCTAAGGTACATTGGCACTTCCTGGAGCCAAACATTTATGGACTTACAATATTTAAAAGCTAGTTTATATATTAGAAATAGAGAATGTAGTAAGTTATCTATTGGTTGTTCTCAATAATAATTACGTGCACTATACTTAGGTATATAGTTTTGTTATTTCACATTATAATGTGAGAAAAAAAAGTGACACCGGGCCCCCCTGAGACCACGGGCTCCTGTTTAGTTGTCATAATGAAATTGTCATTGTAATAATGAAATATGCTATTCTGGGACTACAATTGTTTTGTGATGTATGTACATTAAAAAAATATAGATCTCATTCCAACGAATACAGGCTATGCCGAGCCTCTATTTCTAAAATACATTTTTTTTTTCAAGCTCATGACCTATAAATTTTTCCAATTATCGAGGCCCGGGAAAACGTTACCCAACTGCCCCCCCCCCCCCCCACGTGGGGCCCTGAGCCACACATAACACAGAAAAGATAGGAACTAACCACACGTCTTTTATCACGCTTATTGGACAAACGCTCGAAACTTTCATTGACAAACAAACGACTTATATACAACACCATACTCCGACTTATGGACTAGAACTCTGTGGTTCCAATTCCAACAGAATACAAACAATGAAATCCAAAATCATTCGAAAAATATCCAATGCTCCTTACTAAGACGTCTCCAACCTAACCCTGCATAATGACTTCAATATCCCTTTTATCCAAACCCTGGCCAAATCAGTCTATCAGAAGATCCATTCCAATCTCCCTGGCCATCCAAATCCTTTTATAAACTCTCCACAATCCACAAAATCCTCATAGAAGACTGAAGAGGCGGTGGCCTAAAGACAATTTGTGCAAAAAATGTATTATATTTTCTTTTAAATTTTTACGGTGGTTTTCATTTTCTTTTAAAATATTCTTTTTAAAATAAAAGGAATTTTGTTAGCATTGTATCGAGAATTGTTTATTTAATTTACATAATTGTACATTTTAGAGCTTTATTCATATGAAAAAGCCGAACGAGGCTCGCCATACCGGAATATTCTATTATCAATAAAATTACAGTTATATTATCAAACCACCATTACGAATTTCACAAATAGCTCTCTCCTTTTTTATTAGAATTCATTTTATTATTTAATGGCCAATCCTCAGTCGAACAAGCACAACCTTAATGAAAGATAGAATCAAAAATTGTTTAGAGAAAAATATCTACTGGGGGTTTCCAGCTCTCATCGTGCACTGCAGGTAGAATTCATATTGCGGGGACTTCCAGAAAGCAAAATAAATTGAGTTAAAATATTTATTAATCTCATTATATTAATTATCTTTTAATTTGTTATTTATTTAACGTAATAAAAACGTTTTAGTATTTTTTGTTAATAATTTGGTTATTATTGGCAGAGGTTTATAGGCAGGCTCGATTTCCTCGATTGAAGTTCTTTCATCGCACATTTTTGGGGTGAGGTTAGAGAGATTCTGTGCTTGTCGCGTAATTAAAAATGTTGTTAGTTCCAGGAAAATAATGCGACGCTCTGAAGGTTTTTCAAAATTTTAATTAGTGATTTTTCCCTTTACTTCTCCTCTTTAATCAGTTCATTATGAATAACACACCTCTCCCATCCTCTCTCTCTCCTGTTATATATTTCAATATTTTCTTTCCTCCTGTTATGAAAAATCTCAAAGGTTTTCCGTCAGAATCTCTATATAAACCCTCCAGTATGTTCTGAAATTGAATGCAATACATAGAAATAATAATAATAAAAAAAAAAAAAATACTATTTAAAGACACTAAAGTTCTAAATTATTACCCAAAGCAAGTTAATAATATTTTTAGATTGATTTGATGTCTGATATATTTTCTATTTAGGACTTTCCGATGGTAAGTAGCTATTGACATTGCACTCATTGATCAAAGCTACTAGATACCGAAAATTGACACAACAATTATCTATTTTTTACATATACTTTTATTTGTCACTATTCATATTCAAAGTTAAGTACATTGACAATAAATATTTAGTTAGTCAAATTTTTAAAAATTTTAAATTCTGTTGCCATTGTATAATATTTTTGAGGCTGCTAATATAATAGTGGTTCTGAAATTTTTAGTATCGTCGTTTCTTCACTTTTAAAATAAATGCAACTATCCTCTTTAGAATTTCGAACAAAAAAATGGCGGCGCTGTCTCTGACGGACGGAAACCCTCTTTTTTCTCGGGCGATAATCTGCAGGCGGAAATTTTTAATCTAGAACGAAAAACTAAAATTAATACGAAAGAAGAAGGTTTAAATCTAGTAAAGTACGTGGGATTTTTAAGAAATATTAATTTTTTAAAAAATTGTGAACAATTATTTATTTTCTATTAAACAATTCTGCGTACTTTACTAGCAATTTATAATTAGCAAGCTGCAGTTAAATTTTGTTGATCGGGTAAAAATTGAAGACGCCAGAGCATCGCCTGATTTGAAAAACATAGTTTTGAGAAAACGACTTTAAACTTTAATGTTCATTTTTCTTATTTAATTTTTTTTTCATACTTTTTTTACTTGTACTAAAGTTTTAAAAAATGAGTATTAATTTTGGTTATATCAGGTATATTATGTTCTATGGATTTGAAAAAAATCTGTACGTTATAGAGAAAAACGGACTTCATTCTCGGCCTCAGCACACCGTGAAACACAGAGATTAGCCAAAATCATCAAATCAAATTTTTGGTTGTAGACCTGTGTTATTAGTGGTCCACATATAAAATGCAAAATTCTTTCTAATAGTAGTGTAACAGCCTTTAGTAGGCCTGGTCAGGTTTATTATCCCTGAAGTGGAAGTGTTTAGCATACATAAGGGGTTAGGAGAGGATGGAGATTAGGTTGGTCGGCACAAGTTCTGATAACCTCCGATCTGTGGTCACTGACTCTAATAGTAATGTCCAACACTCCATCTTGGTGGGGGTTAACATCTACCTTATATATCTTATCATCTCTTTTCTCACTCTTTACGGCTTTACCTTTCTCTCTTTTTATACAGATTTCTTATTAACAATGTTAAGTGTATAGGATTTACAACTTACAAGAATGATTTGCAGTTTTCAATTGCGAGAGAACACTTAATAAAGTTTTATTTATTTTTAAAACATGTGTTTTTTTTTGGGGGGGTTATCTGATAACCGCTACAGGATTCCCCTCCCAGATGACGGAGTCAGAGAAGCTGACTGTGAAACTCGTTTCACGGTTCTCCCGGAACGGGTCCTGTAGGGCTCTTGAGTTGGCGGTGGCGGTTGAGACTGCGTTTTTGGGAGAACTGGTGGTGTGTCCTGAGTCTGTTCGGATGGAAGAAACGCAGGCTTAAGCCGGTCTGTCGATATGGTGGCTTGGCGGCCTGGGAGTTGCACTTCGAAGTACTTGTCGTGTCGTTGGAGAACTCTGTGTGGTCCGGAGTATGGTGGTGTCAGCGGACGTCGGGCACAGTCTTCCCTGATGAACACATGCGTGCAGTTCTGCAACTCCTGGTGTACATAGGTCTTCTTAGTGCTCTCCTTATACTCGGCTGGTCGAAGGGTGCGAAGATGTTCCTTCAGCTCCTGCAGGAGTGCGTGTGGATCTTCCGCGGTCGTGTGTTGCTCCAAAAATTCGCCTGGCAATCTTATGGGACAACCGTAGACTGCTTCAGCTATGCTCGATGAAGTATCATCTCGCAGGCTGGCTCTGAGTCCGAGGAGTACGGTTGGCAATATGCGGGTCCAGTTGTTGCTGTCAAGGTGTGCTGTAATGGCGGCTTTGAGTGTCCGGTGCCATCGTTCTATGCATCCGTTAGCTTGGGGATGATAAGCAGTTGTGCGACCTTTCTCGATTCCCAGAAGCGAAGTCAGCTGATGAAAAAGCTGGGATTCATATTGCCGGCCTTGGTCGGTGGTTATTCTTGAGGGAACGCCGAATCGCCAGATCCAACCAGTGTAGAATGCGCTTGAGACGGTTTCGGCTGTGATGTCACGTAACGGTATTGCTTCTGTCCATCTGGTTTGACGGTCTATCATCGTGAGACAGTAACGGTGGCCGTCGGAGGGTGGAAGTGGGCCAATTAAATCTAAGTGGACATGCTGAAAGCGAGTGGCAGCTGGGAATGTTCCAGGAGGTGCATGGGTATGCCGGTGTATCTTACTCTTCTGGCAAGCGATACAGCACTTAGCCTAATCAGCTACTTCCTTATTCATGTTTGGCCAGAAATATCGCTCTGCTACCATTTTCCGTGTTGTCCGGACGCCAGGATGACTTAAGGTGTGCACCTTGACGAAAGCACTGTGCCTGAAGTTCTGCGGGAGATATGGCCTTGCCTTGCCTGTTGACATCTCACAGAGAAGGGTCTTGTCGGTGCCAGGAATTTCGATGGCTCTAAAGGTTAGGTTAGTTTGTTCCTGGAGTCGGCTGATCTCATGGTCTTCTTGTTGGGCTAAAGAAAGGGCGACAAAATCGTCTGGAGTTTGGATTTCAGCAATCCTTGATAGGGAATCGGCAACAATGTTTTCCCTGCCTGGACTATAGATGATCGTAGTGGTGAATTGGCTAATGTAAGTTAGCCAACGGATGCGGAGAGGTGAAGTGGATTCAGGCTTTTGTGTGAAAGCATGAGCTAATGGGCGATGATCTGTGATGATTGAGAAAACTCGGTCTTCCAGTTGAGGTTGAAGATGTTTGATGGCCTTGTATATAGCCAGAAGCTCCCTGTCGTAGACAGAGTAATTCTTCTGCGCTTTATTGAGTGCTAACGAGAAAAAGCTTAGAGGATGCCATTTGTTATCCTGTTTTTGTTGTAAGACAGCGCCTAGACCGACGTCAGATGCGTCGCATGCGAGTGAGATCTATGCGTCTGGGTTCGGATGGACGAGCTCAGTTGCTTCAGCAAGGTTCTTCTTGGTGTCTTCGAAAGCCTTGAGCGTTTCTTCGTTCCAATTGATTGGAGTTTTGTCATTTTTCTTGACCTGATGGAGAAGTCCGTTGAGAGGTTGTTGGATTGATGCTGCGTGGCGAAGACAAGGTCGGTAGAAATTCACCATGCCCATAAAGCGCCGAAGTTCTCGAACGTCCTTGGGAAGTGGGAATTCTAGGACAGCCTTAACTTTGTCTTCCAGAGGTGTGACGCCAGATGGTGTTAGATGGAATCCAAGGAAATCGAGCTCTGGAACACCGAAGACACATTTCGATGGGTTCACAGCGATGCCGTTCATGTCGAGACGACGAAGTACTTCTCTGATGTGAGCTTCATGTTGTTCCTCGTTGTCCGAAGCGATCAAGAAGTCGTCAAGAAACTTGAAGAGAAAGGGTAGGTCTCGGAATTGGTTGTCGACGAAACGCTGGAAGCTTTGACCTGCGTTCTTCAGTCCAAAACTCATCCTGTTGTATTCAATAAGGCCAAATGGGGTAATAATGGCAGTTTTCTCTCGATCTTCTACTGCTATCGGTATATGATAGTAAGCCTTGCGGAGATCTATTTTGGAGAAGATCTTCTTGCCATGTATCTCCATTGTGAAGTCTCGAAGATTGGGTATTCCATATCGATCGGGAATAGTGATGGCGTTCAGGGCTCGATAGTCTCCACACAATCGGAGAGTACCATCTTTTTTCTTCACTACGTGGAGTGGACTGGACCATGGACTTTTGGAAGGTTGGCATATTCCGCTGTCGATGAGCTCCTGGATCTCCTTTTTGACTTCCTGGTAAATTCCTGGAGGCAAACGGCGGCATTTAGCCGTGACAGGTCGTCCTTTGGTCTCTATATGATGCTCCACTGTTGAATTGGATGGTCCACGGTTGGGAGTGACCTGAGTGACGGTAGGGAATTCACCTAGGATGCGGGCAAATCGATTATCGGCTGGAAAGATGGAGAAGGTTGGTATTTCTGCTGAGGATATGGTACCTACAATGCTACGTCCTGAGTGCTGGTCGATCAGTCTCCTGTTTCTTAAGTCCACAGTAAGCTGATGCCAGTAGAGAAAATCAGCACCTAATATAGCCTTGGCGACGTCGGCTAAGACAAAGGTCCACTTGAGAGGTTTTCTGAGTCCTAAGTCGACATATCGAGTGATTTCACCGAAGGTTGGAATCGGGGAGTTGTTGGCTGCTATTAAGGTGAAATCAGATGGAGTCTTACGCCGTCCTTTGGGCACAGGGAGAAGAGATATGCATGCTCCTGTGTCAATGAGAAAGGGCTGACCAGTGGTTCTGTCCGTCAGAAATAGGCGGCGGTGCTGCTGGGTTGTGAAAGTTTCCGCCGCAACTTTCACATTTCCGAGTTTAAAGCTGGCTCTTCGGATTTCCAGTTGCAAGGTTGTGTGCAGCGTCGGGCTTTCTCGCGGAATCTCTGGTGGTAATAGCAGGTATCGCGCGACTGGGATCGAGGGAGATTGTCTTGATTCCGGCTGCTGCTGGAGCTTCTTTCGCGGTTCTTCATCTTCAGAAAGCGTAGGATCTCGTCTACGTCGCGGCGTAGAGCTCCGAAATCTTCGGATGGGTGCTCGCATCTGTTCGTGACTGATGTGGTAGTTACGGAAGACTGGTTTGGGCGAGGTTCTGACATGTCTCGAATAGCGTACGTTTCAGCTGACGGGGATACCTCCAAGATCTTGTCGGCTACTTCTGCCAGTTTTTGGATGTCAGTGTGGCCTGTGGAAATGAGGATGGGACGAATTCGTGGGGGTAAATTCTTCATCCACAGGGTGCTAATAAATCCGTTTGATACATCGGAGCCAGCTAATTGTTGTATTTTTCTGAGGAGCTGTGAAGGAGTCTGGTCTCCGAGTTGCATTTCTTCTAACAGCTTGCTAATTCTACGTGTTTCGGATTCTCCGAACGTGTTGATGAGCCAAGCTTTAAGGTCCTCGTATGGTTGCTCAGTCGGTTGGAGGACGATATCTGAGACTTGGCTAAGAACATCCAGATCGAGATTCGGTATGACGAGCTGGAATTTTTTTAGGCTCGATGTTACGCGGGATGTCGCAAATACAGCCTCGATCGTCGCGAACCATAAAGTCGGGTTCTGTTTCCAGAATGTCGGTAGTCTTGAACTCGGCCCTTGGTAGAAACTAACCTCAGGCTGGGTTTCATGGAGATCTGTATCGGACGTAGATGAGTTTTTTTTGGACATGACGAACGGCGAGAAGTGAAATCAGAAGTATTGTTCAATATCAGGGGTCACCAATGTTAAGTGTATAGGATTTACAACTTACAAGAATGATTTGCAGTTTTCAATTGCGAGAGAACACTTAATAAAGTTTTATTTATTTTTAAAACATGTGTTTTTTTTTGGGGGGGTTATCTGATAACCGCTACAACAATATCTCTCTCTCTCTTTCTCGTTTCCTCTCTCCTCTCTCTCGCAATGATTTCCTCCTCATGTTTCGAGAAAACATCTGAAAGGTTTTCCGGCATAATATCTCTATATACCCTCCGGGACGTTCTGAAATTCTGAGAATTTCCCTATTGCCAAACAGCATAATTAGTATCGTCTTTCCTTGTCATAATTGATACTAAACATGCTACTTGTTTGTTTGCGTTTTTATTTGACTGCCAGAGTTCTTTGAGGTTTTATTTTTATTATATTACTCGGAATAATCTATTTTTTTTTTTAAGAAAATGTTATAGACTTTTGCTTATTGAACTTAATATCTCACCATGAAGTTTTCCTTAAGTGGTTTGGGTATTCGAAGTGCTAGATATAGATATGAGCTGCCCTAACTTTAGTGCGTGTCTTCCTGCCCTGATATTTTATTTGTTTACATTATTATTATTTTTTTTTTTGTGGTACTCCAAAATAGTAGGGCTCTTAGCGCCGAGATATCTACAGTCCCCCCGCTGGGGTATCTATCCACCCTTATATAATGCGAACTGTCACCCATTCAGGTTCTGTCAAAGCCCGACGTTCCTTAACCTGACGAAGGGAACCGTCGTATTCCAAGTGGCTTCCTAGCCTGATATTATGCAGAATGTGATCATTTTGGAGCCACAAAATGTTATTTTCTCTCTCTGTCTCCCCCCCCCTTCTCTCTCTCCCTTTCACTCTCCCCCTTCCTTCCTACTACCCCATTCCCTCTCTCACCTGTTTCCCAAAGCTGTTTCCTTCTCTCTCATTCCGTTCTCCCAGTTCTTATATTGTCTCATTCCCTCAAGGAACAACCTTCGTACTTCCCAGCTTATTACCTCTCTTTCCTTGTATCTCCATCTCTCCTTCTTACTAGCAATCACTTTTGCCATAGCTCTTTTATTCTCACCCATCCACCTCTCTTCCTCCCATTCTCTCCCTACATTCTAACTCCTCTCCCATAATATCTTATCTACATCATCATTCGTCTCAATCTCTCTCCCAAGCTTTTTTAATCTCTTGAATTTTCTTTCTACATCTTCCTTAGTCCTAACCTCCTCGTCTGTCTCAAACACCCCTCCCTTTGAACAATGAATGAAACAATCCGGAAGTGCCGACAAGAAAATTTCGCGTTTCAGAACCCCTAGAGACCGAAAATAACGGTGGTTCAAATTTGTATATATATATATATATATATATATATATATATGTATATATTAGCGCGGTTCCTCCCTCCCCCATAGGGAGGAACCCCGCTTATAGGGTTGATACAATGAAACAATCCGGAAGTGCCGACTAGAAAATTTCGCGTTTCAGAACCCCTAGAGACCGAAAATAACGGTGGTTCAAATTTGTATATATATATATATATATATATATATATATATATATATATATATATATGTATATATTTATTTATATATATATATATATATATATATATATATATATATGTATATATTTATATATATATATATATATATATGTATATATTTATATATATATATATATATATATATATATATATATATATATATATATATATATATATATATATATATATATATATTTGTCTGTTCGCTCTCTAGATAGAAGACGAATGGTCCGATTTTGATGAAATTTGGTACAAAAATCCTTCGTCCAATTTGAAACGTCAAGTTCGTTAACCAGCAAAATCCGCCTACTGGAAGATGGCGGTTGGGGCGAAATTCGCGCAAAAAAAATCGTAACGCTTACGTTTTTGAGTTCATAAGCTTCTAAGTACTCGTTTTATATGATTCCTGGGCTAGGAAAACGAATGAAACCATTTTCAATAGCTTTAACCGTTTTCGAGAAAATTGGAAAAATTTTTGAATACCGTTTTTGGTTTGGGTACTTAGAATCATGGGATTCAGTTGAAACATTTTCTGCATGTTCTACTTTCATCAAAACTAATATGTTGAAATTTTGGTTACGTTTGGAGTTAAGGAAGGGTTAGAATAAAATATTTTATTAACAGACATAAAAAGTTTTAGTAACTTTGTTTACTTTCCTTAATATCTCGAAAAAGGTTGAGAATCTTGGTAAATGGAAGAATACCATTAGAAAGCTTATTAAATGCTCTAAAAAAAAAGGTTCTAATGAAAGTTTTGATTAGGCGATGTCAATCGGAGAAATAAGAGCTTAAAACTTTAAAGTAATTGATTTCGCTTAATCGAACTGTTCTTTTTGTCTGTTTTTTATTCCTTGTTATTTTTTAATTGCTTATTGTTGGATAATGTATTTAAAAATAAAACAGGTTAAGAAAAATAAGAAAAACAATTTAGAGCCATGTTAGAGATAGGATTTCCAAGATAAAAAGCTTTTCAACTGCCTAGCGTCCTTCCTAGGGAGGGTTCTTTGTCTTTGATTTTGGTACTTAGAATTATGGGATACAGTTGAAACATTTTCTGCATGTTGGAGTTTCATCAACACTAATATGTTGAAATTTTTGTTACGTTTAGAATAAAGGAAGGGTTAGAATAAAATATTTTATTAACAGACAAAAAAAGTTTTAGTAACTTTGTTTACTTTCCTTAATATCTCGAAAAAGGTTGAGAATCTTGGTAAATGGAAGAATACCATTAGAAAGCTTATTAAATGCTCTAAAAAAAAGGTTCTAATGAAAGTTCTAATTAGGCGATGTCAATCGGAGAAAAAAGTGCTTAAAGCTTTAAATTAATTGATTTCGTTTATTCCAATGGTTCTTTTTGTCTGTTTTATTTCTTGTTATTTTTTAATTGCTTATAGTTGGATAATGTATTTGACAATAAAACTGGTTAAGTAAAATAACAAAAACAATTTATTGTTAGAAATATAGATTTCCAAGATTCCAAGACCTTGTCACTAGCGGGTCTGTTTCTAGTGTAGCGGACCCTTCCAGGTAAGATTGTAAATCATGACCTTTCAAGACTTTACTACTCACAGGAATGGCGTTAGTGACCTTAGCAGTCCTGCGAGACGGACTTTTTTTACCCTCTCGCTCTTCATTTTTCTTTTAACCTTTTGTCGATTCTATTACCTAATGAACTTTTGCCAAAAATCACATGCCTTTTGTTCTGTGTACAGGTGTCACTTTTATTTCAAAAGCTCTCTCTCCCTCAAGATCTTTCTATTCCTTATACTCTGCGTCTCAAATGCTGATTCCTCTCTGAAATTGCAGATACTTTAGTACATATTACCCACTAAAGTTCACACTTCGATTTCATAGGAGCCTTTATTTTGTACTAAATTCTTCAAAGTGTACCCCACTACTGGTTTTAACTTACTTTACGGTTTTCATACTAATACCAAACCTGCTCCCACACGCTTGAAACGATATTAAGAAATGCCCAGTCACTGACATAATCCTTTTTAAGACAATGAAGTTAAGAAGTCGTGAAAATGTGCTTTTTCTCTCAGGGATCCGTTGGAGGCGTAAGGCCTTCCTGGAGAGTGCACGGCGGTGTAAAAAGGCTGTAAAATTATTTATGGGTGTTGGGGTGTGTGGAGCTGGAGAGGCTGGCAGAGAATGTGCATGGAGATATTCAGCTAGAGACCACCTTCAGAATCCTAATATGTCTTGATCAATATTCTCATGAAGGATTTCTTTCTCTGCTCTAAATCCTTTTTGAAGAAACAAATCTATAGCCACCACTAGTTGATTTTTTTTTCCAATAATCCTTTTGTAACAATTTTGTTTCTTAAATGATTACTTCTTGAATCCTTAAGGGATAAGAATAAGGAAATATTTGCTTCCCAAAAGAAAGTCCTATCCAAGCCCAAGTATTATTGTATGCAAATATAGTTCTTATCGCGGACGCCTATCATAAATTACAGCAGGCAATTATTGAATAGCAAGCGGAATTGGATAGAAAAGGCATGATACTAAATGGATATCTTAATAAGTAAGATATCCAATAGAATTAAGAAGGCCAACGAAATATATTAACAAATCTGCAAGTCTATAGTCGGAAAGAGAGAGGTTGGGCGGGATGTAAAACTACATGTGTTTAAAGCAATCTATCTCCCAACCCTGCTCTATGGAAGTGAAATCTGGATATCTCAGGACAGGCAAATAAGCAGAATCACGGCAACCGAAATGAAATATCTCAGGAGAGTAGTCGGCAAAACAAGAAGGGACTGATTACAAGACGACAAAAGACTAACATAGAATACATTTTAGCGCGGTTCCTCCCTCCCTCATAGGGAGGTACCCCGCTTATAGGGTTGATACAATGAAACAATCCGGAAGTGCCGACTAGAAAATTTTGCGTTTCAGAACCCCTGGAAACCGAAAATGATGGTAGTTCAAATTTGTATATATATATATATATATATATATATATATATATATATATATATATTGTCTGTTCGCGCATTTCTGGCTTCCCTGATGGTCCGATTTTGATGACATTTGGTACAAAAATCCGTCGTCCAATTTGAAAGGTCAAGTTCGTTAACCAGCAAAATCCGCCCACTGGAAGATGGCATTTGGGGCGAAATTCGCGCAAAAAAATCGTAACGATTACGTTTTTGAGTTCATAAGCTTGTAAGTACTCGTTTTATAGGCTTCTTTGGCTAGTAAAACGAATGAAACCATTTTCAAGGCGATAGCTTTAACCGTTTTTGAGAAAATTGGAAAAATACTTTTTGAATACCGTTTTTGGTTTGGGTACTTAGAATCATGGGATTCAGTTGAAACATTTTCTGCATGTTTTACTATCATTAAAACTAATATGTTGAAATTTTGGTTACGTTTGGAGTTAAGGAAGGGTTAGAATAAAATATTTTATTAACAGACATAAAAAGTTTTGGTAACTCTGTATATTTTCCTTAATATCTCGAAAAAGGTTGAGAATCGTGGCAAACGAAAGAATACCATTAGAAAGCTTACTAAATGCTCTACAAAAAAGGTTCTGATGAAAGTTTTGATTAGGCGATGTCAATCGGAGAAATAAGTGCTTAAAACATTAAAGTAATGGATTTTGCTTATTCGAACTGTTCTTTTTGTCTGTTTTTATTCCTTGTTATTTTTTAATTGCTTATATTTGGATAATGTATTTTACAATAAAACAGATTAGGCAAAATAAGAAAAACAATTCATTGTTAGAAACATAGCTTGCCAAGAGAAAAAGATTCGATGACGTCTTTTGAATATTTTCAATTGCCTTTATGCTGTTGGTTTTTTTTAATTGATTTTATCTGTAGAATTATTACTATAGTAAAAGAACACAGGAATATGTGAAAATTTTTGATATTTTCCAATTCATTGAAACGTATGAAATGAAGTATCGCTAGAAGTGGTGTCTAGGGTCTTGCGGACCCGACCCTAACCCCAGGTATAGCCATAAAACCCTTTGAACAAAGGCCGAGGAAAATATTATCTGTTTCTATTCTATGCTTTTCAAATGAGAATAGGGATATGAACAAGAACCGGGGTCTCCCGTGGTCTAATGGCTAGCGCCTTGGATTCATAAGCGGGAGATGGTGGGTTCGATTCCCAACCTCCGGCAGGAATTTTATCATCCCACGGCTCGCTGGTAAAATTCCTCGCTAAACCCTAGATGTCGGCGGTAATGACCTAGATGTAGATGAGCCGTAAAAAAAAAAAAAAAAAAAAAAAGAAAAAAAGAACTGGAACCGCGCTAAGATGACGCAGTTCCTGCGAGTCGGACTTTTTTTTTGAGTTTATAAGCTTGTAAGTACTCTTTCTATAGGCTTATTGGGATAGGAAAACGAATGGAACCATTTTCAAGGCGATAGCTTTAACCCTTTTCGAGAAAATCGGAAAAATAGTTTTTGAATACCGTTTTTGGTTTGGGTGCTTAGAATTACGGGATTCAGTTGAAACATTATCTGCATGTTCTACTTTCATTAAAACTAATATGTTGAAAGTTTTGTTACTTTTGGAGTTAAGGAAGGGTTAGAATAAAATATTTTATGAACAGGCATGAAAAGTTTTGGGAACTTCGTATACTTTCATTAATATCTCGAACACGGTTGGGAAATCGTGGTAAGTGGATAGAAACTAGTTGAAAGCTTACTAAATTCTCTACAAAAAGATTCTAAAACTATTTTTGATTAGGTTATGTCAATCGGAGAAATAAGTGCTTAAAACTTCAAATACGTCTGTTTTGTTCTTATGAACGGGATTTTGTCGTTCTTTTTGTAATTTTTGTCTCTTTCCCTTCGTTTTTTATTGTATTTTATTTTTGTAATTTCTTATGTTGGGAAAATTTTGTGTGTAAAACAGAATATGAAAAATGAGACCAATTTTCTGTTGCTAGAAATAATGTAAATTTAGGGAACTTTCATTAATATCTCGAAAACGGTTGAAAATCTTGGTAAACGGAAGAATACCATTAGAAAGCTTATTAAATGCTCTACATAAAAGGTTCTAATGAAAGTTTTGATTAGGCGATGACAATCGGAGAAATAAGAGCTTAAAGCTTTAAAGTAATTGATTTCGCTTATTCGAACTGTTCTTTTTGTCTGTTTTTTATTCCTTGTTATTTTTTAATTGCTTATAGTTGGATAATGTATTCGAAAATAAAACAGGTTAAGTAAAATAACAAAAACAATTTATTGTTAGAAATATAGAGTTCAAAGATTCCAAGACCTTGTAACTAGCGGGACCGTTTCTAGTGTTGCCACCCTTCCAGGTAAGATTGCAAATCCTACCTTTCAAGACTAGTGGAACCAAAATAATAACTGTCGGGGTTCGGTCACTGCTACTTCATAAAACTACATTTTATCGTAAAAATGGTTTTATTGTCCCGACGTTTCGGCTTGAATTTCAAGCCTTCATCAGGGCTTTAAATACAAGTAGGACATATTTAACACTAATATATACACATATCTATGTAAATATACCTAACACACACATACCTAAAATATATATATATATAATATATATATACATATATATATATATGCATATATATATATATATATATATATATATATATATATATATATATATATATATATATATATATATATATATGCATATACACATACACGCACACATATGTACATATATATGCCCACATACATACACATATGGGGTATGTATTATTAAGTAGCAGTGACCGAACCCGGACAATCCCTACCTTGCATCATCAACGGTCAACGATCTCCTCTCAACAAAATAATAACTGCTTCTATTTTAATCTTTCGAAATTAGACTAGGGATAAGAACGGAACCGCGCTAAGATGAGGCAGTTCCTGCGAGTCGGACTTTTTTAAAGAACTAGCAGCAATATTGGCTAATTACAAGGTACAAAAAACTCAGAGAAATCAAACGTAGATTTGAAGCTTAGTCATCCAGCTCCCACGATCTGAGACGAAATTAAGTAGTTTTATGTCTTTTAAGAATCGGACATACCTTAATCACTCATTCCTTAATGAATAACACTAAAAAAACAAAACAAAAAAAACAAACAAACTTACTTGCAGACAGTGTAACGTACTATTAACAGTTTATTTCTATATATTATATATTTTGTTTCTTTTTCATTATTATTTATATATGTAAATACTAATAAGTGTACTTAACTGGCGTAGGATAATAACATATCTATGAACAGCATATAGCTACAAAGTTACTCGATGCAATTCACCCCAAAGTGGTGCATCGTTAAAACAAAATAAATAAATAAAATAACAGTTAAACAGATAGTTACAATTTAGACGTGACTTCTTAAAAATACCTCACGAGACACAAGAAGAAGTTTTCAACTGCAAAGGGCACGTCAAGTTTCATTCGTCTACTCAATAAAAGTTGATGACCATAACAATTACACAGGCCTACAACCAAAAATTTGATTTGATGATTTTGGCTAATCTCTGTGTTTCTCGGTGTGCTGAGGCCGAGAATGAAGTCTGTTTTTCTCTATCACGTACAGATTTTTTTCAAATCCATAGAACATAATATACCTGCTATACACATAAATTTGGTAAGAAGTAGGTTTTTTTTTTCCAAACGATTTCTCTTTTTATAAACAGACATCTTTCACTAGGTGGTGTAGGCAATGACTCCCTCAGTAGATGTTGTAGGCCTGAGGGTGTCTAGGCACGACCTGTTCAGACAGGAACGTACTTGTTTGGTCTCAGATGTCACCGTCTGAAGCTAAACGAGATTGAACCTGTTGTATCAGGAACTTGGAGCTAAATTTCTGTTCATTCTCTCAGTTCAGTACTATCAACTGAAGTGAACACATTCACTGAGGTCTCTTAGTTGTGTCAAAGTGATTAAGAACGTATTTTAAGGTTTGAAAGTGCATTTAGACAAAATGTCTCATCGTCGTTGTGTTACCAGTCCAGACTACTTCTGTTTTACCTGTGGTGAGTACACAGTTAAGAAATACCAACGAAATATAATAGGTTTTGTCAAAAATGTATATTATGCATATTTTGGCTTGAGAATAGGAGATCAAGATAAAGTGTGGGCTCCTCACAAAGTATGCCATAGCTGCGTAGAAAAACTTCGCTTATGGTACAAAAGAGAGTTAAAATCTTTCGGATTTGCTATCCCAATGATGTGGAGGGAGCAAAAAAAAAAACACGTTAATGACTGCTACTTTTATAATTGTCATGTTCAAGGCTATAATTCCAAAAATCATAAGCTCATTAACTACCCTAATGTGGAATCTGCTAGTCGTCCGGTACCACACGGTCCTGGATTGACAGTTCCTCAGCCCCCTCGTGACTTGGGCAGTATAGATAGGGAAGCTAATAGAGAAGACTGTATGTCGGAGAGCGATGAAGTACACAGTGAGTTCAAAGCAAGCAGTTCAGAAGATGAACCTCAGCTTATTTCTCAACAGGAGTTGAACGACTTAGTGAGAGATCTTGGACTTCCAAAAGATGCAGCTCAGTTACTTGGCTCCCGTCTTAAAAACAAAAATTTATTACAGCCAGGCACTTCTTTTTCATGGTATCGACACCGTGAAGCAGTTTTTGTTCCTTACTTTGCTCTGGATGAGAATCTTATTTATTGCAAAGACATTCTTGGTCTGATGGGTCAATTTGGTATACAATATGACCCGATTCATTGGCGTCTATTCATAGACCCACCAAAGCGAAGTCTAAAGGCTGTTTTGTTGCACAATGGCAATACTTATGCTTCAGTTCCAGTTGGCCATTCGGTACATTTAAAAGAAACATACGAAAATTTGTCATTAGTTCTCGAACGAATTCATTATAATGAGCATAACTGGTTGATATGTGGAGACTTGAAAGTACTTACTATGCTCTTAGGTCAGCAATCAGGGTACACCAAGTTCCCTTGTTTTTTATGTTTATGGGATAGCCGAGACAGAAATTCCCATTGGAACAATAAAGACTGGCCATCACGAGGAGCTCTGTCTCCAGGCCAAAAAAATGTAATTAGGAGAAGTTTGGTTCCTTCTGACAAAATCCTGCTACCTCCTCTACACATAAAGCTAGGGCTGATAAAACAATTCGTAAAGTCTCTCAATAAAGAAGGTGAATGTTTTAAGTACTTATGCTCCAAGTTCCCACGCTCAAGTGATGCAAAGCTAAAAGAGGGGATCTTTGTAGGCCCAGATATTCGGAAACTTTTCACAGATCCACATTTCACTCAGACCATGAATGAGAAGGAGAAGGAAGCTTGGAATTCTTTTAAAGATGTTGTTGAGAAGTTCCCAACTACAGAAGTATCGTGGAACGCATGTTGAAGGCATTTCAATTACAAGGTTGCAACATGAGTTTGAAGGTTCACTTCTTACATTTGCATGTGGACTATTTTCCGGAAAACTTAGGGGAAGTAAGTGAAGAACAAGGGGAAAGGTTCCATCAGGACATCCAGGAAATGGAACGTAGGTATCAGGGCAAATGGAACGTAAACATGATGGCTGACTATTGTTGGATGCTGCAGCGTGAATCATCTGAAGAGTCCTACAGCCGGAAACGAACACGGAGAAATTTTCAAGAGAAAAAAATACGTTTTCATAAAAATAATAACTAAATATGCCACTGTTAATTCTGAAGCTGTTATTTCTACACATTTATGTATTTTGTACAGTAAACAACATTGAAATAACTAAAAGATCATGGAAATAAATGAAAACTCTTATTCGCCAATTCTGTTTTCTTTTAATGGTAGTACCTCTGCCCTTACTTGAGATTGAACAATTTCCTTACGTGATAGAGAGGGACTGACCTCATGTTCGGCTTCAGCACGCCAAGGAGCATAGAGATTGACCAAAATCATCAAATCAAATTTCAGAAAGATTATTTTTGTAGACCTGTGTTATTATTATCTATAATTAATAATATTATGTAAGCAGTACAGAGTTGTAATCTGTAGTTTTAAAAATGTACAAAATAAAATAAGATATCATTTAAAATATCTCTTAATTTATTTTAATTTAATTTTAATTTTAACGTCCATTTATTATTAACTAAGAATTAATTTATTTTAAGATGATTTTATTTTCTCTTATTCGATTATTACATTACTTTATCGTTTGTTA
This sequence comes from Gonocerus acuteangulatus, assembly GCA_946811695.1. Lineage (NCBI taxonomy): Eukaryota > Metazoa > Arthropoda > Insecta > Hemiptera > Coreidae > Gonocerus > Gonocerus acuteangulatus. The sequence continues at coordinate 35,918,943 of OX328126.1, read as the reverse complement.
TAATTATTATTACTTTGTTTTTTACATTTCGTTAATGCAGTCCATTGTGTGGAAGGGGAGTCATTCTCCTTTATTCTTTCCTAAGTACATAAATTTTTCCATTCACCACGACAATGAATTTTTCCATTTAATGGATGCAAAATCGGCTTCCCTTTTTCTTGTTTCGAAATTACATTCATCAAACAATGCCCATTATGAAACCGATACGAAGAGTAACGCAAGAGTTATTGCTCAACATCAAGCATAATAACTAACACTAAAAGGAGAACTTGCTAATTGTCTGCAATTAAAATATTCCTTTAATTGTCTGCAATTAAAATATTGGCCAGCAATATTACTGGAAATATGTAAAACTCATATTGTTGTAATAATCAATAAAAGAATATAAATAATAATAAGGTAAAAAAAAAATTAAAATAAAAAATATTCAGCTCAGCTCAAGTTTATTTAGTCATTAATATCGAAAGGATACTGTGTTCTGGAAAGCTTCTGGTAATTATCCATCAGTCATAGGTAAGTGTTCATAATTTTTTATAATATAAACAAGTATGAAATGTCCTATTTGTTAAATACCTCCTACATATAACATAATCATTAAAGACAAACGTCTTCAGATGGTCTTTTTCTTCAAAAGGAACTACATGGCTCAAAATGTGCTCTCTCAGTATAGATAAATCAATCAATTTATTAATATTATTATTATATGGTAATAATTTATTTATATAATTATATATATATATATATATATGTATATATATATATATATATATATATATATATATATATATATACGAAAATATCGTGGTAGGCGGAAGGTCAAATAATAAAAACTTCATCATATAGTTTCACCAACTTTATTACGTCCCTACATGTTTCACACCTTTATTGGTGCCTCTTCAGGGGAAAAAAGTGCATTCCGCCTACGAAAATAAGATTAAGAAAAAGGGTCAGTTGAAGAATAAATTTATTAATTGTTTTCAAGGATTATTAAAAGGCGGCAGGTCATGGACAACCAACGAGAGGAAGGAATTTCTTCGAATATACCTCCTGACAATCTTAAATATATTGTTTAAATTACAATGAATGGAAAATTATCCTTTGAACAAAAGAGGCAAACAGTCTAAAAGCCTCCCGCCCACAACGCAGAAAGGAAACCAACCGAGCCCAGATTCACCGCGACGCCGCCGCGCTGCTATTCTTGAGAAACAGGGAAAATGGAACCATGCAAGGCTCTACTGGCTAAATTTCAAGCTAAATTAAATCTATGAGTGTAAATGAAAATAAGCCCTTGAAAATAGTTTCTTTATCCTATTTAATTAATATTCTGAGAGTGACGAGGAGGGGGTTGAGAGGAGAGAGGGAGAACGAGAGAATGGGAGGAAGGAAGAGTGACGAGGAGGGAGTGAGAGGGGAGAGAGAGGGGGAAGGAGAAGATGGGAGGAAAGGAGAGTGACGAGGCGGGGGTTGAGAGAGGGAGAACGAGAGAATAGGAGGAAGGGAGAGTGATGAGGAGGGGGTTGAGAGGGAGGGAGAAGGAGAGGATGGGAGGAAGGGAGAATGACGAGGAGGGGATTGAGAGGGGAGAGAGAGGGAGAAAGAAAGCATGGGAAGAAAGGAGAGTGACGAGGAGGGGGTTGAGAGGGAGAAGGAGCGGATGGGAGGAAGGGGTTGAGAACGGAGAGAGAGGGAGAAGGAGAGGATGGGATGGAGGGAGAGTGACAAGAGGGGGTTGGGAGAGGGTGAAGGAGTGGGTGGGAGGGAGTGGTAGGGAGGAAGGGAGGGAGAGAGGTAGGAGAGAGGACTGTATATTTCTGAAAAGTAAATATAAGAAGTGATATGTGAGAGGTAGAGGATACTTCTAGTGGAGTGGTGTGACTTGAAGTCAGTTAATAATGGACAGGTTGATTATGGCTGACACCTGTAGCTCTATTCTCTCTCTCTCTCTCTCTCTCTCTCTCTCTCTCTCTCTCTCTCTCTCTGTCTCTCTCTCTCTCTCTCTCTCCCCTCCCTCTTTCTCGCTCTACATTACTCACCCGTTCATTCTCTTCTGCAGTAGATTTGAAAGCAGCCATCAGTCATGTTCCTTCCTGTGATATATTTGTTTTGAAGTGTTTCCTGTCACATCTATTGACTTACACGATAACCGTGCTTGATTGAATTCTTAATCAATATTTAGTAGTGACGGAGAAAATGAAATCGACTTCAAAAAATTCTTATGTTAAATAATAGAAGTGCATATACAAAACGTTTACTTACTGGTTGTAAATGTACTTTACTTGAGAATCTTAGAAATATATTTTATTTTCTAACCTAAGTTTAATAACCAAGAATTGCGGCAGCTCATAATTAAAAAAAACAGTCCACTGGAATTGCTCCATAAATAAAATCATTTTTGATAGGTTATGATCTTTCGAGAAAAATATAAAATAAACTATCAAACGCGGTAAGTGGAAGGTAACAATTCGAAAGCCTACCGAATTGTTTAAAATAAAAAAGAACCGTCACGCAGAAGCGGCATAACTAAGCACTTTCCCCAGATTATGGGTAGTGTTCAATGATTCCTGAATAATTTGCTTAAAATAACCTATATTTGCAACGAACAGCTGACTTAATGTAGAGGAAAAGCCTGATAGAGTTACACGGTGCTCCTAGTGGTGGAAGTTGCAACCAACGCTGGTGAGCCGGGATTCAATTTAAACATAATACATAGCAAACTTTACAACAATTCATTCTCATTAGATACTCACGAAGTATACCGAATTTCGTTACAATGCAACAAAAATTAAGGTATGAGCAAATAGGTAATTTGGTACTAGTGATATTATTTTCGTGAATTCGCATGTCGGAAGCCCCTGTTAGGAAACAAATAATAATATTTAGGAGGGTATTCCCGTGGTCTTGTGACTAACGCATTGGATTCTCCCGTGGAAGATGGGGGTTCGAGTCCCACCTACAGGAACAATTTTCTCATATCACGGCTCGTTGAGAAAATTCTCCGCTACACCATGGATGTTGGCGCTAATGGCTCAGACAATCTTTAAACATTAACGTTCCAATATCATTAGTTTTACCAGCCCATGAACTGATTGTTCTAACAATGATTTTACAAGCAATTAAAAATTAATTTCCAGCTATTAACTGAAAATAGAAGAAGGGGAAAAGAAAAGTCACAATTTATAAGAAATAAAGGTGGAGAGGCAGTAAGAAGAGAATTAGTGAATAGGAGTTAATGATCCGTGCTAATGAAGGTAAGAAACCTCTGCCCTCTCTATTAATTGTCCATGTTGGTTTGTAGGAGCATTCGTCTTCATTGTGTCCGTGTCGGCGAGCACTGATCGGTAGGCTCTGTCCGGTACACTCCTCTAACAATACCTTCCAAGCTTCTGTCTTATCCAGCCACTTCTCAAGGAGGCTTTTTGTGGATCTCTCTCTCTCTCACTCTCCGTCTCTCTCATCTCTCCCTCACTATCTCTCTCTCTTCTCTCCCATACTCTCACTCTCTCTCCCCCCTCTCTCACTCCTCTCACCCTCTCTCTCTCACTGTCTCTCTCTCTCTCTCCCTCACTATCTCTCTCTCCTCTCTCCCATACTCTCACTCTCACTCTCTCTCTCTCTCCCCCCCCCCCTCTCTCACTCCTCTCTCCCTCACTATCTCTCTCTCTCCTCTCTCCCATACTCTCTCTCTCTCCTCTCTCCCATATTCTCTCTCACTCTCTGCCTTTCTTTCTTTTTCACTCTCTTCCTCCTGCCAAAATTACCTTTTGCAGGTATCTGATACTTGACCATACGGTTCACAAGGAAGTTTGTGTGGTCAGTACTATGCTCCGGCCGCCTGATTTTTCCATTTGCAGGTACCCATTAATAAATTAATTAAGGACTGGGTGGGCCTACCCTCGATAGACGACAGTAGAAGATACATCAGGGTTGCCCTCCATTTTCTTGTTGTTGTCTTTATATTTCTTAGTTTCTTTGTCAATGGATATTCATTCCAAAGGATTCCCATCACTCAGTTTTCCTATACTTCCCTCAATATATTAAAAAAAAAAAAAACTGGCTGTGAAAAAATAAGTTGAACTTGCTCATTTGTAAGCCTAGTAAATATCCTACAAATTTTATTTTGGTGTAAATTTCGTTAGGACCACGTCGTTCTTATAGAAAGCAAAATTTTAAGAGTGTCAATTAACACTAGATATAACCATTAAATGGAAGCACGCTAAGACGATGTAATTCCTGCCTTTGTAACAATTTGTTTCCTAATTTTCTGAGTAAAAAGGAATATAAAACGGAATGCATAGTTAGAATAAATTATTTCAATTATGTTTTTGTTTTGGATAATTTAAATTCTAATCGGAAGGTTCTGTTTTGCATTAATGGCGCATTGCTGTAACCTCAGCCTCCAATTTCCTTGCGTTTATGCAGGAAATACATCATGCTTTTAGCCAGCACGTTCCCGGATTAATATCCAATTAAATATTATCCATGATACCATAGGGATCTTTAAGGATTAGGATTTAAATATAATTTCTATGGAAAATATCAATATATATGTGTGTGTATATATAACTTATGTCCGGTCCGAACTAGACGATGTTTTTAAAAAGTATAGTATACAAGGACACGGGTCTAATCACTACAAGATTCAGACAGTAACTAACTTTATTAATCCTGCCGGGCCTTATATAGGCCCGGCTGTTTGTTTACATTTACATACTCTCCTTCTCCCCTAACAGCTCCCCCCAGTTTCCGCAACTCCCGGAAACTCTAAAAATAAATAATAATAATAAAAAAAAAAAGTAAACAAAAATTTATCTATGTATATATATAGCAATACGGAGAAGGAGAGAAAAAATTGATACAGAGCTAAACAAACAAAACAAACAAAAAAACTTTTGAACACTAAAAATTGATACAAACTAAACAAATAAAACTTTTGAACACTAAACAACTAACTTGTCATCTTATGTACGAAAAGAAAAAAGAAGGAAAAATGAAAAGAACAATTGAACGGAATATATACAATTAGAAACTTAAGTAAGGAACAAAACCGCACTAGAAAAAAAACTTTAGTCACTCACTGATCCGCACTGTCCGATCTTGTGTCGAACGGGCTGGTACCTTGAGCTGCTCAATGTGAGCAGTCTTCTGACGGACTGGCTGATCTCGGGACCGAAGAGTCACGATGTTGTGTTCGTGGATCGCCACTACCGTGTAGGGTCCATCGTAGCGTGTGGGCTGTTTACCTCTGTTCGTAGGGATTCTGCGGTAGACAACGTCACCTAATTTAATGGGCGCACGTGGATCTCGTAGGCGGTCGTTATGCTTCTGTACTCTGGACCTCTTCTCCTTCTGTAGCTTCAGTTGTGCCGTTCTCCGGACTCGATCTTGGTTAATCCTGCACTGTTGTACCGCCTCGACGACTCCCTCTTCACCCGCTGATTCTCGAACGTGACGTCCTAACTTTAGTGTGCCAAACAGGACCTCAAAGGGCGTGAAGCCTGTGGCTGAATGCACCGAGTGATTATAAGCGGTGACCGCTATGTCCATCGCCTCTTCTCCACTGAGATTTCGCTCTTCTTGAAGTATTCTCAAGTGCTCGCTGAGTGTGCCATGTAACCTCTCGACGCCTCCGTGGCTTTGCGGTCTGCCTGGCGTTGTGATATGATGAGTCGTACTCCAACGCTTTAGGAGGTCGCGTACCGTGCTATTCCGGAATTCGCGGCCGCCATCTGTGACGATCATTTCCGGCGTCCCATATACTTGACTCCACCGAAGAAGACTCCTGGTTATTTCTTGGGCCGATTTAGTGTCGATCGACACAGCCATGGCTACCTTGCTGAAGACGTCCACCAGTGTTACCCACGACTGACCCTGCCAGGAGAATACATCAGCTTGCACTAAGACCAGGGGGCTCTGCGGTGTGAAAGATTCTTCCTGTTGCGCCTGCGGCGGTCCTCTATCGTATTTAGTCCGATTACAGACGTCGCATCCCGCTATGACTTTGCGCACTGACTCCGCCATGCCCTTCCAGTAGTACTTCCGTTTCAAACTGGCTAAGGTTTCTTTGAGCCCTCTATGATTTGATTTTCCTTGATGCTGGGCTATTGTGAGGTCTGACTGCAGTTGGGGGTCGGCCACTATTTCTCCTAATCGTGTGCAGCGAACAAAGATGCGGTCCAAGCCAATCTTCTCCTGGGTCCACAATCGAGCTATCTTGTCCCAGACGCTAGCATTTCCAACATATACATAGGTCGTAGTCCCAGGGAGAGACGCATCGTTGAGTAGCCGGCAAATCACCTCATCTCCTGCGTTCGCTGGTGCGCGGACTGTACACCGTAGGCTGGACGCTGTCTTCTTACCGTAGGCTATTTGTGGTGTCCCAGATGTCGACGATTTCCATATAATATGGCGTTTCTTCCCAACAGCTATGTCGTCCGTTTCTGCCATAGTTCGCTCTCGGTCGCCAACGGAGACTGTTTCTTCGCTAACTGCCGTGTCATCGACTTCTTCTACTCCTTCTGCGGCTCTTTGCTCTTCATCGGGGTTCCAATTCTGAAAAAATTGTCGGAGGGATTGTCGCTGGCGGTCTTCTGTCGTTGTAAGGGCGTTCGCGTACTGTAGACGGGATAACCAATCTGCCACCACATTTGATTTCCCTGGTGTATATGTCACTGTAAAGTCGTATTGCAAAAACCGTTCCTTCCACCGCTGGACTCTCGCCGATGTTTCTTTCAGCGTGGCAACCCATTGCAGGGGTTTATGGTCCGTTTTTACTAAGAAATGTCGACCATACAGGTAAGGCCTGAAATGTTCCACTGCCCACACGATGCCTAAAAGTTCACGCTCGAGTGCACTGTCTTTCTCCTCAGTTGGGGTAAGGCGACGACTTGCATAGGCCACCGGGCGGTCTCCTTCTCTCCACTGTTGGCTGAGGACTGCCCCAAGTGCGTGGTCGCTGGCGTCTGTTGTTAACACGAAGCCTTTTTCGAAGTCTGGGAATGCCAAGACGGGTTCCTTCCTGAGCGTCTCAATACACCGTGTCACGGCTTCCGTCATCTGAGGTGACACTTTGACTCGTCGTCCTTTTCGGAGAAGATCGTTAAGTTCCGCTACCTCCGCTGCCATGTCGGGTATGAACCGACGATAGTAGTTTAAAGCACCTAAGAGCCTTCTAACTCCTTTGACGTCCATGGGTAAATTGATTGATGCCAGGGAAGAGACCTTGCCTGGATCTGGTCTAATCCCATCGTGTGCGATGACGTGACCTAAAAACGTGACGCTCTGTAGGCCGATGCGGGTTTTGTCCGCAGAAAGTTTGAGACCGAATTCTCGGAGTCTGGAAAACACTCTTCGAAGATGATGGACATGCTCTTCCGCCGACTTGCTGAACACTAAGAGGTCATCCATATAGCCTTGACAGTACGAAGTTCCGAGGCCCGTGAGGAACTCGTCCATTAACTTCTGGAAGGTCGTTGGCGCGTTCTTAAGACCGAACGGCATCCTTGTGAACTGATAATGACCACGTTCGAACGAGAATGCTGTTTTCTCCTCGTCCCGCGGATCCATCCGGATCTGATGGTATCCCGCCTTCAAGTCTAGCGTGCTAAAGACTTTGGCACCACTAAGTCTGTCGAGGATATCGTCGAGGCGAGGGAGGGGATACTTCTCGTCAACGGTGACTTCATTCAACTTCCTGTAGTCCACGACGACTCTATATTTCCCTGGTGACCCTGCTTTAGAAACGGCCCACAACGGGCTGTTGTACCCCGATGTACTCGGCACGATGATTCCTTGTCGTAAAAGATTCTTTATTTCTTCCGCTATTGGAGTCTTGAGGGCTTGCGGGTATCGTCGTTCTTTAGTGTATACCGGCCGATCGTTAGTTAGTCTAATTTGATGTTGCGTGCGCCCCGTCGCACTAAGTGGCTGACCCTCTTGGTGGTAGACGTCACTGAACTCCGCGAGCACCTCCGCAAAGGAATCTTCTTTCACTGTGCTCACCAATGGACCTTTCCGCTCGTCGTTTCCGATGTCGGTGTACGTCCTGCTACCCACTGTTATCGTCCACTTCCTGGTTCTTGTCTCTGCCGCACTGCTTAGTGACAACAGCATATCACATCCTAGGATGCCTTGGTACTCTGGTGGCATACTCCTGACGACGTGTGCTGTCAGCGTCCCCTGACCACCCCACAGGTTCGCGGGTAGGTGGATTTCTCCCATAACTTCGCATTCTCCACCGAGTGTCGAAAGTTTACAGCGGCACTCTTGTATCTCTTGTGCTTTCCATTCTTGGTCGTGGGCACGCAACGCTTCTTTGCTCACCAACGTACAAGTACTCCCGGTGTCCACCAACCATTTTATCCCCGCCTCTTTCACTATCGGCAACCCTATAGATTTCTTCCCATGCTTACGTTTCGGGTCGCCGCTCTGTTTACACGTACCTCATCTTCTTGTCTGGGCCACCTGCCCGGTGCGCAGAACGGCCGCATACGACTCGATTTTCTTGGGCACCTTTCTGTCCGTCTCGACTTCTGCTTCACTGCTGTCATCCGAGTCAAGGCTGCTGGGGGTGTCAGCTCGGCGGGACCTGCCTCTATTTACCCGGTGGAAATTTACTTCCATCGGCTCCCCTGCGTCTTTCTTTGGTTTCCTCACGTAAGGGCACTGTCGAGCTACGTGTCCCCGGCTTTCACACTCAAAACACTTAGTTTGCGGACACCTAGCCGCCATATGTCCTGGTCTCCCGCACTCATAACACCTCCTATCAGGGACAGAGTCCTTCTGGCGCGGTGCACTTCGCCGGGTCGATTCGCGCCTCGCGGGCCCGCGCTCCATTCTCCTGTCGAATTCCCGCGGCCGCCTCGTTCGTTCTTGTGGCAATACGTATCCGCGCCGTGTTCTTTCCCTCACTTGGGTCCATGGTAATTCCTCCTGTATCGCCGCGTGAGCTTCGGCGTCCTTCTCCCCTTCTTCTATAAGGGCTCGAGCTGCTTCGCGGAAATCGCCTTCGGGGCTTAAGGTTTGTCCTGTCTCCCTGCCGAGGTGGACTCTGAGCACTCGTTTCATCACGAGTTCTATTGCCTTGGTCTCATCCGTTTGTTCTCTATCTAGCAATTTATCCTCAATTTTGTTATACCAGGTGAGTAAGCGCCCCGCAAAATTCGCCTTGGATTGCTGAGAGTTCCTGGTCTCCTGTAACATTTTCACAAAATCTTCTTCAGCTGTCCACCGTCCTCCTCCGTAGGGTCCAACCATCCCGCTTCTTCCTTACTATCAATAAGTTTGACTATTCTGTCCCCATCCTTGAGAAAATGCGTTAACTCGCCAGCGTCGCCGGTGAATTTTTCGATCTGACTGATAGCGATCCTGGTGTCCTGAGCGCACGTTGCTTTCAACTTCAACCATTCGATCGCGGCCACTTGATTTCCTTCCGCCATTCTATTTTCGTTGAGTCGGTCCTTAAGAGTTTTCCGCACTCCCGGACGCACCATGCACTTTACGCACTCCCGGGTTTCGGCACCACTTATGTCCGGTCCGAACTAGACGATGTTTTTAAAAAGTATAGTATACAAGGACACGGGTCTAATCACTACAAGATTCAGACAGTAACTAACTTTATTAATCCTGCCGGGCCTTATATAGGCCCGGCTGTTTGTTTACATTTACATGCTCTCCTTCTCCCCTAACATATATATATATATATATATATATATATATATATATATATGTTGTATTATAGTTATATTTTTTTGCGTAAAATTAATTAAAAGCAATACCATTGTGTTATCATATGGTGAAGATTGATCCCTGAAATGTGTTATACATTTTATTCTCTTTAACAAATATTTATACATTTTTGTTGTAAATTTCTTAAAGCTGGACTTAGTTTTGAAGAACTGGGCCGTTTCAAGTCTGTCATATTAGCACGTTTCTGTTATTATCCCTAGTCTAATTTGAAAAGCTTCGAATAGTAGCAATTAATAATTTGAGTTAATCGTTTTTGAAAAATTGGTCCATTTTTGACCGAACAGACAAACATAGCTAGGAAGGGAAGGTTTTCTGGGAACGTAGGTCTAGCTCCGGCGAGTTGCGAGATCTGTCACTCATTCCTCTGGGAGACCACCGGATTAGAGAAAGCCGGATAATTTATATATACACACACATACACATACTCATTCATACACCCAGACAAATTTTAGCCACCGTCATTTCGGGAGCGATGGGTTCTGAAACGTGAAATGTTCTAGTCGGCACTAACCGGACGGATTGCGTCACGAGATGAACCTTATAAGCGGGTTTCCTCCATAAAGAAAAGTCCGTCACGCAGGAGCTGCATAACTAAGCACTTTCCTCAGAATTTGGGTCGTGTAGACTGCTTTCCAGAACAATTTGCCTAAAATATCCTACATAAATAAAATAAAAACATGAATAGTTCTCTTTTAAATTTGTAATGAGTAACTGATCAATTATTAATTTGCTTCCAGAGTTATGTTTACACATTTTACCTATTACACTATGTAATAAATACAAAAAACCTCATATTATCGTATTTTGATCTAACGCAGGAACAGGATACAGTCCCTCTAGCGCTCCTTGCGGCGCCTTTGTGGACCTATGGCTGGCTTTTCTATTGAAATATATTACAAAGTAAACCCCCCTTTCCGATTGACCGATTCAGCTCATTTTTATAACACTTCTTTCTCATGAGTTACCCACGACTTATACCGCGTTTCGTTAGAATACAGCAGAAATTACGACCAGTATGAGTATATTAGGAATTTGGGTCCGGAGTAAACCCCCCCTCCTAATGAACCTATTTAGTTTATTTTTACATCACATATTTACCTGTAGATTACCACTACGAATACCGAGTTTCGTCGAAATATACCTAAAATCACGGCTGGTAGTGGCGAATTGGTATTGTCGGTCCGGAGTAAACCCCCCCTCCTTATGAACCGATTTAGTTCATTTTTATATCTCACTTTTCTCTCTATATTACCACTACGAATACCAAGTTTCGTTGAAATATAAAAAATATTACGGCTGAAATGGTCAAATTAGTGTTTTGGGTTCGGGGTAAACCCCCCCTTCCGGTGGACCGATTTTGGTGGTTAACGAACTCGTTCAATCGTTTGCTAATTGAATGCTATATACCAAGTTTCGTGACGAAAAAACAAAAACTCTGGCCGCTATCGTGTTAACAGACACATATATATATATATATATATATATGCATATATATATATATATATATATATATATATATAGATATATATAAATTTTAACGGGGGTCATTTTCGGTGTCTACTAGGTAGGATCGATAAAGATTCGGAGGAAAGTGCTAAAAGGAAAGAACGCGCTAAAAACAGGGAAATTTGTCAAATCTATTTCTGAAATAGGATCCTTGAAAACGAACTAAATAACCAAAATTATGCATGGACACATTGTAAGCTCAAAAAAAAAAAGAAAGAGATATTTGATCACCAAAATATGTTATTTGTCTGCGTTTTGGACGATGGATTAAAATCTCTTATCAAATTCCTAATTAATCCTTCCTTTTTTAATACAGACACGTTCGTTTATACAGACAATGCTCCAACATATTCTACAAACATAACCTGGTTTACTTATGCTAATGTGTGGAGAATTATTCTCCCTCAATCGCCCAGTTTTTTTCTTAAATAAATATGTTTTCATGTATCCATAAATATGTTTTCAGCAACCCATTTTTTTTCTGATAAAGGTCCAAGCAATTGATGAAATTCCTAAACTACGTTTGTCCTAGCTGGAACACTGACAAAGGTATCCATGTGAGTCACAAGTAGCATTTAGGTATTACCGTTTTGGTGGGGTAGATCTGCTAAGAGTGTTTTTACCCGGTACTATCACTTTATAGGGGCGATAGTCGATAGGTTCTATCGACATATCGATAATTAATGACTATCAATAGTAGCTATCGATAGTCATGAATTATCGATAGATATTTTCCTCATAGTTCGATAGTTTTGAAGTTCTCAGCATCTGGAGGGCTTTGATATTAAATACTGACATTAGCAGTTGCTCGTACCGATTCCGGTAAGAAATTCCTTAATTCGTTGGTAACGAGTGCATCCTGCCGGTTGTTTCCTTATGAAACTAGAACCATTCCTGCTTTGGCGACTCTGTTGGACCCTCGGTGGAAGAAGAAGGAATTTTTTAACAATTGCAATGCTCAAAATTCACACATGTAGCTAGAAAAAGGCTTTAACTTCCTTTAAAACGATTTTAGTAGCTCGTAGGGACAGCACAGACACTTCTGACTCCACTTTGTTGGCTGCTTCTACATCTACAACCGAAGTTCAAAAACTACCTACGACTGAAAAGAGAAGCAGAGTTCTAGCAGATTCGATTTTAACTATTCAAAATGACTTGCAGCAACATCCACTTCCGAACAAAGCTTGTCCGCTGCATTTCTGGAAAGAACAATAGCTGTCTGGTGAATACAACTTACTACATAATGTAGCCAGGAAATACCATTGTGTTCTAGGCTCTTCTGTACCCTCAGAACGTTTATTTTCATCCGTTGGAAAAATCATTTCTGAGCAGTCGACCAGACTGAGGAAAAGGAAAACGGAAAGTTTGTTCTTGAAATATTTGCACTTTTTTGTTTCTGTTGATAGTTTTTTCTTTGGAAATACTTTTTATACATTTAAATAAATTCGTTGTTCGTTTCAAACCTTTGTTTTAATCTGATAAATATACCTAATCCTGCAAGTAATAGATAATTCAATTCAATAAGATTAAATTCTTCATTGGACAGGCATGTAAGGAATAGAGGAAGACACTATCGAATAACTATCGATAGTAACGATATATTTTACCCGATAGTAGTGCTGAACTATCGACTATCGCCCATGCCTCCTTTATAGTTGCCTACCATTTACATAAGACGAATAAGTGAAAGGTTCAACTACTTCATAATGCTGATGAAGTACCGCTCAGAATAGTGCATTACCTCAACTTTAAGGTTTAAGAAGGAAAGATTCTTTCAATAAATCAATTGGTGCTGCGTTGTTGTAAGTATTTCGATCTAAAAATGGTGCTCCATGGTATTGCATATTGCTGGATGACGGACTTGAGCTTATAAAAACAAAATCAGTCCCATAACCGGCCCTGACGGGCAGATACTACACGGGTATCTGATTCATGACCACACTAGGGAAGTAGTGTGGCCAGTTTTATGATCTGGTACCCATTAATAATTTAATGAAAGGCTGGCTTGGCCCAGATCTCTCATAAGATCAAAAATGGTCTGATTTTAATGAAATTTTATACAGAAATACTCTGTCTAATTTAAAAGGGCAAGTTCGTTAACCATCAGAATCTGCCTACCGGAACACTGTTTTATGTGCAAAACTTCGCATCAAAAAATAAAAAAAAACGTAACGATTACGACTTTTCATTCGTAGGCTTACAGATGCAATTTTTAAATGTTTATTTTTTGGCGTTCAACTCAGGGAAAATAATGGAACCATTTTCAAGGCCCTTTTCGAGAAAAATGGATACTAAGTTTTCTAACTTATATTAGGTTTGGGTGCTCAAAACGTAGGGTCAGATTTTATTCGTTACTTGTCAGTCATTTAACTTCAAAATCTCTCGCTAAATCTTCAAACTTGCCTTATCGTGTTGACTTCATTACCGCGTTCTCCACCCCCATTGGGAGCGGGAATCCAAGCTAAAAGAACCCCATGTCAATATTCAATGTTAGTGAGTTTGTTTGTTGTTCCGAACTAGGTGAGAATACACAGAGCCAAGGTAAGAAACTGCTTTAAATTCACAAGGTCCCGATGTAAATAAGAAGAGAAGAAAGGGGGAATGGAGGCCCCCTTTATTGCAGATCTCTAAATTCATTCCTAACAAGAGTGAATTTCTACTCACAATTACTTAAAGCTCAATTAACTAGTTCATTTAAGCCCTCAATCACCTCTAAGTCCTATCTCGGGTACTTAACAATCACTTTAACCCGAATTTATTACTGAATTAAAACACAATTACTACCAATTATTCTTAATGAAGTTTTCTAAATGATCCTAAACGGTACTCATATTATGCAGCCTGAGAATATAAGGCAAAGAATGATTATTGTTCAAGCAAAAAAAATATTACAGAAATCAATATTGCTACAAAAAGTTGAATCAGCGTTTTATGCTAAAAGGGCAAGGTGCCGAATGTATTCTTACAACTTTGATTGTAAACAATTCATTGATAAATGTATATATATATATATATATATATATATATATATCCCCTGTCTGTTTGTTCCTAATACAAATCCCCACCATTTGAGCGATTTTGACCAAACTTGGCACACAGGTAGGTCTTGATAAGGTCAAAATAGTAAAATTACAACATTTTGTCAAAAGGTCAAAAGTTTTTTTGAAGAAAAGTTGGCTACACTGAACTATTTAGATTCTGACGGCCATTTTGAATCTACAGCCGGCTGCTTTATGAATTACTAGACAAATATATACAAATTCACACCGGTTGACTGATTATGACGTAGCTGGGTATACAGGTAGATCTTGATACGGGGAGAGTCATTGATGACTTTACATCATTTTATAATCATGTAATGCAGTTTATTTCAACAGTCACTGTTTAACTAAGGAGTGCTGGTATTTCTTTGATAAGAGCTATCTACTCGTAGGCTGTGGTGCTGGCCTCCGTGGGCTGCTTTATGAATTACTTGACAGATATAATATATAAATTCACACCGTTTGTACGATTTTGACGTAACTGGGTATGCAGGTAGATCTTGATTCGGGAAGAGTCATAGGCAGAAAGTAGGTGTAGCATGGCACACTGGGTAAGAGCTAGTTATTTGATAAAGATTGTAGCTCTAGATATCTAATTACATCATGCATTTACGAGCGAGGCTTCATTTGCAATGCTCAAATTATCCTTATAGTTATTTGATAAAGATTGTAGCTCTAGATATCTAATTACATCATGCATTTACGAGCGAGGCTTCATTTGCAATGCTCACATTATCCTTATAGTTATTTGATAAAGATTGTAGCTCTAGATATCTAATTACATCATGCATTTACGAGCGAGGCTTCATTTGCAATGCTCAAATTATCCTTATAGTTATTTGATAAAGATTGTAGCTCTAGATATCTAATTACATCATGCATTTACGAGCGAGGCTTCATTTGCAATGCTCAAATTATCCTTATAGTTATTTGATAAAGATTGTAGCTCTAGATATCTAATTACATCATGCATTTACGAGCGAGGCTTCATTTGCAATGGTCAAATTATCCTTATAGTTATTTGATAAAGATTGTAGCTCTAGATATCTAATTACATCATGCATTTACGAGCGAGGCTTCATTTGCAATGCTCAAATTATCCTTGTAGTTTGTTTCCTCGCTCTTTATAGGGAAAAAACAGCGCTTATAATGACAACCCAGAATGCCGAACAAGAAATATTGACGTTTCATAACCCACAGGCCATGCCTTTTCGCCCTGTACCGCCTACAAAAATTGTCCACTTTTGATGAAAGTTTGTGGCAAAATATTTTATCTAAATATTTGAGTTAATATAAATCTTGATTTGTATAATCGATCTTGTTTGTTAGATAAACAAAGTATCTGTAAATAATAAGCAAAAATGTACTTTTTTTCGAAATGTTTATTAGAAAAATGTTACTCAGTTGCTCATAAAATATTTTTTTAGCTCTACTAAAGAATAATTAATTTAGATGCCTACAGTTGATAATGATTAATCCTTTTATATAATAAATTTTGTGACTTTTAACTTTAAAATCAAATAAAATTTAATTTAATTTTTTATATGTGCATGTGTTGTGAACTCTCTACCACTCTCCCTTTTTGTAAAATAATGAATGTACTGTTTGAAACTCACATATCTATGCCTATTTGAAGTTTAATTTATGGACGGATGAAACTTTTTCAGTCACAATTTTCACTGCCACGGTGCTCACATTTCTGAAAATTACAATTGGAAAGTGGCTTTTCTACGACTGATTCTGATAGAAAATAGTTTGCTTTTTTGACAAATTAGGACGTTTCGGATCCAGAAACTCCGTGATATAAAAAAAAAAACTTCATGGAGTAAGACAATTTAATTTGAGTATAAAAATGTTCTTTATTTTTTTTTTTTAAGATTGTATCAACAACTATTAACTCCGGGCTATCTACAGGTTGCCACCCTTTTATGCCAGGTCGTGGGCAGTCACCCATTCATTTGCTGGCCAAGCCTGACGTTGCTTAACTTCGGAGAACCGGTTCATTCAACGTGGCTATGGCTGTTGGCTAAATGTGTTAAGTGTTCAAAAAGTTGACGGGGGACATTTTGGTTGAATTTTGAACACACAGAAACACACACACACATACTATATATATATGTCAAGAATATTCTTTGACCTCTCAATAATAGAGGGAGCACAAGGGCCTTAAATTACCCCTGAAATGGAATTTGACTACAAAGATACCCCTACGGATGGAGTATCGATTGAAGACTTGGGAAAATTAGTTAGCAAGGCGTTAACTAAGTGAAAATCTTGTAAAGGGTGGAATGCATTTAGAGATTTGCATTTAAGAGACGCCCCATCCCCCAACTGAAAGGCACTTAACATAAATTGAATCCTTTCGAACTTGGGATAGTTTCTTACAACTTCAAGCCAACCGGCCTGCTGCGCTAATGGCTTTCTTGAAATATTGTGTAGTGGCAATGCTTCTTTGAATTTGTTTTGTTTATTTTTAATTAAAAAAAATCTGTTTAAATAATTGTTTACTGGAGATATCGATCATATAAATTGAATGTTTCTTATACAAGCCATGGAATGATTTATTTTTTTAGAAATAATTATTGGCCTGTTAATCCAAGGCGCATTTGTTTTGACTTGGATGCTGGGAGGAAGCAATATGCTTTTCGCGGGAATATCTTCGGAAGATCTCAAATAACAACGATTAAGGTAGGCGTAAATCGGCCTCATCTCAGAGCCGGGCCCGGGACCAGATCACGGGCCCCCACTTCTCAGAGCCAGAATGAAAATTCTAGTACTTTGCTATAGGACTTTGGGCATTTTAAAATTATTTTCATCTTGAGTTTTGAGCAAAATAAGAATAACAGACGACAATCGGTGCTGCAAAGGTCACTTTCGTTACTTTTTTTCCAATTAGCGAGGATTGGCCCGGGCCCGGGACAACTGTACCCGGATGTCCCCCCCCCCCCCATGTGGCGGCCCTGGTTGTAGCATACGGAAACTTGGACTCTGGCCAAAGAAATGAGGAGAGTCCTGCTGGTCTGGGAAAGAAGAGTCTTGAGAAAGATTTTTAGGAGGCCCAGGTCCTACAAGGACTGTAGCGCTCAACGGTAAGTAAATAAATAAAAAAAAATTACGGAATATATTTTTTTTTAAATGTAAAAAAAATCGAACAGAGTATGGGTTTTAGCGTAAATATGCTTTGGCAGTGGCTAAACTGAAAAAAAACGTTACAGAAAAGTGTTCGCTGGAGTTCGCGCATGCGCGGTAGCTGTGTACGAAAAAGAAGACTGTATGTAATACAGTACATTACATAGGTTTGCGGGTGGACCCAAACACCCCACTTTTTTTTTCTTTTTTTTTTTTTACTCCTTTCACTAATTACTCCGAAAGTATTGAGGCTAGAGATTTTCCCAAGGCGTTCGACATGAAATGTTGAAATTTATTTGCGGCTCTGTAAAATATCAAGATGTATGAAAGCTTAAAAAGTGGAAATTTTTTAATTGTTTCAGTTTGTTCGGCAGCTTAAAATACATTCTTATTCCAGGAAAAAAAATGATGATTACATATCAAAACATCCTCAAAAAATTCGTTTAAACCGGTTAGAATCCATCTATCAGTGGAGTGAGCAACGTTGTAGAAAGATGGATACAATTGTTCGAATCGATGAATAAATCTTATTTGCGCAACGGTTTAACAAAATCATAAATCAAGACTAACGATGAAAAACGGCTTTATTCCGCTGTGTTCGTTCTTCTTTTCATAATTATAATAAATGTTCTGAGTTATAAAGCTATCTATATATAAAATCTTAGAATCGGATGAACGAAAGATATAAATCAGACTCCACAACGCCCTGTAGGAGTTCCATTCTCATCGGGCATAAAAAAAATACCATTTACTATAAAAGCTATAAAATCTAGGGGAAAATAAGCAATAAAATCAAAGAGGGAGGTAGAGGTTATAATGGAGCAATTCGCATGCATGATCCGGTGCGACATTCAAGGAGCGCCGTAATTAGGGGCTTAAGAGGTTTTAGGGGGCATGCAACTTCTTTTTAGGGGCAATAGCTCTCCTAAAAGAAACTTCCTTCTTTGCAACTCCTTACTCCTTTCTTTTTATCGTGCAACTTTGGCGATACTCTTATTTGTGAAGGAATTCTGCCGAATGTGGTATATGAGTTTTATTGATAATTCTTGTAAACTTTGGGAATATTTTGTGGATTCATGAATTATTTTTAACATTTTATTGAAATTTCACTTGTGCAGAGGGCGTAAGAAGAGGAGAATACTACCATAGTTGCAATCACTATTTTACAAAATAAATTTCTGTAACTACATCACTATTTACAACATATTTACAATTTGTAGACAATGAAGCACGTTAATGACAGTTTTAAGTATCAGGGGTTTTCTCTGAATCATCGTCTTTGGGGTAAATGTGGAGGATCAAGACATGGGCGTATATAGAAAATAATTTCGGGGGGGGGGCTGGGATATTTCCGGGGTATGGAATACTAACAATTTACAACTTTTAATAGTTTTACGCAACTAAAACGCTATTAGAATATAAATAAAATGTTTTGTATAAATTAAGTGATCTTATTTAATTTATTTTTAAGGGTTTTATTACAAATTTTTATCATCAACTCAAAATTTCAGGAGGGGGGCTGCAGCCCCCCCATATATACGCCCACGGATCATGAGGATTGTATTGGCGGGCAGACGGGCCCTGAAATGAGAAACATTTTCAGCTGCCGGTGGTACTCGAACCCCTAACTCCTGCATGAGATTCTAAGGCGTTAAAGATGTTTTTTTTTTTTTTTAATTATTATTATTATTTATAATTCAATTAAGAGACTTCGTATTGGCCATTCCTTGCTGAGGTTACATGTTACATTTGCAAGAAAGACACAAACTACCAGATCTCAATGAACGAAACCAATTAAATCTGCCAAACGCCATACAGGAACTTTTGATATTGTGTATATCATACAATCATTGTCCACCTCCAAGAAACAAATATTCACAATAAAAAAAAAAATAAATAGAACGAACATTTGCAGAGTAAAATTGCTTAATGCAAGTAATAACTTCAAATGAAATGAAATAATGCATTTAATTATTAATACCTGTTAGAGTAGTAATTGTTTAAAGTGTTGAACCTATTCATATATATTGCATTTCTGGCTTGTATGTATACCCGTATATATAATTCTATAAATAGTATAATAATTTTAAGTACCACCTGCCGGAAGAAATCAGTGATGATTTCGAGATGGCTCTTGTTATGATATATTTGATGGTTAGTGATTTGGTTGATATGGCCAGGCTCATAGAAAACGAAGTTAATGCTCACTTTGCGTGTAGCAAGGCTTTTTGATGGTATCTTTTTGGGAGACATGAAGGAATATCTTATTGCTCACTTATTGTTTAGAATATTATAGAAATATATTCTTTTGAGACATTTGTTGGTATATTTTCACGTTTTCTATTAAAGTAAACAAATGTCCTCTCACAATATTTTATTTGGGTTTTACTCAATATGTAGAATTTTTAAATTTTGTTATTGGTGTTGTTCTTAGAGCGGAAATAGTTCCCCTGTCATTTAGGGTCTTTGGGAGTTTCGATTGTCTTTGAATTTCACTTTGTGCCGTTTAGGTAGCATATTATTTTTGTCATAATTATCTTCTAATCTTTGAGAGCTTGATTATATACTTGAGACATCTTCTGACTACTATTAACCACAGGAATCTCTCCCGATTCTCCATAAAGGATATTAAGGAGACTGGATCTAAATTCACTTAAGGCTACCCAGATTCATTTATTATGCACTAAGTCTAACACTTTCAGAGTATTCGAATAGGCAGATGAATTGTCTATGGAACCATAATCCAATAGCGACCTGGCGAACACTCGATAAAATCTATGCAAGGTATTTCTGTCAGTTGCCCACTTAGTTTTGCTAAGAATCCTCAATAAATTCAGCGATTTGTTCTATTTCTTGAGGAGTCCTTGTATATGGGGTGCCCATGTCAAGGCTCGATCAAATGTCATGTCAAGAAAGGGTAGTGTTCGTGTACATGTTATGTAGTTATTGTTTAATTTGAAATTTATATTTAGTAGGTTACGTTTTCTTTTTGTACGGTGTACTTGGATTTATCGTCGCTATCATTTAGTAAGGGTTAAAATAAAGTGAGTTTCTATAAATAGGAGGCTCTGAAAATATCCCTATTACAACATAATAAACCCTTTGTCTTAAAAAATATGATAAGAAGTACTATCTAATTACAATATAATTATTTTTCAAAATATATCAAGAATTAAGGCGTGATCACTTAACACTCCGTGCCAAGTTCGATTCCCACTAGGCGTGGCATTTCTTTGGAAAAAAGGAAATGCATCAGCACTATCCTGGCTAGAAAAGGGTGGGAACTATAGATAACCTGTCCTAAAATTCTTAGTTAATTTTAAATGGGCGTTAAAATTTAAATTTAAATAAAAATATAATTGTCTAATGGCGCATATTGGTACTGGATTTTTTATTTATTTGAGTTCATTCTCGTATTGATCGCTTTGCAACGAAGCGGCATAGACGAACCAAATGCACTTTATATCCCTGCCAAAACTATGTTTATTGACCAACGATACCAGGTCAATATTTCAGTACAATTGTATTTATTTGGAACATGAATTTCAACTTACACATAGAAAGACCTTCTGGTATTTTGTCTGGAACAATCTGTCATAAAAATTGATTCTGTTTGATTGATTGTGTTACCGATTTCGATTGTATCTCAGATGAAGACCAACTGTACTCACTGATACTTTGAATAATTTTCGAACGTTACCATATTTGACTGACATTACCTGAATTTTGCCAATGCGACGTTCCTTGAATCTTTGATTCCAACAAATCTTCAACATTGAGAGAGCGAGTTTTGGGAATGAAATTCATTTTTCGTTGTACATACTAAAACGCGCAACACGTTCGTCAAAATTCGAGCTTAGTAATTGGCCACAGCGTCGAAGTTCTTTTAATTTCTGGTAGGTTTATCTTATAAACATTTTTAATTTAATGTAAAAATAAAACTTTAATGTTATCTTACCTTCCTTGTTTTGTCCATCCTGCCTGATGATGATGTTCCTACCATCCTCTCTCTTCCAGGTTACATTAGGTTCTGGCACTCCTGTAGCCTTGCAGACTAACTTCAGGTTACCCCCTTCATTCGTGACGTAATCCTTCCCTCCAGCAGTGTCCAGGACGTCGGGCGGAATCACCACTTCCAAATGGCCCATCTAAAAAAAATTATATAAAATGTCATTAAGGATTAATTCTTAAAATATCGTTAAG
The DNA here is from genome assembly GCA_946811695.1 of Gonocerus acuteangulatus. Lineage (NCBI taxonomy): Eukaryota > Metazoa > Arthropoda > Insecta > Hemiptera > Coreidae > Gonocerus > Gonocerus acuteangulatus. The sequence continues at coordinate 35,897,320 of OX328126.1, read as the reverse complement.
AGATTTGATGAATTTCCTTGTTTGTGGGGCTTCGGTCGCCAACTATTATGGTATTAGTTTGACAAAACAATAACATCAGTTATTCGTCTTTTTGCAGAATATCTGTAACCAAGGAGAAAGCAGAAGCAAGTTGTTTTAACGCCACCCCCTCTGACGGCTCAAGCCATACAAACAAGGTTAGTCCTTTATAATGTAATTGTGTTTGTAATTTCCCATTAAGCAAATTGACTATAGAATTTCCTCGATAGTTGACTATAGATAAGTTCCCCGATTGTTTAAATGGCAATTTATTATAAAAAACACATAACCAGACATAAATATTTATAGTTATTCATGAAATATGTCGCGGGATACTAAAAGAAGACGCATTCGTAGGACCAGCTCCATCATAGCATGTTTCTATAGATGGTTGGGTTTTAAAAGTTTAGAATTTAAACATCTTATTTCTCTCGTTAACATAATATTTTCATTCGTTGGAAACCAACACTATTGAAACCTCAAGTACTGTTTTCTCCGAATGAAGTGGTCCGGTCGTAATTTATGGATGAATATATTTTCTAGCAATAATATTAGGCTTTCGAATGATTACCTTACGATTTTCGATCTTTTTCAAGTAAGGCCTGTCGTCCACTGGAACCGAAAAGCTGCGAACTGCGAAGCAACGAATTCGGACGAACGCCAATCGTCCGAATGCCTCTCGTCCATTGCCTCAAGATTCGTCCGAATTCGCAGTAGACGTGATGGCTCTTCGGAAAGGTTTTTCTCTTGATTCTGATGGAAAATGGTTCGCTTTGGAATATCACCTTTGATTCATCGACGGCTCCGACGACATCAACAAAGACGGGAAATGTGGGCGAATTACATTAATGCCAAAAGAAACGAGTTCGGGGAATTTTCCCATTAAATGGAATATTTAATGAGAAAAAATTTGAAGATATTTCCACAAATTTTGTGGAATGATCTTCAAATAGACGATGACCACCACTTTTCCTATTTTCGAATAAGAAAGGATACATTTCGATACATTCTTGACAACATTTATTCTAAAATATTTTGTTTCCCGTTGGTCCCACAGATATTTTCTGTCAAAAGCAAAATTAACTTCTCACAGTCCATTTTTAACCATGACATTTCACACTCGTTCGCAACTATAAATCCCAGCAGAATGGGATCGGTTCGCACTTCGGACCAGTTCAGACGGAAACGGACGAACGATACGGGCCCAATGGACGCGGTCCATGATGGAACCACGTGTTTGGATTGTTCGTGCGTTTTCGTCCGAATACATTTCGCAGCTTTTCGGTTCCAGTGGACGAGATGCCTAATTTAACAGAATATGGGAAAAGCTCAAAACTGCTCGTCTGTTTTATATTTGGTTTACCCCAAAAGTTACCGAAATGTATATATCTTCTTTTGTTGCATGTGGAATATGCAGAAAAAATATTCAAAAACCTAGTCGTTTTTGAGCTCCCAAAACCCAAATTCTAGTTTCATCAAGTTATACCCGGGAGCAAGGTTAAACCAATGGTAGAGCACTCGACTAATATGCTGGAAATAACAGAGTTCAAATTCCGACCAAGCACTAAAGATTTCATCTTCTTAGTGACTTCGTTCATGGGTGTGATTCGGTCTTCCTGACCTTCCCTATGCCTACCCAGCTTTCAATTAATTTATTAATGAGTTCATACAAAGGGGGAAATCATGTGGCCTAGGATGGAGCATACTATTGACCACACTATCTCGCCAGATTGCCTTATGGCCTGTTACCGGACTGAAAGTCGCTGTCAAAAGATTTCGTAGGCTATACTGCTTTATATTATAATAAACGGTTTGCATACCTAAAGAAAAGGAAATACACGCTAAAAATCTCTGAAATACTAAATTACTTGAACATACCTGACTTTTCATTGGATCCGTGTTGATCTGACACATGTACGAACCGGAATCATTCTTCTGAACATTGGACACCTTCAGCCTCCAAGTATTGTGGCCATTGTGAGTCACAGACAGTCGGTTATTGTGGGCAACGAGGTGCGTATGCACAGCTAGTATTGTCTTAGAATCTGACTTTATCCAGGCCACCTAGAAAAAAATCAAAATATAATGTAATAAGTTTTTTTTCTCACTGAAAAATTGTTGATGAATGATTATTTATTTTATTTTATGATGCTCATTCAGAAGTAAGAGAAGCATCAATTGTTTCGAAAAATATGTTAATACTTTTTAAATGTGTAATTGCAGAGTCAATATGATAATAGTATGTCAGTTATGTTCTGATGTATATTGCTTTTTTACAGTCTTCTGTATAATATATTCATGAGTCATTAGGGTGGTCTAACAATTATCACAGCTTGAAAATTATGAATTATTACGAATTTATATAATTGGATGGGCAGTAAGTAATTATGTTATTTTCTCGATTTGATATCCAGATTCCATGTACTAAGAATATGGGAGTTTGGCTCGTGATATTTTTGAAATATTGTTCGTAATGTGTGTAAGTGTTCGTCTTCGCGAGTTGAAAGTTTTGCATGTAAAGTCATTAAATGCTAAAACACTTTGGTTGTTACAATTGTCTATAGATTGTAAATGTACCGCTCATCTAGACTCTAGTTGTATGAAGATCAAGCTAATATTTTGACAATTTATGTAATTATTTAATAATTGAATTACCACGTTAACACATTTACGAAACTCAATCAATTAGCACGTGACATCAAATAAACATATCTGCCTTCAAGGTTTTTATATATGTTAGTAGGTTTAAAAAGCTTTTTTAAAAATCTATTACCTTACTAAGGTAATTAGAATGTACTACGTAGAGCGTACCATGGACGTTAAATTTTATTATTTCATTCTGACAAGTGAAGGATTCTGTTTAAGTAAGCAAGATTGATGTATGTACTTCATGCGATCTGGAAGAAAATTCATGAGGAAACCATGCGGTGTGGCGAATTCTTAGTCTGCAGTGGCCACTTTGATCCTTTGGTTTTCCACGACATCGTGACTAATTTAACCTCTGAGATCGTTTTTCCGGTGCTGGACTCATTTTTATTTCAGCTGTTGGAAATATGAAGCCTTTATGTGACAGAAAGATGATTCCCTTCGACGTCATAATGCTATACCTAATTCCGTTATTTAGTTCGATGTTATGAATGATTCGGATTAACTGATTTTATTTTAGGAATTCACTATCGGATAGTAAACACTGCAATAGTAACTGAACAAAAAATTGGAGAATTCTATGCTTCTGCCACAAACTCTCACTAATTATCCAAAAATTCTCAAATGACAAAAACCTTGGGAATACACTATAATAAAAATATGATGTAAGAGCGAGATTTGGCACTGCAGTGTTTATGTTGAACACAGATCAAACCTCTGGAAGTAATATCATAGTTGGTTTATTATTGATTCATTTATTTATTTTTTGAAAATACTCCTACGACTATATATATATATATATATATATATATATATATATATATATATATATATATATATATATACACACATACACACTCACACATATATAACGGACAAAACTACGTTAACTACATATTTTTGTTTACAGTGAACCTTATTCTATTTTTAATACATACGCCTAATGGTGCACCAGCTTTCTTTTTTATTAAGGTGCTTCGACTACCTAGCTCATTAGCACCATTCAATGCTTATTAATTTTTTTTACGGTACGGCTTATATAGCACTGACCATTAGAATGGTTGACAATGATTCTTATCATTACTGGCGAAAAGTGATTGCATCTCCAAATTCTGTGACTGTGGATCTTTTAATAATTCTTGTCCATGGTGCTTTGGTTTCTATGGCCATTATTGCCGGTCTGATCCTTATTAAATGAAAATATGAGCCGCAATATTGCGTTGTAGTGTTTGTTCGAGGAGCTTTTAGTAGAGGCAAGACTCATTCTTTCGAAGGATCTACCAGAGATTTCTTTTACGCTCTTGTCGTCAGATTTTACTGCCACTACAAGAAATGAAAGAATATTGGGGAAAACCACGGTCGTACAGCTGAAAGGATGCTGTGGTCACAATATGAAAGGCGAAGAGTGGATATGGTCAGAAAAGGCCAGGGCATAAGTGGACGTATAAAGTGAGTATTGGAAAGGGGCGGCTGTTTTAGTATTTGGGACCCGCTGGATATATGTATACAGCCGATGACGGTCCTAGAACGAGGGTCCTGGAAGAAGGGTCCTGAAAGAGGGGGCCCGGAGTAAAAAGTTTTGTCCAAGGCAGCAGCAGCCGAGTTGTCGGGTCACGTCTCTAACGAAATCAGAACCACGGTTCTCCTGATTGCGACTCTTTGTGCCCCTTCTTATGAGACCACTTTTATAATCCCCACCCCTCTCCTATATCTGGAGTTTGTTATGCTGAGAGGACATGTACACTCGCACTCAGAAGGTTTTTAGAGAAATTCTATTTCGTTTTTTTTTGGGGGGGGGACGTCATTAGGTCAGTCATTCACTTGATTTGCTCCAAAAAGTGTACGGACTAAGCTTATTACAATCCAATAAGTCTCTGACTTGATTGAGAGCCTTGTGTTGTATCTTCGTGTACTGTAGCTATAGGAGAATTGCATTCATATTACGAATGAAAAAGTCTTGAATGCCTCTTCATCTGTATAAATAAAATTCCTCTCCTCAGCGTAAAAAGACCACGTTTCCAGACAATACTACGACTAAACAACATACAAAAACTTAAAAATAGTCCGTCTAGCAGGGACTATTTTGAATAGCTTAGAATAGAAACGAATGGAAAGTGTCGTGAAAAATCTAAACACTTGTAAAATGAAACCTCAAAGCGAAGATCCTCGGCTTTACAACAGGAAACTAACAGTATCCTATTAGGGAATTATTCCAATTAAGAACCAATTTCTCCGATAAGATCAATGTATCGAAAATCGCATAGAGACTCCATATTTTACATGGGCGTATATAAGAGGGGGAGGGGCTGCAGCCCCCCCCCACCCCAAATTTTGAGCTGGTCGGTAAAAATGTGTCATAAACCATTAAAAATAAATTAAGTAAGATCACTATGTTCATAAAAAATATTTTATTTTGGGTGTATTAGCGTTTTAGTCGTTTAAAACTATTCCAAGTTCTAAATTGTTAGTATTCCATACCCCGGAAATGGTCTCAGCCCTCCCCGAAATTTTCCCAGCCCCTCCCGAAATTATTTTCTATATACGCCCATGATATTTTGAGTAATAAGCTTTCGAATAGATGCTTCAGATTTACTACAATTCCCAACCAGTTTCCAAGTAAATACTAGTACATCCGGAAATCCCAAGAAAGAATTAGCTTTTCCCATTCTCCTCGTCAACAAATATAGGTATAGTTTCAATAGATTCTCCACGTCTGATTATTTATAAAGCGTGTTCGTGGAAACCTAGCAACTCAGTGGTATACACTGACTCTTTCTCTGTTCTCCTTTATTTACAGAACTTATATTCCCGCAATGCGATGGTATCAGACCTAATTGAGGGAATAGATTTTCAGTATAAACGAAACTAACATGTTACTCTCTGCTGGATTCCTAGCCACAATGGCATAAGCGGGAGCGATAAAGCGGATTTGGCAGCAAGGCAAGCAGTAAAAGAAGGCATCCCTTACTCGCGCATCCTACTGTCGGATGCTAAAATGTCTTATTCGCTCAAAGTGGCAATACGAATGGCTTGAAAAAAGAGATAACAAATTAAGAGAGATAAAATCCACTACTTCGACATGGGAAACCTCTTGTCAAGACAGTAGGTGAGATGAGGTGGTTCTGTCGAGAGTACGAATTGGCCATACTAATCTCTCCCATGCTTACTTATTCAAACGGGAAGAAAGGCCTGAATGTTCAGTATGCGGGGAAAATCTATCAATTAAACATATTTTCACGGACTGTAGAGCCTGCGAGGAGATTCGAAATCAACTGGACATTCATGGTGCTCTCTTTAATATACTTGGAAACGACCATGAATTGTGTCAGAGAACATTGACTATGGTTAGAGCTACAGATGTTAATATTTCTTTTCATTCTATATCTTTTTTTCCCAATGTGGTAATGTTTTGAAAACCAAAACCATGTTTGTATATCAGAGTATGTCTTAATTTTGATTCCCTACTACTGGAAGGTTCCCCTCCTACCCGAACATATTCCCCTGAAGAGGCCCGAAAATGGGGAAATTCTCAGTAAATACTTTTTGGGATTAATTACACATTTTTGGGACAAACACGTTGTGTTTGTGAGTATTTGTTTATTAAATGAGTGTATGGCTATACTGTGTGGTTATCGCATGCACACGTTTCAATGTCGGTAAGTCTGAATCTGTATAAATATGAATTCATATTTCCATGACCAGTCAGTAGTTGTGTTAGTAGGAATGTCAGTGGTGGAACTGTTTTTGTGTTTGGTTTGTGGTATGAACAACTTTAGATGTGATCCGTTTCTGTTATATCCACCTTCGTGCTATTTACCAAGCCTAGTTTCTCTCAGCTCTTCAGAAGCTTATAATAGGTTACCAATATGAAGGATTTAAACTTAGCTCTTGCCAGATTATGTTTTGATAACAGTTCTATGTAGTGGTATTTACTGAAGAGTGGCTAAAACTAGCAATATGTACTTGAGTATAAATAGGTAGTGTATAAATAAGCCGGTAGGAGTATTTAGATTTCTAGAGAAACAGGGGAGGTAGTAGAACTAATTCAAACAGTAATCCCCTTTAATAGCTTGCCTAAATCAAATCTGTCCCTGGAGCCCTCGGAAACAGTATATTACTATAATCCTTTTCATTAAGTCTGCCAGGATGGGTAGTGTTACTGTAAGACTGTCTGCAAAACCTCTGCTTCACCAAGGAGAAACGGCCGCTGGGACTGGTTTCCAATTATAAACCCATTATGGTATTAATTTCTTTATCCAATTATACCTGTAATTATACCATACAGGAATAATATGTTAATATGAATAATCACAGAAATTTAAATTAATCCCTGGATTAATCTGTTATTAATTTGAAGAATAGTTATGTCAAGAACATGCCTTGAAGATTAAACTATGGCTGGTGCGTTGTGTCTAGCAATGTGACCTCGAATTTAGGGACGAGGTGTCAAGTTTCTAATCTGTATTTTATATCCCAAAAGGTTTTTATTAGACATTGACTGATTCAAACATTTAGCCAGCGATATTTTGTGGTATAATAACCTTGTGGGTTAATACACAATTCATTGTAAGCTTTAGAATACCAAGACAAGGCCTCGGAAATCGAAAAAAAAACCAAAAAAAAAAAACCTTGGTATGCAAAATAACTGTTGTTCACGATTTTCAGGCAAAAGCGTTTCAACCTCAATAACCAAGCAACCGTCAACTTCCTTATTAGGCAATTAAAGGTCATTAAACAGAGAATTTTTTTTTGTTAGAGGACACAAAGATATTGATGAATAACGTGAATTTGGTTTAAGTAACCACCCTGGACCCCCTTAAAATGAACACAGTAACATTCCAAACCTTGGTTTCTCAAAGGAGATTTTATCTACTTTACGATGGTTTGATTCGATTTTAAATAGCATAAACGGTTTTTGAGTAATCAATACTTATTCTTAAAAAAACACGATCCAAATAAATTTGAATTTATTCTGTTTCTGTAGGGAATTGAACCATACTTTATATGAACTTATTTATTGCACTCGAGGTCTACTATCAACTCCTGAAAAGTTGATTCTATTATTCGTTACACCCTGTTTATCGTATAACAAGGGTTGAACGAAATGTAAACTAGATTATATGGGTTTTATTGGGCGTATCGTAGTTTTACCCATATTTATCACAAAAAGTAGGGTTTCTCTCTAGTTTGTTCTGGTTTATAATTTTAGCTGTCATTTATATATATTTCTATATTAAGATGATTCTTGTCTTGGTTATGTTTTGAGCAAAATGAGAATAACATTCGAACTCTGTTGCTTTGTAACAATTAAGGGTGGGTTTACAATAGGATAGTTATTGCAGGATATTTATATCAGAGATAAATTGCGACTAGTGGAAACCATGTAAAATGTATGTCTGACATAAATTGCTCATGGTTTACATTAGTCAAATTTCTCTCTGATATAAATATTCTGCAATAACTATCCTAGTGTAAACGCACCCTAACGTTTCTCCGTGAGTTGTCTCATGCACCCTCGAATGATTGCTTCCTTATTAAAGAAATGTAAAAATGTCTAGAACATACAAATTAATTACAAATAAATTCAAAACATGGTTACATGTACCTTGTAAATTCCAAGATGGTTGACGACACAAGTGAAGCTCACGTCTCTCCCCTGCGTGACTGTGTGGTTCTCCAAGTCCTCCAGGAATATTGGTTCATGTTCGACTTGTCCTTGTCCTGCGAAGAATTATTTCCTTTAATTATTTTGTTACTAACAGTCTAATCTAAAACTATTAATTTGTATGGGTTTGAGCATACGGACAAGTTAAACCGAACAGCAACGCAGCTGGGCAAAGAAGCCGAACCTTCAAAAACCAAAATAATGAAAGAATAATATATACAAATTCTGTATGTATATATATATATATATATATATATATATATATATATATACATATATATATATATATATATAGGGTTGGCAAATAAGTCCTTTCGGTTTTTGTATTCATGTTTTGTTTACAATATGTCACATTTATCTGATGCAATTAATCCCAACAGAGGATTGTTTATCCTATTTGCGGAAGCTCGGCTACGTTTCTAGGCTGGATGTTTGGGTCCCCCACTCTCTGACCGAAGTCAACTTGGCAAAACGCATTTCCATTTGCGATTCCCTGCGAAAACGTCAAGAAAACGATCCATTTCTTAAAAGACTTGTGACAGGGGATGAAAAGTGGATTGTCTACGATAATGTGGTGCGAAAAAAATCTTGGAGACCTAGCAACGAACCACCTGGAACCACATCTAAAGCGGGATTGCACCCAAAGAAGATAATGCTTTCTGTATGGTGGGATTTCAAGGGTGTGATTTTTTATGACCTGCTGCCACAAGGTAAATCAATCGATTCCTCTCTATACTGCTCACAATTAACAAAATTGAATGAATCAATTCGACGAAAACGCCCAGAACTGGCAAATCGAAAGGGTGTCGTCTTCCATCATGATAATGCCAGGCCCCACACTTCGTTAGTCACCCGCAACAAATTGTTAGCCCTTGGATGGGATCTTTTGCCCCACCCTGCCTATTCACCGGACCTTGCTCCTAGTGACTACCACTTATTCCGGTCTCTACAAAATTCCTTAAGTGGAAAACGGTTTGAAAACGAACAGGGTGTCAGGGAGCACCTTGATCATTTTTTCGCTAATAAACCACAGACATTCTATGAGCATGGGATTATTCAGCTGATGGAGAGATGGGGTAAAGTAATAGAAAATAATGGACATTACATTGTAGATTAAAATAAAAATTATGTTCAAAATATACAATAGTTTTCTTTCAACTTAAAAAACCGAAAGGACTTATTTGCCAACCCTATATATATACACATACAGAATTTGAATCGAGCAAAACACTCACTAGTGATGGTTATATAAGAAGGAAATCCACTCCCACCCAAATCTAAACAGAGGAAGTGGATCAGAGACTGTGGAAGTAACCACCTAAAATATTCAAATTTACACTTTCGGCTCTCTCTCTTGTCCTCCTTCCACAAAAAGAAATAGGACCAACTTCGTTTCAGGGTTTTCTTTCTTTTTAGATCCTTTTCCTTTACATAAAGGATGGTCAATATGTATTTTGCCATTGTATCTCCTTTGTAACCCTGAAACACCTGAGAGTAAGGCATGGCTGTTACTGATTTTATACACAGTGTTTAGGAGTCAGTGTTTATTTTACCCAAATAAATGCACCTATTATGGATGCATTCATAAGAGAATGTTTGATTAATTTAAGACTGAGATAACGCAGATTTATTCATTATGTTATAGGCTGTTCTGGTGCCTCTTCAAAATCTTGACTGGGTTGGTGAAAGGTTTTAGCACCATAGGATGCCTATGGTTTTTAAGGATTTAAATAAGCGAAACGTTGATTTGAGCAAGGAAGCAATAATGACCGTATCGTTAAAATTTGGCAGATTATAGAAATATTTAAAAAAAGTACGCCTGGGAAAAACGTGTGTAAAATTAGATAATTTCGGATTCATAGGCATACAGTAGCCATGACTGTAATATATTCTATTTGTCTGCAAAGTTATGAAAAAGTTGTTACATTAAATATGTTAAGCCGTTCTGAGTATAGCCGCAGAACCACAAGTAACACGGACCGTAAAAGTCTACAGGAATTTTAAATTGGGTGCCCGGAAAAACCAGAATTAACCGCACCAAGGCCTATTGTGATACCTGGTAAGCGGTAGTATTATAACACCTGAACCGTATCAGCATTGAACCTCTAGAGCGTATTATGGTGCCCATAAACGTTCAGTTCAAATTTCAAGACCGGGACTGAACAGTTCGGTCTTAAGGACTGTACGGGGTTATAGCACACGCACGACAAGTTAATAAACCAGGCCTGGACTGCACAGCCCAGTTATAGTAGAATGTTTGTGAAGCAAATACCATGCACCTTAGGCCTGGCCTGCACAGTCCCGGCCTCATTGGACTATACAGTTAATCTATTGGGGTTTTAATTCTACTTCGATGGACTGTACAGTTCATCTCTGGTCTCAAGAATGTCCCATTCAAGTTGAGGTGTTCGCTTAACTCCGCTCAACGAAACATACTCCGTGAGGTGCTGCCACCTAGCGGTGTGCCCGGGAACTACTTGCCCCCGGCAGTACGAACTGCACGAAAAGACAAGTTCGGAAGATATAGTCGCCAAGCAGACAAAGTGTGGAGCATCTTTTTTTTTCTCCCCAAGTTTTACACACCAATGATGGAGGAGTAGACCTCTAAGCCACCCAGGACGAGCGAAGGGAGCAGGAATGGTGTTGGCCAGCCCACCAGGATTGGAGAAACAAGAAAATGCAGCACATTACAGGGCTTATACATCATGCTTAAACACATAATCGTCAAGACACCAGGTACCTTTCTTAATTTATCATTTATGAAGATCCAGCAAAACCATTCAACAGTTCAACCATCAGCAGCAACTCATCATTTATCATAATCCAAAATTTAACTAACCCAATAACAATAAATATGTTCCTGCTTTTGGCCTTACACCCCCATCTAATTAATTATATTTACCAAAATAAATCCTGATTTTAAATTCAACCTATGTACAAATCTCTGCAGTCCTTCACCGTCAGTGGTCCACTCTAAACCATATAAAAAATGGTAGAGTGATCACAATCGTAAAGATGGTCCTCCGGGCAGAGATCTGTATCAGTTACATAATTTTGGCAAAAATAGTCTTATATTCAAGCAATAAAGAACATTTATATGGCTTTATGAATTAATTGCCATCAAAGATTATTATTTTCAAATCACATCAAGTCTATACCATTTTTCATTAATTATCATGAACTAATCAGTTAAAAAAAAAAAAAATTCACTTCATGATCCAAATCAGACTTGATCATTTTTCAAATGTGTTGCTTAGACTATTTTAATGTTTAAATAATTTCTGTAAATGTTTGAAGACATATTTAACTCAAGTAATTGACATTAGCCCAACATGAGAACTTACATTCAATTATATTATTAAATTATTCATATTATTGTCTCATGTTCATCTCTCAATTACCTTATAGATTTTATTCTTTATATTTTTAATTGAATCACAATATGTTCTTCAATCATTTATTAATGATCTGGGTAGACAATAAGATTCTCATAAATATCATTTATATCTTTATTTTCTAGATATGTATCACACAGGTATTATTATCATTTCACATAAAGTCAATTCATTTGTTATTCCACACATAAACACCTATTTAAAACACAATTCTTCTTCCACTGTGACTGATCCTCATGGTTTTCTCAAACTAGGGAGGCTTCGCTCAGCTAGCTGTTTCTCCACCTAGACTCAGTCCATAGAGGTAGTGGTTGCCAAGTAAAGTTACAGTGGCCCCGCTCTCGTGACGTCACACTGTCCTTGGTTTCTTTTCGTGACAGTCACCTTATGTATGATGTGTTTTAAATGCTTTTGATTATTTTAATGGTTTTAATTGACTTTAGCTTAGCCTGTTGTATTAATGTAGTCCAATTATCTTACTCTATTTTAATGTTTCGTCTGCTCAGCCCGTTCTCTTCTCAAGTTTTATTTATTTTGTTGTTCTTATTGGTACCTGAACATTTTCTATCTCTATTTTATCTTGTGCTTCTTCCTTTTGCTCTATTGTTCTCATTCTTTTATTTGTTTGGCTAACTCCTTTCTCCGCTCCTGCTCGATCTGGTTGGCTGCTTTGTTTTTGTTTTGAATATGCCTGAAGATCATGACGCTCAAAAGCGTCAAGCGACGAAATCCACTGATTATATTAATCAAGCCAACGCACTTGAACGCAAAATGCGCCTTTTAAAGCGCAACATCATTGGAATTGGCGACATTACATTGAACGATATCGCAGATGACGACATACGTAGCTTCGAGGCGAGATATCTCGTCGCGAAGGAAGAGTGGGAGGAATTCTGCTGCACATGGGACAAACGCGACTCACTACATCTGCTTTTGGGAGAAAGCGATATTTTCCCTAATAAAGATTGGGATGCGGTATACAGCAAGCTACGGTCTGAAATTATCGCTGCTAAAGCCATTCTACTCTCCCTCAAGGACCGCGACTCTTTAAGGAAAGCTGAAAAAACCGAATTGCCAACAATGACCTCCCGCGGTCCCGAGCTCGATAAGATCCCAATTCCCACATTCTCAGGTGACCTCCTACAATGGACCCACTTCAGAGACACGTTCCGCTCCATGATACACGATCGCAAATCTCTCAGCAAAATTGGGAAATTTCATTATCTGATAGCAGCTCTCAAAGGAGAATCCGCGTCATTAGTTTCCAATTTCACCATCGCGGATGAGTCCTACGATCAAGCTTGGGAGAAGGTAACAAAGACCTATGACAACCCTCGAGTATTAGCTCGTCTTCTAGTACATCGCATCGTGGATTGTGAAGTTACCTCTGCCAAATCGGAACAGCAGAAATATGATAGGTTTCTTACAGGCGTTGCTGATAGTATCGAGGCTTTTAACTCTCTCAAACTCGAGAATCCTTGCGAATTCATATTGTCCACATTAGCCCTGCGCGCTCTTGACACTGAAACGAGGAAACAATTCGAATTATCTCGAGAGTCCAGCAAGGACCTTCCGAAAACTGAGGACGTAATAACATTCATTCGCCAAAGGAAACTCGCCCTCAAGATGTCACAGGATGTATCAGGAACAAGCTCAAGCAGTAGGTCCTCCTCAAACTCTCGTGTTAGCTGTCCCAACAGAAACTCCTCGCGGTACAAAGCGGTTTCATTTCACAGCAGCAGCGATTCCTCGGATTCTCAAAGTTCTAAGTCCCGAGAAACCAGTCCTAAGCCCGTTCAATGCCTTTTCTGCCAAGGCGCCCACACCTGTGCGAAGTGCGAAAGATTTAAGAAACTTCCTGTAGAGCAACGGGCGTCGATAATACGTTCTTGGAAGGTGTGTTTCAACTGTTTAAAAAAAGGGCACAGAGTAGGAAACTGCCGTTCCAAATTTCGCTGCATCTACTGCAGGAATAAACATCATTCGCTGATCCATCGAGATGATCGTGGAGTCATCAAGGATGAGGAACCGGCTCATGGCAAAAGACGATCTCCAGTTGCAGACACTCAAGACAAGTCCTTCATCGGTTTTGGCTCAGCCCAGAAATCATGCTCAAGGAGCACCGTACTCCTCGGAACCGTGCGCACTTTGATTAGAGGTTCAAGAGGTGATTTCCACACCGCACATGCTCTCCTCGACTCGGGCAGTCAAAATACCTTCATGACTTCCTCTCTCGCAAAGAAGATAGGTGCTAAGATTTGCCCTTCCAAGGTGTCCATCACAAGCCTCGCAGGATCAACCCTACCAGCACACCTAGTGAAAGGATCCACACACTGCGTTTTACGCCCACTCGCTGGAGACAGAGAGTTAAAGGTGGCACCGTTGGTCATCGATCACATTACATCTGATTTGCCCAGTATCAGCCTACCAACATCACTTTCCAGCAAGCTTATGGATTTACCCTTGGCCGATCACCAATTTGGAGAGTCTAAACCCATCGACATACTGTTAGGAGGAGATGTCTTCCATCAAATTATTTCCGGCGCATCTAAACCCTCTGACATCGATGGTTTGTCATTGTTGCCCACCACATTCGGACTCGTTGTCACCGGCACATTGAATGATCACCCCTCTACTTCTCATCACTCATTCTTTATCGAAAGGCATCATTCAATTGAGGATGACATGAAGTTGTTTTGGGAGATTGAAGAGCCCAAACCTGTTGACCGAACCGACCCCGAAGATGCCTATTGCGAGGAATTTTACTCGAAGACACTTTCTCGAGATGACGAGGGACGATTTATAGTGAGACTGCCCTTCAAGGAAGGCGTCCCGATCGGCGACAACAGAGATATTGCATACCGCCGTTTCTACGCTCTGGAAACTAGATTCCGAAAGGACCCCGAGTTTTTTCATAAATATTCCGAATTCATGCAGGAATACAGGGACCTCGGACACATGTCTCCTGCAACAACTAAGTCCTCGTATCTCATCCCTCACCATGGCGTTTGGCAGGAGGGCCCTCACGGCGACATGAAGCTGAGAGTAGTTTTCGATGCGTCATGCCCTTCGTCATCAGGTTACAGTCTCAATGACGCACTCCTATCGGGACCCAAGCTACAAGAAGATTTGTGCAACGTTCTGATCCGTTTTCGCCTCTATGCCATTCCTCTATGTGCGGACATGGTTAAGATGTATCGGCAAGTTGTCATTCACGAAGAAGACAGAAAATTCCAGCACATCCTGTGGCGCGATTCACCCAACAAGGCAATTCAGGTAATGGAGCTCAATACCGTAACATATGGGCTTAAGTCAAGCGCATATCAAGCTCTTCGAACCGTAAGGCGACTTGTAGAAATCCATGGGTCAGAATTCCCCTTAGCCGCAAGTCGCGTTTTAGAGAACTGCTACGTTGACGACCTGTGCAGCGGAGCTGACACCCTAGAAGAAGCCCTTCTACTTCAAAACCAGTTATGCGGTTTATTCGCGAAAGGCGGATTTACCCTCAGCAAGTGGGCTTCGACCGAACCAATGCTTCTTCCTGCCAAAGAACCACATAGCGAATCTGTAGCCATCAGAATCGACGACTCCACCAAAATATTAGGTCTACTTTGGCGTTCATCAAATGATTCCTTTTCCTATTCGGTCAAACCCCCTCATCCTTGTCCGGTCACTAAACGGCACATGCTGTCGTCAATATCGCGTATCTTTGACCCACTTGGACTGCTTGCTCCTGTAGTCTTCATCGCCAAGTCATTGCTCCAAGAGGTCTGGAAAGCGAAGACCGACTGGGACGAAGAACTCCCACACGATCTCCAAGCTGCCTGGATGGAACTTACAACCGATTGGCCAGTCCTGTCTTCTATCTCGATTCCACGACACATCACTGAACCCCTAGCTGTTCGCCGCTTGGTTGGCTTCTGTGATGCATCATCAAAGGGGTACGGCGCTGCCTTGTACTTGCACTCCATGAGCTCAGATGGCGAAGTCAAGGTCTCGCTTGTCAAAGGCAAAACCAAAGTGGCTCCTTTAAAGTTTACCTCTATCCCTCGTCTTGAACTCTGCGGAGCTGTTCTTTTGTCTCGTCTTGTATCCTCAGTCCCGCAGTCTATTGCCACCAGTGTGACGTGTTTCTCCGACTCTCAAGTAGTCCTCGGTTGGCTCCAAACTCCGGTTCACGAGCTCAAGGTTTTCGAAGCCAACAGAGTCTCGCAGATCACGAACGTGGTTCCTGCTCATCGTTGGCATCACGTTTCCTCACAAGACAACCCTGCGGATCTGGCATCACGTGGCTGCTCTCCTCGCACCCTCAAGGAGTCAAATTTGTGGTGGAATGGCCCTCCTTGGCTTCGAGCACACTCAGACTGGTTGGAGTCAAATGAAGAGCAGAAAACTGTCAACTTGCTTTCTGCCGCTCGCACGGACGAGAATCATGATGATGACTGGCTCTCACGATTCTCCTCATACGACACGTTGATAAGGACCACAGCCAGAATACTCCGACTCACTTCGAGAAAATCCAAACCTCGTTCAGACGTCATATCTGCTGAAGAATACAGAGAAGCAGAGTTAAGATGTGCACGAGTCGTACAACGCTCCCGACTCCCACAACAGTTCTTCAGAAACAACCCGATAGTCCCGAAAGACTATGCCCAACTCTGTCCTTTCTTTGACGAACAGGGGATCCTCAGGGTGGGCGGAAGGTTGAAAAACTCACCCCTGGAGTTTTCAAGTAAGCACCCGATCCTTCTGCCTAAGACATCGCACTTCACACGTCTCCTTGTTGATCACATTCACCGGACACACTACCATGCTGGAACCTCCTTGACGTTAGCGCTTTTGAGAGGAAAATTCTGGATCCCAAAAGCAATGAAGCTGATTAGAGGCCGCATCCTCAACTGCGTCCATTGCCGGTTGTTGAGGGCAAAACCCTTAGCGCCTCTGATGGCCTCCCTTCCCAAAGAGAGGTTCTCTCAGTTCAGATCCTTTATCGAGGTCGGTGTAGACTACGCTGGTCCGTTTCTCATCAAAGAGTCCCAAAGGAGGAAAGCATCGTTAGGCAAGGCGTATCTATGCCTCTTTGTGTGTTTTGCTTCTAAAGCTCTCCACCTAGAACTTGTGTCCT
Source organism: Gonocerus acuteangulatus (assembly GCA_946811695.1). NCBI lineage: Eukaryota > Metazoa > Arthropoda > Insecta > Hemiptera > Coreidae > Gonocerus > Gonocerus acuteangulatus. The sequence goes on along the minus strand of OX328126.1, from coordinate 35,880,471 downwards.
CTCTCTCTACCTCAGCTTTTCTTGATGCGCTAGAGCGCTTTATCTCGAGAAGAGGCGTCCCAAATACGATCTGGTCGGATCACGGGACAAACTTCATAGGGGCGTCAAGATTTTTGAAGGACATTTATGCGTTCCAGCAGAGCATCGCGCCTGAAGTCACCAAAACCATTTCTCCCCGCGGCATCAATTGGAAATTTATCCCGCCACGTGCACCCCACTTCGGTGGCCTCTGGGAGGCCGGTGTAAAGAGTGTTAAGGGTCTCCTTGCGAGCTCAATTGGAAAACAGCAGCTTACATTCGAGGAATTGACGACCGCCCTCGCTAAAGTAGAATTTTTGCTCAACTCCCGTCCATTATGCGCTCTAACTGAGGACGCGCAGAATTTCGAGTTCCTAACCCCCGGACATTTTTTGATTGGCGCTCCTCTTGGTTCCCTACCAGACTGTTCAACAGAGGATAAGCCGACTCACGTTCATCCTCCCCGATGGAAGGCGATAAAAGCTCAAATTACCTCCATATGGACAAGATGGCGAAAGGAATATCTCCATCATCTTCATTCTCGAACCAAGTGGAGAAAGAATCAACCCAGCATTAAAGCAGGAGACCTAGTGATCCTTGTGGAAAGAAGACCACTTCTAGGACAATGGCCCGTAGGAAGAGTCACATTCACCTACCCTGGTCGCGACGGAATCATTCGCGTTGTGGATGTCCTAACCCCCTCCGGCAAGACTTTAACTAGGGCAGTTACGTCCCTTGTACCTTTATTTCACGCTGAAACGGAAGATCGTTCAGCTAGTTGAATATCCAAGTTTGGCTCTTTTGTTTTTATTATTCTTCTTCATTATGGAATTTGTTTACTTTGACCTTATTTTAAACATTTTTGTTTTCTTTGGAAGTAGTTTCAATTTGTATTTGTCAACCTATTTAATGCCACATATTAGAAGTTTTTATTCTCATTATTGTATTTTTGTTTACACACTTTTCTCACCTCTGTGAAACTGTATTTGTAGGTTGAACTATTTATCAACAAACTTGTATTTACCATTGTATTATTTTGTATTTTTCTTTTGAATTGTAAATTAGCTTAAACTAATTTAGGTGGGCGGTTTGTTCGCTTAACTCCGCTCAACGAAACATACTCCGTGAGGTGCTGCCACCTAGCGGTGTGCCCGGGAACTACTTGCCCCCGGCAGTACGAACTGCACGAAAAGACAAGTTCGGAAGATATAGTCGCCAAGCAGACAAAGTGTGGAGCATCTTTTTTTTTCTCCCCAAGTTTTACACACCAATGATGGAGGAGTAGACCTCTAAGCCACCCAGGACGAGCGAAGGGAGCAGGAATGGTGTTGGCCAGCCCACCAGGATTGGAGAAACAAGAAAATGCAGCACATTACAGGGCTTATACATCATGCTTAAACACATAATCGTCAAGACACCAGGTACCTTTCTTAATTTATCATTTATGAAGATCCAGCAAAACCATTCAACAGTTCAACCATCAGCAGCAACTCATCATTTATCATAATCCAAAATTTAACTAACCCAATAACAATAAATATGTTCCTGCTTTTGGCCTTACACCCCCATCTAATTAATTATATTTACCAAAATAAATCCTGATTTTAAATTCAACCTATGTACAAATCTCTGCAGTCCTTCACCGTCAGTGGTCCACTCTAAACCATATAAAAAATGGTAGAGTGATCACAATCGTAAACATTGAGGAATATCTTAAGGTTTGGACTGCATAGTCCAAATCTTATTATTTTTCTCTCCGAGTATGGGCACCCTTATAGGGTATTAATGCTCAACTCAGATATCCTGTTTGAATCGTTAATGAAGTACGCAGGTATCTCTTGCCTTCAAGCACCATACACCTGCATAAGCCCAGTAACGTACCAACGCAAAATAAAACAGAAAATCCAGGCAAGTTGTGTTCTTATAAAGCTCTTAATATTTACCAAAAAACATTAATACATTTTAAGTTACTTAGTTAGGAATACTCCTTCCAGACTGGGGCAAATCTATAAAAAGCCTAAGGATCTGAGAGAGGAGGTCTGAGGTAGATTATTAAACGTTGATATATCGGAGTAAGGAGCAAGAGGGCTAGTCGACAAAAAGCTTTGGGGACCACGAAGCAGTGGGAACATACCCAATAACTCGGCCGGCCTTACTGACCCATTTCACCCACTGTTCATTTATTATGTCGTTACCTTATTTTTTCTCTTTTCTGGCCCCTTCAATACTCCCTCAGCTAGAGAATATTGCAGCCGGCTCCCTTCTTTCGTCGGGGATATTGTCCAGCCTCGACCGCAGTGGGGGATTTTTTGCTGAGACCGTCCTTGCATTTATGTCCAGCCACGCTTGCCTTATTTCGGAATTTACTTCAAGACTCTCGGAATTTTGTATTTTGTACGATTTTTATGTATAAACCTTGTTGCTAGAAGATCTACCAGCACAACTAAATAATTATTAGACTGGTTAAAATATTTGCTATCTCGGAAACTCCCAATATATATATATATATATATATATATATATATATATATATATATATATATATATATATATATATATATATATTCAACGAACGCTAAAATAAATGGTGGTTATACTTTTCTTTTTCTTTTTTAATGGTTTCCCCTTTCTTATTTGTAATGAACAGCTGAGTCAATTATTTTTTTATTATTACTATTATATTTATTTATCGCACCGCATCTTTGCCGAAGTACATTTTTTCGATACTTATTTTTTATTATTTTTTTTAACTCTCTACAGTTGCGGATGCTCATAAATAAATATATATTTATATATATATATATATATATATATATATATATATATATATATATATAAACTCGTCCAATGTGTTGTGCGATGTACTATAATACTTATAAAATAAACTTCATAAATTTCTTTATTGATATTGATGAATAATAAAAGCATCCATGTGTGAAATGAAAAATTAAGAGATTAATGTTTGCGTGATTTTTCGAACACCGATGTTATTTTTATTTTCTTTGTTCTCATTTTGAATGTATAATATTATTACTTAATGATAGTTCTGTTATTCTATTGATCTTTTTATCGTGTACATATTTGTTTATTATACGCAGATTCTTACTTATTAGTTGGTTCAAGATAACAGTTACAATTTATTAAACACTTTTTATATTTTGTAGTAAGTTTTCTATTCTTCTATTTTTATTTAATAATTACATTCAATATAATAATAATTACATTCAAAGACTATTTATTATTTATTGTGCGTTACTTCATTTAAAAAGAAATAAATAAAAAAAATGAATTGGGTACCCGCCTTACAAGATTTATAAAAAATTATACAAGAAAGATTTACTAATTTAGCGCAATTAAACATTTATAATTCGTAGAATGCGATAAATGACTAATAAAAAAAATAAATATTTTATTAGTTCAAAACAAAGATGTTTTAATGAATGAGTGCATATTAATTGAACTTTAAGCCCAATGTTATCTCTAAGAAATATCGCGCGTTCCTGTGTGAGAAGAGGATAAATAAAATAAAACAAAACGTTGCTTGGAAGCAAATGCGCCGTGAAAATATAACAGAAATACAATTTAAAAAAAAAGAATAACAAGATTACATAGCCTTATTTAGTACACGGGTTCCCGTAGAGGCTCAATTTACTCAAAATAGCAAATATCGAGAAAAATAACTAAGGAAGTCTCCAAAAAATTATATAAAGGCAATTTTCTGTTTCTTCGTATGATCGTCTTCAAATGTGTGAGAATTTTTAACATTTATAAAATGACAAGCGTTAATTTATAAATTATTATAGCGTATGAAAAAATAGACAGGACTTTATTGGAATTGCATTAGCTAGAAAAATAAACAAGCTGTCCCAATTTCGAAGAGCTTTCTGAGAAAGGACCTCTTTATTGGTTCTTTTGGTAATGTGAAAACTTTTCGTTATAGATTTCTTCAGGAAATAGCAGCGGAATTATGTTGTAAATCTTTTTAATAGGTTTTTACAACTAAAAGAGCGTATTTCAAAGGAAGCATTATTTCTTTCAGCATGTTTCTGAGATTATATAGGGGAAAGTTCAGATGGTCATAAAGAGTGGGTTAATATGTCAGAAAAATCTAGGTTGCAAATTTATGTATCGGGTTTTGTCTCGACAAAAGAGTATTTGCAGAAACATGTTTTCATTAGTACGGTGATTTTATAGAGTTTGAATGGACCTCATATCGATATCCATACCGTAATTATCATCTATCGAGTCCAATAAGAAGGCTTTCTCATCTTGTTAGGTTTTTTTTCGACCATGCTCTTCTTGTGATTTTAATTTGAAGCAATTTGTTTTCAGAATTAGTGCATTATATATTCCAGTCATTTAATGTCTTTTTATTTTTGACTAATTTCCATAAGTGAGTTGATGTAATTTTGGTAGAAGTCTTTGAGTTGCAGTTATTGCTAGTAATAGTCCGTCGGCCCGTGTACATTTTATGCAACGATTTTTAAGATTCTTCATTTTTTCACTATTAATTGTACAAGTCTTAACTAGAACAGTGCCGCTTGTCAGCTGGCTAGGTAGCGGTGGGTTTGGCTGCGGGGGCGTTGCAAACATAGGAAAAATATGGAAATGTGAAACAATTTTAAGATTCATGAAATTTCTTGGAGAGACACCTTATATTATACAATAATCATTGGCACTTGTCAGCTGGCCGGCCAGCGGTGGACTGCTTGTCAGCTGGGGGTCTAAACTTGGCAAAAACACGAAATTCTGAAACGATTTTAAGATTGCTGAAATTTTGGTGGTTACTAGTATTTGTAGTGAGATTAACGAAAGACATTGTCAGCTGCTCATATCTTGGTGGAAAACTTGTTAATCATTACTTTCGATATTGATAGTGTTTGTGAGGTCATCCTGCTGTCTCTCATGTGAAAATACTAATTATTGGTATTGAAAAAATGATGAAACATTAATAAAGCAAAGAAAATGAATAATTTTAATATCTTCAGTGAATTACTGATCTCGAACAATCATTTCAACTACTGGAGGTAATTGTTTGCCATTAGATGTTAAAATTTGGATGAATATGGGAACGTGAACAAACCAAACTATTTAGATAATAATAAGTTATTTTTAACACAAGGCGAAACACTGTGCCAAGCGATGCCTGATTTTCAAGCATTCACAGGCAAACATTTTTTATGTGCTATGTATTTTATACAAATAAATGATATATTTTTTCATCTTACCTTAATGCAAATACATAATACATTTTAACGTTGATAATAAATATTCATTTACAATCAATATATTCAGAAGTTGTAATCAATATAAGCATGCTTTCGCTATTAAATAGTCAAAAACTATATTAAGATTCCTGAAATTTTGTTAGTAGGTAGTATTCGTAATAAGATTGACAAAACAAATTGTCAGCTGCTTATATGTGGGTGGAAATGTTGTCAGCTGGCGGTATAAAGCGGAGCGCGCGCCATACGCTCAGCGCTTATACCCCCCCAGCTGACAAGTTTTCCACTAAGATATGAGCAGCTGACAATGTCTTTCGTTAATCTCACTACAAATACTAGTAACCACCAAAATTTCAGCAATCTTAAAATCGTTTCAGAATTTCGTATTTTTGCCAAGTTTAGACCCCCAGCTGACAAGCAGTCCACCGCTGGCCGACCAGCTGACAAGTGCCAATGATTATTGTATAATATAAGGTGTATCTCCAAGAAATTTCATGAATCTTAAAATCGTTTCACATTTTCATATTTTTCCGAAGTTTGCAACGCCCCCGCAGCCAAACCCACCACTACCTAGCCAGCTGACAAGTGGCACTGTTCTAGTTAAGACTTGTACAATCAATAGTGAAAAAATGAAGAATCTTAAAAATCGTTGCATAAAATGTCACGGGCCGACGGACTATAAGTCCACTATAGTGCTGAGTAATATGCCTTAATGTCCAGGTAACCAAAACATCGCGATTTGTTTTTGTTTTTTATTCGTAGTTTGAGTATTTGTCCAACCAACAATCCGAATAACGATGGGGTGTGTGCTGTACATGTATCCGATTTATGCTGCACTTTGAGTCAGCAGTTTATTACAAATATAAATGAACGAAACTATTCATGTATATATATATATATATATATATATAAAATCAGTCCCGTAATAGGCCCTGAGGGACAGATCCTATAGAGGTATCATGACTTTACGGCACACTAGGGAGATAGTGTGATCAGTACTATACTCTGACCGCCTGATTTCTCCTTTGCTGCTTCGATTGCTAGAGTCATTAGCACCAAGGTACCTATTGATAAATTAATTAAAGGCTGTATTGGCTTAGGGAGGCTAAGCGAGGCCGAATTCAACCCATGAGCGAAGACACTAGAAGACTTCAAATCTTCAGTTTTTGCTCGGGATTTGAACTCAGGTCCTCCAGCTTATTAGTCCAGTGCTCTTCCACTGAGCTAATATATATATATAATTTAGTTTTGTTGCTAGAAAATATTTGCAAAATTTATATAAATCCTTCCTTGCAAAGATTAAACAATACATAAGAGTTTGATGACACTTCCTTAAGAGATTTTGGATGGAGAAGTTGAGAAGCCGTTGGAAGGCATCAATCAAGTTCTACGAGAGACCTTGATAGGGGGGGGGAGGGGCGGGGGGTTTGACTTTTAAATTAAATCACTATCTCCTGAGAACACCAGCCTCCATTACACCCTCCATCCCTTAGTAAGGCTAACCTCTCACTGGGGAAGCATTTTTTTTTTTTTTAAAGAATCCAATACTTGTTAAAAGTTTGTTTTAGAAGTGATCTATCTTGTTTACAGATCTTCCGATTGCTGTGTTGAACGTTGCCTATCTATAAGGACCCGAAGCTCAGGGTCGGTTGTTTATATTGCTTCTTAAACCCTCGGCCTTACAGTACCTACCTAACATAATATTTGAACAAATTGACTCTGTGTAAATATGTATTAAACAAGATGACTTGTTGCTGCTTCAATTAATTGGTCAGGAAAGGTTCAACTCTAGATCTTATTGATCTGTGTTAGTTTCGTAAATAGCTTACAATTGGCGTTCTAGCTAACCTGGAGTTAAGTGGTGTAAGTGTAAGTATGTATTAAGGTTACTAACGTACAGGGAGTCAGAAAAATAATGGTCATCCGTTCGCCAGATGATTCTCCAATGCGAGATCGGAAAACAACATATTAACCCCCGCAAAATTGACCTTGAAATGTTATTCAAATTTCAATAATAATTTCAAAATTCAAGGTCAAATTTTTTTATTGCATATTTTGAATCTACTAGTCATGAGGAACGAAAAAGTCAACGCCACCATAGGTCAGAAATGACTCGTTATGGCAATAACAGCCTATGCGTGGGCCACTCCATTCCAATCGACAAATGGTGGCTGATTTAGGATTTTTTTTTTTTTTTACATTTTCTACTTCTGCCTTACGCAAAAATAACTCGTTTAGATTTTCTAAAAAGCATCTTCCAGTATAAAAAAATATAATTATATTGAATACTTCAAAATATATTTAGATTCTGAAGGTCTATGGGACCTGAATCTGTACGGGTTTTTGTATCTGTTTACCTAAAGTTTTAACTGTTTTTTTCTCATTTTAATTGCATTTATTAGTTAAAAGAGTATTTCACTAAAACAAGGGAAGAAAATGCGAAAAATTGTTAAAGTGTGTCCAAGAGCGAACGTTGAGAAGGTGGGGGAAGACGCCATGATATGAGATGAAGCAGTTTCTGCGAGTCGGACTTTTTTTATTGTCTTCTGTAGACAATTTTTGGATGATTGTTGCAAATTTAAACCTGTAAATATGCAATTAAATGTAATCAACTGACAGTTTAGAGAGAAAACCGCTGTTTCTCGTTAAATTTAATTCTGATTTTTTGTTGGAGACCGAGATCGATGTTCATTTGTGGTCATTCACCTGAAAGTGTCATTAGACTCTCCTCATTAGTGGCTTCATTTTTACACGATAGAGAAGAGCACTCGGTAGCAATAACTGGAGCTGTGTGGTTTTTAGAAAATAATCTATATCGTTTAGAATATTTTCTTTTAATATTGATTATGATGCCTCGAATTCCTATGTCATTGGAGCAATTTAGCCAATTTTTCAAACTCTAATCTCCTGCTAAATATGTCGCCCCCTTGTATATCTCGTAAATTAGAACTGGCCTGTCACATGCTGTAAAATCAACTTTTCCCAACATCAAAATAATTAAATTAATTCGTTTAGCTACGTTAAAATAAACCTGATACATCATTCACAATAACCCTGAACTTCCTCAAAAACTAGCTCCTATCAACTGCAAAGTTGATGTATTATTTACGAAAAATCCTTAAAAGATTTTGCACATTCATTAAGGTGCTCATTCATATTGACCTTACACTTTAATTTTTTCTCCAGGGTTAATCCAAGAAATAATCATGTTTCTGATTACTAAATGGAAAACCTAAAACGTCTATTATAAGGACACCTTTCTAAATTAGTAAGAGTATTTTCTAAGTGTTGGTGTTAATTGAGAATTGGTTTTAACGTGCTCTATATAAGGCAGTCATCAGTATACATGCAGACTATTGCCCCCTAAGTGTTGGTGTTTTTTTTTTTTTTTTTTTTTTTTTTTTTTTTTTTTTTTTTTTTTTTTTTTTTTTTTTTTTTTTACGGCACATCTACATCTAGGTCATTAGCGCCGACATCCAGGGTGTAGCGAGGAATTTCACCAGCGAGCCGTGGGAGATAAAATTCCTGCCGGAGGTTGGGAATCGAACCCACCATCTCCCGCTTATGAATCCAAGGCGCTAGCCATTAGACCACGGGAGACCCCAAGTGTTGGTGTTAATCGAGAATTGGTTTTAACGTGCTCTATATAAGGCAGTCATCAGTATACATGCAGACTATTGCCCCCTAAGTGTTGGTGTTAATTGAGAATTGGTTTTAACGTGCTCTATATAAGGCAGTCATCAGTATACATGCAGACTATTGCCCCCTAAGTGTTGGTGTTAATCGAGAATTGGTTTTAACGTGCTCTATATAAGGCAGTCATCAGTATACATGCAGAATATTGCCCCCTAAGTGTTGGTGTTAATCGAGAATTGGTTTTAACGTGCTCTATATAAGGCAGTCATCAGTATACATGCAGACTATTGCCCCCTAAGTGTTGGTGTTAATCGAGAATTGGTTTTAACGTGCTCTATATAAGGCAGTCATCAGTATACATGCAGAATATTGCCCCCTAAGTGTTGGTGTTAATCGAGAATTGGTTTTAACGTGCTCTATATAAGGCAGTCATCAGTATACATGCAGACTATTGCCCCCTAAGTGTTGGTGTTAATCGAGAATTGGTTTTAACGTGCTCTATATAAGGCAGTCATCAGTATACATGCAGAATATTGCCCCCTAAGTGTTGGTGTTAATCGAGAATTGGTTTTAACGTGCTCTATACAAGGCAGTCATCAGTATACATGCAGACTATTGCCCCCTAAGTGTTGGTGTTAATCGAGCATTGGTTTTAACGTGCTCTATATAAGGCAGTCATCAGTATACATGCAGAATATTGTCCCCTAAGTGTTGGTGTTAATCGAGAATTGGTTTTAACGTGCTCTATATAAGGCAGTCATCAGTATACATGCAGACTATTGCCCCCTAAGTGTTGGTGTTAATCGAGAATTGGTTTTAACGTGCTCTATATAAGGCAGTCATCAGTATACATGCAGACTATTGCCCCCTAAGTGATTAACTGGTGTACATAATGCACAGTGAACAGAGTTGTATTCAGAATTCCTCCTTGTGGCACTCCATGGCTTTAAGGAGGATTTAAAATAGATTGACATTTTTCGAAGATTAAAATGAAATTTGCATTCTATCCTGATGGAATCTAATGAAATTCATTCTTTGCGCTTTCCTTGTATTGGATCATCTAGAAGCTTGAAATTCCGTTACAGGAATATGATTCGATTTAAGGGCATTTTTTTGTCAAAGGTCATTTTGTTTAGATAACTTTGTTTTATATAAGTGGCTCACAGTAAAAATGATGCAAACCAAGATTTCTATTTCTATTGCTAGTTGTTCTCAATTTGTTACAATTTAAATGCCAATGCACATTAGGGCATAATGATTCATTGTCATGCATTGAATTTAAGTAATCTAATCAACTCTACAACATTTATACAAATAGAAAAAAATATCTTCATTAAAACTCAAGTTTAGATCCGCTTAGAGAATAAGTATTGTTCAATTTTTGGGGACATGAGTTTACTAATATTTTAATTACTTCTCATTCTTTTAATAAAACCGAAAATAAACAATGTGAATACAAGTAATCAGTCTTGTTCAAGCATTTGCTTAAATTTGGTACACATACAACTATTCGTGAACTAGAAATAGTGATTAACGAATTTAAAATGGGCAAAATAACATGAAATCACCTCTATTATCAATAGCATTTATGCGACCATTCAACATATTATTGGACGTTTTAAAAAAGAAATCAGAATAATAAGAAAATCTAGAGTCATTTAAAAAAAACGTTTTACCGGCAATGACAAACGTTGGATTATGTGCCAAATAAAAAATAATTCAAAATTAAGTGTTGCAAACTAGGCTACATTAGTTAGAAAACGTTTAAATAAAACAGTATGTGCTGGAATCATTCAAAGAACCGAAGAAGAGATAAGAAATAAAGGCAATACAATGGTAGAGTTGCAAGGCAAAATTCTTACATCAAAGAAAAAATTTAAAAGATGGAAATTATTTCTCCCAAGAATTATTTAAAGAAGAGATGGACTTCTGGAGAACTGTTTTGTTTTTGGATAAGTCAAAATTCACTTTTTGGCCCTTATAGAAGAAATCTCGACTGGAGAAAGGCAGATCAAGAGTTCCATGGGAATAATCTTCGCCTGAACATCAAACATTTAGGTGATCATGTTATGGTTTGGGGGAGTATGGCTGCTTCGGTGGTAGCATATCATCATTTTATTGAGGAAACAATGGATAAACATTAATCCTGTGACATCCTGAAGAAAATATTGCAACCAAGTTCGGAATAATAAATGATTTTGCTTTCTATTGACATAACGATCCCAAGCATTCTTCTTATATCGCAAAAGAATGGGTTCATATAATATCTCCAAAACTATAAAATCAACCTTCAATCACCAGACCTCAACTTCATAGAGAATTTATGAAGTTAATTAGAAACAGAAGTGAGGAAACATAAAATATCCAACCGACAATATCTCAAAAAGACGCGTCAAGAAGAATGGGAGAAGATATGTCTATCTTGCACAGAAAAGCATGTCCAATTCATGCCCAATTGTTTGAATGCGATTAATAATAATAAAGGATTACCTAAAAAGTAATAAAATATTTTTGATTTTTTGGAATTTTTCCATTCTGCATCATTTTTATTGTGACCTTAGAAATTTATATTAATTTATCAAGTTTTCGTTTAATCTCATGATTTGACCTCAAATAAATTTTTAACTATTGTATGTTCTAGCCTGATGATCCTACTGTAGTTTTGTAAACAAAGATTTTTCAGAATAAATTGTAGGTTGGTATTAAATATATTTTTTTAAAAGTAAATGTCTTGCATTATTTTGACTGTGAGCCACTGTATTTATTAATGAGCATCCGCAACTATAGCATTTGCTCAGAACAATCTTATACACATACAATTACATTATTGCATATGGGTTGGTGAGATGCAAAACTCGTTCCTTTCACAGGAACATATTATTCAGGAAGCTCAAAAAACTCAAAACCACATCTTGTACCGCGTCTGAGAGGCCAGATTAAAATGGTTTATTTTTTCCTTCGAAAGGTACATCTTTATGTTTACAGATTCATGTTATATTTCAGCGTACGTTGAAATAGCTTTGAAATATATTTTAGAATCTAATACCATCTCAATTTTTCAAAAAAAGGAACGAACGAGTTTTGCCCATCACCTTCTCATATGTACATCCAAATTTATTATTGCATATACACTGTATTCATATAGTTCATTTTACATCGAATTATACGAGAATACAATTTTACTTATTTATTTAACTATACAAAAAGTCAAATATGCTAGCAAATTATATAAAGTAACAAGTTAACAGATTTTAGTGAAATTTTGTGATATGCACTAGGTTTGTGTTTAGGTTGCATTGTATCTAGTGTCAAATAGTGAGATGGTAGTAAAGGTTAGTTTTAATATTTTATAGTCATTTATGGTATTTATAACAAATTCCCTGTGTTTAGATAACTTAATAACAAGAAAATTAAAAAGAAAAACTAACTGCTATGCTAGGGGGAGGATTTGGTTTTTGAAATATCACAAGTTGATTGGAGTAATTTTATACAACACCCAAACCTTTACGCGACACTATTTGGTTCAGTCGTTATAAAGCAGGCCAATTAAAGTTTTAGATTTGTTTTGCAACGGTGACGTCCACTCAGAAGATACATTTAAATGAAAATTCTATTTTTAAAAGCATATATGTTTCTTTTTCCTCTTTTTATAGTGTTAATCTCTTTCTACAAAATGTTGAAGGTTTAATTATGTATTACTTCTATAAAAAACATTTTAACATTAACTAGCCTCCCTTTAGAACTAAATCGACGCATAAGTACTTCATACATGCAGTCTATCCCTTAATTGAGTGAATGACGTGCGAAACATTTCTACAAATAGCTGTTCACCTCGTCACTCATCGTCAATACGAATGGATTTGATGTTATTGGCTTTGGAGTGAAGATGCCCTTAGAGACAAACCTATCGAGATGAATAGCGCTGTTGGACATCATTAAAGCACATTTATCATCGAACCAAACGGACGAGGATCTAGAACAATAGTGGAATCTATTTATACAAATCAGATAATAATTAGACTAAATTGGTGCTAATGACCTCAGCAATAGATGCACCAAAAGAAAAAAAAAATTAGACTAAACATAACTAAATTAAATTCTTTGGAAAAATATCTGAAAGTCAATATTTTATATATTTTTTTTTTTTTTATTTATTTTAAGAGCTTCGCAACGAAGGTGACTTGCTCTTTTTCAATTACAAAACAAAATATACAATACACAAAAGTAGACATTTATCTAAATATTACAAAAGTGTTGAGAACAAGAAATAGGAGCTAACATTATTTACAGTATTGCTTATTACTATATAGATATTATATTTACATACATATGACTTATATATACATACATATGACTAAACTACTAACATTAATTAATGGTTCCAAAAAAAAAAAAAAAAAAAAAAAAAAAAAAAATTTAATTGAAATCAGATTATTATTATACCCTCGAAATATTATCTAAATTTTTCCCTGGAATCAAATTTTTGTGTGTAGGTTGTGTTGTTTTAAAAATGTAAATATATCGTTGATGAAGGGGCTACCCTCTGTCAGTAGTTCCTGTAAGTTGTAAGGTAGTTTTAGTTCTTCTAGTATTCTGCATTCCGTTAGTAAGTGTTTTATTGTCATTGGAACGTTACACTGTCTGCAAATGGGTTGTTCTTTATTTGTCATTAAATAAGAGTGAGTTAGTAAAGTGTGTCCTATGCGTGGTCTACATAGTATAACCTCTTCTCGTCTGTTTCTTCGGCTACTAGAGCTCCATTCGTATATAGTATTTTTGATTTCTCTGAGTTTGTTGTTTTGTATGTTTGTCCAGTATTCTTGCCAAGTTTCTTGTATAGTATCAACTAGTTCTTTTTTTAGCACTTTCCTCCGAAGGAAAGTAGCTATTGAGGTTGGACTCATGACGGAATTTTTGAAAAATTTCTTCAAATCTTTATCGATCCTACCTAGTAGACACCGAAAATGACCCCTGTTAAAATTTATATATATCTATATATATATATATATATATATATGCATATATATATATGTGTCTGTTAACACGATAGCGGCCAGAGTTTTTGTTTTTTCGTCACGAAACTTGGTATATAGCATTCAATTAGCAAACGATTGAACGAGTTCGTTAACCACCAAAATCGGTCCACCGGAAGGGGGGGTTTACCCCGAACCCAAAACACTAATTTGACCATTTCAGCCGTAATATTTGTTATATTTTAACGAAACTTGGTATTCGTACTGGTAATATAGAGAGAAAAGTGAGATATAAAAATAAACTAAATCCGTTCATAAGGAGGGGGGGTTTACTCCGGTCCGACAATACCAATTCGCCACTACCAGCCGTGATTTTAGGTATATTTCGACGATACGCGGTATTCATAGTGGTAATCTACAGGTAAATATGTGTTGTAAAAATAAACTAAATCGGTTCATTAGGAGGGGGGGTTTACTCCAGACCCACAATACCAATTCGCCACTACCAACCGTGATTTTTGGTATATTTCGACGAAACTCGGTATTCGTAGTGGTAATCTACAGGTAAATATGTGTTGTAAAAATAAACTAAATCGGTTCATTAGGAGGGGGGGGGGGGTTTACTCCGGACCCAAATTACTAATATACTCATACTGGTCGTAATTTCTGCTGTATTGTAACGAAACGCGGTATATGTCGTGGGTAACTCATGAGAAAGAAGTGTTGTAAAAATGAGCTGAATCGGTCAATCAGAAAGGGGGGTTTACTTTGTAATATATTTCAATAGAAAAGCCAGCCAGACATAGGTTCACAAAGGCGCCGCAAGGAGCGCTAGAGGGACTGTATCCGGTTCCTGCGTTAGATCAAAATACGATAATATGAGGATTTTGTATTTATTACGTAGTGTAATAGGTACCATGTGTAAACATAACTCTGGAAGCAAATTAATAATTTATCAGTTACACATTACAAAATTAAAAGAGAACTATTGATGTTTTTATTTTATTTATGTAGGATATTTTAAGCAAATTGTTCTGGAAAGCAATCTACACTACCCAAATTCTGAGGAAAGTGCTTAGTTATGCAGCTCCTGCGTGACGGACTTTTATGTTATGTTTTTATGTTATTTTATATCTATATTAAATACTAGGTTAATCCATTTATACTATGAATTGCCATTAAATGTTGTGAATGTATAACGTAATTTTGATTCAATATAACTCTAGAACCAGTTTTATCATTTGTATATAATATCATCACATCATTTATATATGTATGTCATAAAGAGGTTTTATGTGAATACATTTAATCATTTTCGACTCAGGCCCTTTTGATATATTCTACTTCAAAAATTGCTAAAAATACGATTAGGGCAAACTTTGAAAAAATATACATTTTATTTATTTATTTATTTATTAAGAGTTTCGCAACTTTTGGCGACTTACTCTTTAAAAGTACATCAAGATATTACAAAATACTTTTTGTACATTGTCTATATAACAAGTCAGTACATTTTATGAGTATAGCTAGTGCATTAGTGAGCTAATTAATAATAACAATAACATTTTTATACAATATATTTCACAACAACAAAACGGTAATATAACAGAGTGTGAAAAAAAAAGTAAAGGGGGGGTAGAAGAAGTAAGATTATATTGGAGATAGGGCTTTATTTTTAAATGTAGGTTAATTAACATAGTTCGCTTCCCGTTCGGGCTGTCTCCCAGGGAAGTGTAGACCCTCAAAGGAGGAAGGCTATTAGAAGCAAAAATTGCCAATCAGTTATTTAAAAAAAAAAAAAAATCGTTTTAATAAATAATTTTTTAAAGGCTATTTCGTTCATTATTTTAAATTAACTTTAGGAGGTAAATTGGAGATAGGGCTAGATTTTTGAATATAGGTTGATTATCTTCAAGTGAGCTAGTATGATGTTAATATGTGGGCTATTTTCGGCTAGTAAGTCGTGCGGTTGTCTTCGTATCTCAATAGGTGCATTCCGAAGAAGCCCAAATGTTAGCTTATATGCAGAAACAGGGGAATCCCCACTTAACCTCCGAAAAGATATACAAATCGTTTCTCACATGCATAAATTCTTAGCAATGGGCGCTTCACCTTGTTTTCAAATGAGTCTAAATAATAAATACGTTGAACCATACAGACGAAAACCCCAGGCTGCGAGACCGTTCAGTGTAAGATATAGAGAAATACAACTGAAATTCAATATTAACGACTCCGAAATATTGACTGACGGTCCACTAACAAATCCCCCTGGCTCTTAAACGCGTTGGAAATCAATACTGTTTAGCAAAGTACAAAAAAAATAACCCGTTATCAAAATTAATATATGAAAAACATTACGACACTCTTAAGTCAATTAATTTAGAAAAACTCTCTATCTTCACTGACGGTTCCAAAACAGATAATGGTGTAGGAGCAGCAGCTGTAATAGAAGAGCAAGTAATAACAAAAAGAATCAACAATCAGGCGAGTATCTTTACAGCTGAGCTCTATGGCATCCTTATCGGCCTGGAAAATATACCTGTTACAGATACAAGGGATATTGTATTTTACACGGACTCACTCAGAGCACTTGAAGCACTAACTGACAGCTACACACATCATCCACTATTACAACGAATACTTTTTTCAAGTCCACACACTAAACAGACACGTTACCATCCACTGGCTACCAGGTCACGAAGACCTAGGCAAAAGTTCGTTGGCCGTCTCTCATGTAAAAACAGCCACTGAACAAACAAACGTAAAAATAACAAAAGTCCGTCACGCAGGAGCTGCATAACTGAGCACTTTCCTCAGAATTTGGGTAGTGTAGACTGCTTTCCAGAACAATTTGCTTAAAATATCCTACATAAATAAAATAAAAACATGAATACTTCTCTTTTAAATTTGTAATGAGTAACTGATCAATTATTAATTTGCTTCCAGAGTTATGTTTACACATGGTACCTATTACACTACGTAATAAATACAAAAAACCTCATATTATCGTATTTTGATCTAACGCAGGAACAGGATACTCAGGCTTTGTGAACCTACGTCTGGCGGGCTTTTCTATCGAAATATATTACAAATTAAACCCCCGCTTCCCGATTGACCGATTCAGCTCATTTTTACAACACTTCTTTCTCATGAGTTACCCACGACGTATATCGCGTTTCGTTACAATACAGGAGAAATTACGACCGGTATGAGTATATTAGGAATTTGGGTCCGGAGTAAACCCCCCCCCCCTTCTAATGAACCGATTTAGTTCATTTTTATATCTCACTTTTCTCTCTAAATTACCACTACGAATACCATAAAAAATTTGTTATGTTTCGTTGAAATATAACAAATATTACGGCTGACATAGTCAAATTAGTGTTTTGGGTTCGGGGTAAACCCCCCCTTCCGGTGTACCGACTTTGGTGGTTAACGAACTCGTTCAATCGTTTGCTAATTGAATGCTATATACCAAGTTTCGTGACGAAAAAACAAAAACTCTGGCCGCTATCGTGTTAACAGACACATACATATATATATATATATATATATATATATATATATATATATATATATATATATATATATATAAATTTTAACGGGGGTCATTTTCGGTGTCTACTAGGTAGGATCAATAAAGATTTGAAGAAATTGTTCAAAAATTCCGTCATGAGTCCAACCTCAATAGCTACTTTCCTTCGGAAGAAAGTGCTAAGACTAACCCACCAATACTGGACTAACAAAACAAGAGACATTATAACATTATTCTGGCAAAATTCGTGGACACAACTAACAGAAAATAAACTCCGTGCTATCAAACATACAGTAAAAGAATGGCCATCCAGTTCCCTTGTAAACCGAAGAGAGCGGTTTACACCCGTAAGACATCTCTTCAACGATGCACCCAAAAAATAAATGTCGGTTATGGGGTTGTAGAGCATTCCATAAGCTTCAATAATATATATTACAATACTATTTTATGTATTTTCTTTCAAACGTTACATACGTACTCACTTGGTCTTAACAAAACCATTGCCAATATAATGGTCAATATGTTATATAATTGAGTGTGAATAACTGGTCAGAGGCCCATCGTTGAAGAGATATCCGGTCGAGAATAGAAAAAAAGTGTGTTTTTTCCCCAAAATGACAGACTTTCAAGAGCGGATATTTTGAAAACTAAAGATATCTCGAAAAACTTCATTGACTAGAACTTGTAGGACATTTAATAAGCTTTCATTTGTTATAGAATGGTCATGTCGCTAGGACGAGGTATAAGTGAAAACCCGAAAAATGGGACCTTCTAACCCCCCCCCTCTCCCCCGGCTCAAAGGCAACGAGTGAGGACTTTTGATATGTTGACCACCTAACTAGCCGAAACAAAGTTATGAAGTTAAAAATTGTGTTCCAGACATTTCCACCTATAACTCTTAGTTTCCTGGGCTGTTAGTCGCTACATTTCAGATTTCACGATGAACACTGAAATTATTTTTACGTTTGAAGGAAAATACATAAAATAGCAAAGTAATATATATTATTGAAGGGAATGCAATACTCTACAACCCCATAACCGTTATTTATTGTTTTGGTACATCGTTGAAGAGTTATCTGGTTAAAACGGGGAAAAAATATGCGCCAAAAGTGTTTTTCCCCAAAATGACAGACTTTCAAGAGCGGATATTTCGAAAACTAAAGATATCTCGAAAAACTTTATTGAATAGAACTTGTAGGAAATTTAATCAGCTTTCATTTGTTATAGAATAGTCATGTCGCTAGGACGCAGGGTTTCCGAGATATAAGTGAAAACCCGAAAAATGGGACCTTCTAAACCCCCCCTCCCCCCCGGCTTAAAGGCTAGGGGCGAGGACTTTTGATATGTTCACCTCCTATCCAGCCCAAAGTTACGAAGTCAAAAATTGTGTTACAAAAATTTCCACCTATAGCTGTTTTCAAGCATTCGTTGCCTGGACAGTGTAGTGCTCTGTAAAAAAATTTCCAAAAACTTGGAAAACTTTTTCAAGCTTGAAACTTCTGCAGCAAGTAGTCCTTTAATAAATCTATACGGGAAAAAAATTGAAGGTGAGTCTTTCCTGCTTCTAATAATTTTGCAACACCAAAGCTCCCATTTTATGTTAAATTTTTTTCTTCAATTTCCACACTATTTAGAAAACAAAGTACAGGAACAAAAAGCAAGAGCATATAGTTCTGACAATTTTAGTGTTTATTTTGTTTTGATATCTATGAAAACTCTTTGGGTAAATATTTGAATGTTCAAATACGAAATTGGAATTTACGAAAAAAATACATAAATACCAAAGTCAACCCCCCCCCTATAGTTCCAGGTCACATAGGCAATATTCTATACAGGGTGTAACGCATTGAAGTGTCATAACTTTATGGGTTTCTTCTGCATCTCATTTGTAGTTCAGGGCCTGAAAAATGAGCGTGCTATACTGCATAGCGCCACTGAACTATAAATTAGGTGGAGAATAAACGCCTAAAGTTATGACATCTCAAAGCGTTACACACTATAGTGCTATAACGAATAATTAGTAATAGAGTATTTTTTGTAAGTAATGTTATGTTATCTGTGTATTTTTCTAGAACAGGTCGATTATCTTAAACAGTAAGAATAATCGATTGAAATTTAATATAAAACGCAATAAGCTATGAGTGTACTATTAGAGAAATAGAAATTCAGTATATTCAAAAAATATATGATTTGTTGAAAATATATACAAACAAAATATAGACATATATAAAAGACAATATATACATTTTAGTAGAGAAAGTATTACAAATTAATAAAAGACTATTTAGAATTTTCGTAAAATATTTTAAATATTTCTATAACGCTAGAAAATGTGTTTATTAATGCGGCTCTACAAGACGGGCTCTTAGCGAGTTTCCACCCTCCCTCCATAGTAAGAAAATTTGCTTATGAGTAGGGAACGGATGTTATTGTATTTATATATTTTTTTCTTATTCATAAACTGAAATTTTTGATAGAATTCTGCACGTTTTAAGTGATATTAAAGCATTTAAACTGGTTTTTATTTTACATATTTTGTCAAAAATCCATATTTTTATATATTTAGCCATAAGTACATATTTTTGCTTTATATTTTGATATTATTTTTATTTTGTATTTGAAAAAATAAAGGGGAAACCGAGATAGAATACTTTACCCATTGAATCTAGATCACTGTGTCTTTTCTCATTTCAAGAAGCAAAGGTGGCTGGCAGCCATGCTTCCCCGGCGCTAACGGTCTTGGAGCAGATGCTTTTTAAAAAAAAATATATAACCAATGATTCTTTAACAATTGTATTATTCCTTTAATCTGCTCTCTAAAACAAAAGAATAAGTGAAAGAATCATTTTATAATTTATTTATCGATCTTATGAATAAATGAATATAATAAATATGATCTTTTGTAATCTGCTAAGGAATTATTTTGTACATGGCTCATGTAAAGAGCAAATTATCCGATGATGACTTAGACTAGAAAATACCCTAAGGCATATTAAAAATTCCACCAGTGATGAATCAATATTAAAATTAGTATTGAGAAATTTCGGGCCTAAATACTACCGCCCTTCAATACACTGATTTAATTTTCATTAAATGACTGAAGGATCTCTATTTTCTCTGAAGAAATTCAATTATTTTTCCCCAGAAAGCCGTAGAGAGCTCAAAGGCCTCAGAGGGAAAGAGCCTTACAATAAACTCTCAGCTTTACAGGCTCCTCACAATTAGGTCGGTAAAGTCGATATTATACCAAGTCCGTTCATTAGTATCGATAGTATAGGAAGCTCTCACAAACTAACACTCATCCATTACGCTCCAGAGCCAATTTTAATTGGTTGTTTTTGTAAAACAAATACTTGGAATATGCAAACTATTACTGTGTATTTGTATTATTTAGGATTTAGTCGTTCATTTCTGTTTTAAAGAGAATATATATATATATATATATATATATATATATATATATATTCTTTTTTATCCTAGGAGGCATGGGGTCATTAAAGCAGTCTTCCTTTATTACACCACTTTATTTATTGGGCCCGACATGTTTCGTGCATCTTTTCTTCGCACCTCTTCAGGGGCACTTCTTGCAAGGAAGTCCTCCCGTTACCAAGTACTCCCTCTGGAGTATTAAGCCGGACTCCAGAGGGAGTACTTGGTAACGGGAGGACTTCCTTGCAAGAAGTGCCCCTGAAGAGGTGCGAAGAAAAGATGCACGAAACATGTCGGGCCCAATAAATAAAGTGGTGTAATAAAGGAAGACTGCTTTAATGACCCCATGCCTCCTAGGATAAAAAAGAATTTTGATATTTTAGGTCATCTATAAGAATAAATAATATATATATATATATATATATATATATATATATATATATATATATATATATATTCCCTTATATTGTGTAATTGAAATAAATAATACAATATAGCTGAAATAAATTAAAGAGTTCAATTAATTCAATTCGCATAGACCCAACCGCACTTTACACAATATGAATTCTTTGATACCGGCATTTAGCTCATCCGGGAGGAATGTTATGTTCGAAGTTTAAAAGCATTTGTTGAAATTGTCCTCAAACTACATATATACTAGGTACCAAAAATATAAGCCCGCTAATATTCATACTTACTTAACTTACTTAAATTTTAACGACCATCATTATTAACTACGAATTTTAGGACGGGTTATCTATAGGTTACCTCCCTTTTCTAGCCATGATAGGGCTGATTTTATTTTAATTTTTTCTAAAGAAAAGCCCCCTCCCCATAGTGGGATTTGGACCCACGACCTTTGGCACGGAGTGTTAAGTTCTCATGCCTTAACACTAACGGCCACCGGGCCTACTAATATTTATAAATACAGACAAATATGTATGAAAATTTGTGAGTAATAAAAAAGAAGATAGAATAGATTTCAAGCCTAATGCCGACTTAATTTCTGTTCGAACGATTTCTGGAAGCAGCTCAGGATTCCTGAAATGACCCAGAAACATTTTCCCGCGCCCTGAGCCCCTGTCAGAAAACACAACTCCTGATTTCGCTAAATAAAAGTATGAGGAAATGAACTGCTTTCTTGAGGATGGTTCCAGAATATTGTGGTCATAAGTCGCCAGAAGGCGTCCTCATGAGAGTCAAAACGTGTACGTCTAAATTACCAGATGCTGGTTACCAGGAGATGGTCCCTAGGCCAGTTACGCTTCAGTAGGTGAACGGGGTTATTTGGGATCAGATGTGATGGATAGCAGTGTTGGGCAAAAATTATTCAGAATGATGAATAATGATTAATGAATAAATGTATTATTTCATTCATGAATGAAGAATAATTACTTTTATTCATGAATGAAGAATAATTACTTTTATTCATTATTCGTTATTCTGTGAATGAAGTTTATGTTTTATTCACAAATTATTCGAATGATCATTCAGAATAAACATGTTTTAATAAATAACGATAGATTTATTATAACGTTGGCAGCCAGAAATACGTATATATATGTGTGTTTGAGTAGGATTATTCAGTAGACCAACTAGAAATAAATAATAACGAATGATGAATAATGAATAACGAATAATTCTGTGAATAATTCATGATGTACTGTGCGAATAAGATAATTCAGTGAATTATTCATCATTCACTAAAAATTTATTCGAACGGTCATTCGAATAATAATTTATTCGAATAATGCCCAACACTGATGGATCGGGAGTATATGAGAGAATTAGGATGGCCGTGTAATTTTGAATGAAATTTTTGATAAAATGCTTTGTATAAGGGTTGTATAAATGGAATATTGAGGTCATCATGAAGAGTCAAATCCGAGACAAAGAATGGAGCGTCGGTTATTTCTAGACTTTAACGATTGAATTTTGTAGGAGTTGGGGGGCTTTGTTGTACACAAGAGTTATATGCTGTAAGTTTATATTGGTCTGAGTGTTGTCATGTGAATGAGCCTTTTTTTATTAAGGTAAGGTCTGATCGTTGGTCGAGTATAGAAAAAGTCTTTACCGCCGATTAATGTGTGGTTTCAAAGTTTGTCGTTTGTCGGGTAGAAGTCAGAGATCATGAATTTTGGATTTTTGAGGAGGAAATAAGTCGTTAAAGGATACTGGCAAAGGTTTAGTGGCAGAATTTTTGTAGGTTTATTTAAATTCTACACTTGCTGATCCAAGGATCGATGATGTTAAGGTTTGCCTGAAGTACCTGGATGTGAGATTCGGCTCTTGGCTGCAGATTAATATCGGAAAACATATGGAGAGATGTTTCAGGATGAGTTGGAATATCGGCTGAGGGTATATGCCAGAAATAGGAATGGACTAAGAATTCCACCTTGTGAAACACCTGCGAGCTCAGGGAAAAGATTGGAGGATGAAGTGCCTTGTGAGACATATTACGCAGAATGTGCCTGTAAGTATCTAGGAAATATTTTAAAAGAGATTCTTAGTCTGATTCCTTTGGAAATATTATTTGATATTTTATTTACGTACATAGATAGAAATTACATCCTCACAACAATACAATGAAATCCGTTACTGAGAGTGATCGTTGGAGGGAAGAATCTAGTAGATAAGGCTTGATAGATTCGGTGGTAAATGAAGCGAACAAAGAACAAGCATTGATGATCCCTGCTCATGGCAAATCTCCAAGAACACGAAGCATTAGGTAGAGGGCGGTAATTATCAAAAAACATTTTCCCACTTTTCTTATTAATTCTTCGACTAATTTATTTATTTATTTTATTTTTCCGCAACTATAGCGACTCAGCAACAAAGTGGCTTCATTTTACATGTGTATGAAAATACAGCAATAATTCACATTAGAAAAAAAGTATGTTAATAATAGAGGAAGAGGACATAGTCCCTTCCTTGTAGAGGTTGTCTTTAGTTCTCAATCAGTTGTATTTATATTTGTATGCTTATATAGTTCGTTCATGCGAAATTAGATGAGGTCATAAATGTTTAAATGTTTGAGGTATTCAAATATTTGTCCGATGTAGTGACTGTCATCTGTAAGTAGTTCGTACATATTTTGTGGGATGTTCTCATTTTGTCTTTGTCTACAGTCTGTGAGGATGTGTTTAACGATAAGTGTTGCATTACAGTACTGACAAGTTGGTCTGTCCTGTCATGGCATAAGGTAAGAGTGAGTAAGTCGGGAATGGCCTATCCTTAGTCTGCACAGAACGACTTCTTCTCGTCTGTTACATCTGCTGCTGGAAGGCCATTTCCGGACTGTTTCTTTAATCTCCCTTAGTTTGTTGTCACGTGTTTCGTACCATGTTTTCTGCCACATCTGTAAAATGAGTGCCTGTGCCTCTGTCAGTAAGTCCTGGTACGTCGAGTTGTCTATGTCTAGATGATCTTTTCGTGCTGCTTGTGTGTCTGCTTGAGTACTAGGGTCGATATCTTCATGGCCTGGCAGCCAGTACATAGTCACAGTCTTGTTTAGGAGGGAAATTTTGTAACGTATGAATGTTATTAATGGATTGTCATCGTAAATATCCTGTAATGTTAGTAATGTGCTTAGTGAGTCAGTGCATATTGCAATGTGTTTGTGGTGAGTGTTAGGTACATTGTCTAATGCAAGTATTACAGCGTGGTGCTCAGCTGAGTAGGAACTTGTCATTTGTGGTAATCTTGATGATACGATTTTTTCTCCCACTACAGCAGCTGCTCCGGTTCCTTCCGCTGATTTCGAACCGTCAGTGTAGACGAAGAATTGGTCTGTGTTTTCAGTCAAGCGTGAACAGAATGTGTTTTTGTATAAATGCCTGGAAGTTGGATCTGTTTTTTTTTTCGACTAATTTTATATAATATTGCATTCCAGTTTATGATGGCATTATTAAAAATCTAATTTATTTTTCTTAGTTCTTACTCTCAGAAGCAATGAGGGAATCGAAAAGTTGACGATGCAAGCGATGTAAATCAAGATTTATTTACTTATTTTACAATCTGGAAGCGCCGGCTTGATTTCTCTTTTTAGAACTCATAGATCCCAAAAATGAGGGAGGTTTAAATGTGTGTGTGTGTATATATATATATATATATATATATATATATATATATATATATATATATATATATAATTTGTCCGTTTGCTCACTAGTTGCCCATACAATGAAAACTCTATTTTAGGGGAATGTTTGCGACAACAACAAGTATCGTATTAAATACGGTATTAGCTTTATTGTATTAGTAAGGACGTGACCCTACGTGTGGAACGTCTTCCTTAGATAAGGCTGAATTTATTTATGTATAATTAAGTGCTCCTGAAGAGGGAGCAAAGGACGCGAAACATGCAGAGCGATGAATAAAGCATATTATGTGAAGTATACGAGTTTTATATATGCTTGACCTTTCGCCTATTTAAATATTATATTGCAAGGTATAGAGGATAAAATGTTATATTAATTATATACGTACATAGCCCTCCTGGCCCACTTTTTATATCTGTGATGAGGATATGAAATTAAAACACTTTCAAGGCGAAACAACAACAATTTTGGAATATTTCCTACCATACCTAAAATTTGTGGATGATTTATATGTAATATAAGTAGAAAGTAGGTCGGTTTAGTTGGGTAGCTAAATGTTTTTTTCTCGTTAAATAATGGTTTCGCTCTGTTAAAAACGGTGGATTGAGTTTAAACTAAATCTATCTTGAAAATGAGTTATTTTTGCATGATTTTGTTTATTTTTGCTCAATAACGAGATTATTGCCTAGCAGAATACGGTTATAGTCTTTCAATATAGGTGACTTGTTATAATGGAAATTGCTACTGTTCTATGTAACGTTTCTTCATACCTAAGGAACGGATGCTATTGTACTTACATATTTTGTTCTGATTTTTAAATCGTAATTGTTGATGAAATTCTGCATGTTTTAAGTGATTTTAAAGCATTTAAACAGATTTTTATTTTACATATTTTGTCAAAAAATCAATATTTTTACATATTCTGCCATAAATACATATTTTTGCTACATATTTTGATATTCTTTTTATTTTTTAATTGAAAAAATAAAGGGGATTCCAAGAAAGAATGCTTTACTCATTGAATCTAGATCACTGTGTTTTTTTCACCTTCGCAACAAGCAAAGGTGGCTGATAGCCATGCTTCCCCGGCGCTAATGGTCTAGGAGCAGAGGTGGCTGGTAGCCATGCTTCCCCGGCGCTAATGGTCTAGGAGCAAAGGTGGCTGGTAGCCATGCTTCCCCGGCGCTAATGGTCTAGGAGCAAAGGTGGCTGGTAGCCATGCTTCCCCGGCGCTAATGGTCTAGGAGCAAAGGTGGCTGGTAGCCATGCTTCCCCGGCGCTAATGGTCTAGGAGCAGAGGTGGCTGGTAGCCATGCTTCCCCGGCGCTAATGGTCTAGGAGCAGAGGTGGCTGGTAGCCATGCTTCCCCGGCGCTAATGGTCTAGGAGCAGAGGTGGCTGATAGCCATGCTTCCCCGGCGCTAATGGTCTAGGAGCAGAGGTGGCTGGTAGCCATGCTTCCCCGGCGCTAATGGTCTAGGAGCAGAGGTGGCTGATAGCCATGCTTCCCCGGCGCTAATGGTCTAGGAGCAAAGGTGGCTGGTAGCCATGCTTCCCCGGCGCTAATGGTCTAGGAGCAGAGGTGGCTGGTAGCCATGCTTCCCCGGCGCTAATGGTCTAGGAGCAGAGGTGGCTGATAGCCATGCTTCCCCGGCGCTAATGGTCTAGGAGCAAAGGTGGCTGATAGCCATGCTTCCCCGGCGCTAATGGTCTAGGAGCAGAGGTGGCTGATAGCCATGCTTCCCCGGCGCTAATGGTCTAGGAGCAGATGCGTGTTAAGAAAATATATAACGAATTATTGATTAACAATTGTATTATTCATTTAATCTACTCTCAAAAACCAATGAACTAGTGAAAGAATCATGTCCATATTATTTTCTAAACTCGAAATATAAAATAATGAATTTTTAACATATTTAATTTTATTTCGCAGCCCGTAAGGCGTATTGGACGAAACGCTGGGACACGTGTCGACACTGTTTCGTTGCGAAATCACCAGAAAAATAATGGTTGACTTCACCACTCTATACTCCCCTTATGAGGTCAGACCGGCGTCATTTCAAGTTTGATAATTTAAAAATGCAAGTGCAAATTGTAAGCAAAATGTTCCAAAATGATGTTCATTTATTGAAATGTTTAACTTGTTTTTTCCTCTTTTAAAATGAGTTCCTAATTTTTATTTTTCAATATATTGTAGAATTTTAGTCATTTTTTTCTTTCCATTTATATTAATGTTCGTACTAATTCTTTATGCTTTTATTTTGAACATGTTTTTTTTTTTTACTACATGTTGTCTATTGCATATTTCATTATATATAGTTAAATATTTACGTACATATTTTGAATTTTATTTTACATGAACATCCGTCCCTATTCATAACAGTTCATGGAATTTCCATTCTACTGATAATGCTGTTAGATATTGACTAATCGTTGTCATGAATTGGAGAATGACTGGTCATTGAATGACAGCCAACCACCTCGCCAGCACATGTTTCATTAGTCAGTAGAACCCTCGTCTCATTTCTGACAGTTCTTCTCCCGATCCATCGGGCAGTTTTACTCTCCCGATTAACTCCATTTCCTCTCAGCTCTCGGGGTATTTGCATTTTCTCCCATCATATATCACATTCCTTCGACGGACGGGTTCATTGAGTCTCCTTTCTCACAGAAAGCATATCGATTAAGGACAAAATTGAAGTTTCCGTACGATTTCTGTAAACTGTTAAGTGGATGAATGACAGAATTTAGTATTATTTTTTTATTCAATTTTAAGAGCTCGTTACATGGTCATTTTTTTTTTATGAAAGCTGCAGGATACAATTAAACGTAGGAATGTGTGGTCAAACCCACTACCTGCGAAAGGCGTTCAAACTGCGGTACATTTAAACGATAAAAAGTCATTCGATACAGATTACGGTTTCCATCCAATTTACTAGCACGCTCAAGAACGAACAACATGACTGCAGACAATGCAACACCGATTCCCTTTACGGAATCCTGATTGGAATTCAGGAAATACCTTTACATCCTCATCCCATACATGGAATATGTTTAATAAAACCTGATTTAAGACATTAAGTATGCAATTCACAAGGGCAATCCCAAGATAATTCATGTGGTTATGTTTATCTCCCTACGTATAAATCATGGATATATGAATGAGTCACCAACTTTTAGGAAAATACTTTCTAACGGAATGCAAAATATGAGAACACCTACAAATGCCTTGTGGTACTAGAACTATCACAATATTGACATTTTTAAAAATCCATAAACACCATTCACTTCCAGGATAAACAATGATTTTTATCCAGAAAAAAAAAACATGTATGACTTAACGTGAAGTGTAGTATTGGACACAGTCCTTAAACTTTAAGAAGGAAAGTAGTTGATGCGTAAAAATTTGACACAAGAGTGTCAAAGTTAAACAAAAGAGTCATTTGAATTTCCCCAAAACTCTTAACGTTCTGAGTTTCGTCTTTTACGATAACGAGAGTGGTTTCTACCGCCAACATTAAAAAAGAGCAAGTCGCTATGTTGTCGAGCTCTTAAAACCAATAAATAAATTATCCAGAAACCTTATAATATAATAATATTTCAGATGTGATGAAAGTAAAATGATTATTATTTAATTTTAGCTCTTTTTTTTTTTTTTTTTTTTTTTTTTTTTTTTTTTTTTTTTTTTAATTTTCTTCATCTATTACATAGTGTTTCCTCGTTTTTTCCTTTTGAATACATTTATATTACTTGTAATGTATGACAATGCACATGATATTTTGGAAATATCAAAAGAGTCTATGAGCTGCTGCCTGCTTAATCGATATGTAAAAAAAAACAAAAAAAAACAGGAATTTGATATTTAAGTCTCAAAAAATGATGGCATCACCCATGTTATTTGATCTGCATATTACGACAATTAAATTAATAAATTTATTAGAAAGGGAGACAACGAAGAAGAGTTTGGGTTTATGGCGTTCAAGGTATACAGATCGCTGATATTTGGGGCCTGGAGATGAAAGAATTACAAAATTAATATTTGTTCTCAGATATCAGTATAGATTGCGAAATCGTGGTAATTCGGACGGCGATTTTTCGAATTACTAATTCACTTTTCTACAAGATAGGTTCAGACCAAAATTTTGATAAGACTACCTCAAAGGGAGAAAAAAGTGCTTGAAAGTTCTACAGTTTTATTACATTTCAGGATGAAACGGTTTCTCAATATCAGGCTTTTATAATTTATATTTAATGTTCATAGTAGTATTTCAGTTTAATTTGTGCATTGAATTTGGCTAACACATACTGGTTTAATAGACCAAATCGCTCAGATTCGGGTAAAATAAAGCTTCAAAATAAATGTCTTATTTTTTCATTTTAAGTTATATTCTTTTACGTTCGCCAACATCTTTTTAATAAGGAATGACTTAAATATAAACGTTGCCAGCGTTGTGGTCCTTCGTTGTATAAATAAGGGATCAAGTTGCCCTAATTGTTGGCTGTAAACCCGTGGGGCAGACAGGATCTGGGTTGATGTCTTCAATTATCCAAGGTTATAGCCAAGGAGTTGGAGAGCACCTGATTGCCAGCAGAAGCTAAATAGATCAAACGCTTAAGTTATATGGCCAGAACATAAGGTAAAATAGTCTTGTCGTTAGTCCAAAGACTGATAGTTGGAGTGATATAGTGATCTACTTGATACGAATATAGTGATACACCTCTTCATTAATTTGAGCGTGTTTCCTCCCATTACATCATGAGGTAAAACTTGCATTCACTATCCTGTGCCGGGTAGAAATATCGGCGAACGTTTTTCGCTGGTCTCAATTATGCAATGTAAGATACTCAGCAGTGGTATGAGCAGTTTTTGACGTTTCATATATTTGTTTAACTATTTCAAAAACCGTTGGTGAATAATTTAAAGGTAAGTAAAAAATGACCATTGAAAGTCTAATAGCTGTTTAAAAAAAGTCCGTCACGCAGGAGCTGCATAACTAAGCACTTTCCTCAGAATTTGGGTAGTGTAGATTGCTTTCCAGAACAATTTGCTTAAAATATCCTACATAAATAAAATAAAAACATGAATAGTTCTCTTTTAAATTTGTAATGAGTAACTGATCAATTAATAATTTGCTTCCAGAGTTATGTTTACACATGGTACCTATTACACTACGTAATAAATACAAAAAACCTCATATTATCGTATTTTGATCTAACGCAGGAACAGGATACAGTCACTCTAGCGCTCCTTGCGGCGGCTTTGTGAACCTACGTCTGCCGGCTTTTCTATTCAAATATATTACAAATTAAACCCCCGCTTTCCGATTGACCGATTCAGCTCATTTTTACAACACTTCTTTCTCATGAGTTACCCACGACGTATACAGCGTTTTGTTACAATACAGCAGAAATTACGACCGGTATGAGTATATTAGGAATTTGGGTCCGGAGTAAACCCCCCCTTCTAATGAACCGATTTAGTTTATTTTTACAACACATATTTACCTGTAGATTACCACTACGAATACCGAGTTTCGTCGAAATATACCAAAAATCACGGCTGGTAGTGGCGAATTGGTATTGTGGGTCCGGAGTAAACCCCCCCTCCTAATGAACCGATTTAGTTTATTTTTACAACAGTTATTTACCTGTGGATTACCACTACGAATACCGAGTTTCATCGAAATATACCAAAAATCACGGCTGGTAGTGGCGAATTGGTATTGTGGGTCCGGAGTAAACCCCCCCTTCTAATGAACCGATTTAGTTCATTTTTATATCTCACTTTTCTCTCTATATTAACACTACGAATACCAAGTTTCGTTGAAATATAACAAATATTACGGCTGACATAGTCAAATAAGTGTTTTGGGTTCGGGGTAAACCCCCCCTTCCGGTGGACCGACTTTGGTGGTTAACGAACTCGTTCAATCGTTTGCTAATTGAATGCTATATACCAAGTTTCGTGACGAAAAAACAAAAACTCTGGCCGCTATCGTGTTAACAGACACATATATATATATGCATATATATATATATATATATATATATAGATATATATAAATTTTAACGGGGGTCATTTTCGGTGTCTACTAGGTAGGATCGATAAAGATTTGAAGAAATTTTTCAAAAATTCCGTCATGAGTCCAACCTCAATAGCTACTTTCCTTCGGAGGAAAGTGCTAAAAAGTTCAAGTGGTAAATATCTTTGGGAAAGAAACGACGCTTAAAGTTCGGAATGGGTGGGTTTCTTCTATTGGAGCTAATTTTCATGATACACTTCTATCATTAGTTTCGGGTTTTATAATGTGATTTTCTTGGTAATATAAGAAAATTTGCTTATGTTAGGGGCATAATAATAATTTGAGCCGGATAAAAAACCAACTCCCCATAAACCGATTCTGCTTCTTTTCACAAGAAACTTCTATCATTAATGTTCATCCATGTTTTATGAGTTTAGTACGAAACAAATATTAAATCTGCTAATTTGAGCACAGATTTAATTCCCACTCCCCGATGAAACGATTATTCTAGTAAATAAATTCATCCAATCATTTAATATGAGAATTCTCTTTAATGACTTCCGTACAGAAAGAACTAACATTATATCCGACAAAATGTGTGTTTTCTGAGTATTATATGTCTATCTCTTTGTATGTCCATGTTTTATGTGGCCACGAGACTCCCACGCTCCCATGAAATTAAATATCTGAATACAATATTTTCATACTTAATGGACAAAACTTGATATATAATGACTTATTTATTACAATGACAATGAGGTTTTTGGGGAAATCGACATTTACCCTAAAGCAATGTCTTTTAACAGCTGATCTTGTCAGGGTAGACGTGGCCTTGCCTGCGGAATGTTCTCTGAGTTTGAGGCTGTGATTTGTATTTAGGGCGTTCCTTAGGTGGCATCAAAGGGACGTGAAACATGTCGAGTGAAATAAAGGATTATTAAATAATAATGTGTAGTTAATGAAATTTGATCTACTGCTAAATACGTTAGCATTTAGTTTACCATAATTATATACAATCAATCTATATTTTATTATTCAAACTCCTTGGTAGAACGAAACCTTAAAAGCGGAATGCTAACTCAAAATAATCAATAATCTTAGAATGTATTAGTTACTTTTAAAAAAAAATCTAAAGAAGCTTCTATGTGATAAATATAGTACTCGAACTCACTAAACTGAAGTTTCACATAAATGCTAACTTCCTACAATGGAGCGCTGGTTTAATAACTTCAGAGAACTCTCACTAAAATTTGGCAAGTATTTGGCGCCTAATTATACTTAATCTACTTATCTGTATAAAGCCTCAGTGATCTCTCTAATTTCACATTAAACTTATCGAATGATATCTGTATGAGCGAAAATATTTTACTGAGAGTAGGCCATTGACGATTTCCAAAGTAATCGAGATTGTTGACGCTACTTTCTGTATTGAATTTTTGTTTTGAAAGTTGGTTTTCTTTAACGTTTCGATTAATAATTTAAAAAAAGTCTTTCTCATACAAACCAAAAACCAATGAAAATTATTTGCGGCCCCCTAACAATCACAATTCGTGTGCATCCCCTTCTTTGGGAAATTGCATGTTATCCGTCACTTTTTAATAGTGGGCAATTATAAAAAGAAATAATACTTGAAATAGATAAATGGAATCACTCTAAATATCGTACAACAAAAATGGCAACTTCAAGGGAGTATTATGACAGAAAAAAAAGAGATCGAGACAAATCCAAAATATACTTAGTGACAGGCCATTCGCATACTGAAATTCCTGCACTTCTAGCGATACGGCGAATAAGCCAAACATCCATTACTCATAAATACTTCTTGAATAACCATGATAAACTAACACGCCCTATCTGTAAAATGGAACTAACTGTCAAACATATATTGTCCGACTGCCTTCGTAGAACGAACATGAACATACCGAGGGAGTTAATTGACATACTGATAGGAGTTACCAAATTGTCATTGTTAACCTTATAACAAGAGACAAGAAGGGTGGACACGATGAACTTTTACTAAAACTACGAGATAATATCGCGGTGCTCCTGGTCTCGGTGGCACTCATTCTTACTTGTATACCATTTTTCCTCTCTTAAAGTTGTTTATAAATAAATTTGTCCGCATTTTGTAAGCATCTTGAGCGCTGGGGGCACTGCTTTTCACGTCCGCATATAATCATCTTGAGCTCGGGGGCACTGCTTTTCACGTCCGCGTATAAGCATCTTGAGCGCTAGGGGCACTGCATTTCACGCCCGCATATAAGCATCTTGAGCGCTGGGGGCACTGCTTTTCACGCCCGCACATATGCGTCTTGAGCGCTGGGGGCACTGCTTTTCACGCCGGCGCATATGGGTCAGTCCATTTCAAATCATCCAGCTAAATAGTGAAATGAAACCCATGTCCTCAGAATTGCCTGAAACTTTTTTTATTTGTTGAACTGGTCATTCTAATGATATATTCCAAATTTTAGTTAGATATCTTCAATACTTTTTTAGTTATGAATTTTTAAAGTTGTCTATAAAACTTGCTTTTGCTGTTACCTACGATTTAAGTCAAAGCGACTTTAATTTACTAAAGAAATCATTACTCTGTTAATTTTAATGATATCTCAATGGGATTTTCACCACAATGGTCACAATAATATTTTGAATATGAAAAAAATATATTTACTATCTGTTTCTTTCTGGTTGCTAAGTATATTTATTTAAAAACCAAATTTTAATTTAAAATAAATTAAAAACATAAAAATTTCAAAAATCGATAAAAATAAAAGGCGCTCCATAAAATCAAGTTCTTTTTTCATGGATACATTCTTAAAAGTATAAACTATTAGATTTTAAAAGAAAAACTCTGGGATTTTGCTGTTAAGTATTCTTAAATCAATAAAATAATATAAACTCCTTTTTTTTAATAATTACCTACTTAAACGTCGGGCGTGGTCAGTAACTGAAGGGGTGACCGACTATGTGCTGTTGGCATTATAAAAGGGTGGCGACCTGTAAATAGCCCGGCGCTAATAGCCAAATAGTTGATGCGCCATAAAAAAAAAATAAAAAAATAAAAAAAATAAAAAAATTACCTATTTAATGATTAATATAAGTGTACTTAAGCTACATTTACTATTACTTAGGTTAATCTTAATAAAAACTTATGTAAATAAACTATTTTTCAAGTTTACTATAAACTTAGTTTTTTATTATGCTAATTGACTACAGTGAAAACTATTCGTTTCTGTTGCTAAATGAAGCCAAGATTATTATTGGAACAACAACAGTTCATCTAGTTGTGATCTATACTAGACAAGAAAACACCAAAGAACTAAAAGTTTCCGATCTCTGCGAGGCATCTGATGACTTGGAAGATGATGTGGCATTTGTCTATGAAACTCAAAAGGTTGTCACAACATTTCTGAAATTAATTATCCAGAAGTAAAAACTGTGATGGAGTTTTTTGCTACCAGTCATGGGAAGTCCCCTCGTGACGGTATTGGTGGAATTATCAAGCGGATTGTAATAAAAGCAAACCTTCAATGTACTCCAGGAGCCAGACATTTTTTGGCTTTTATAGTACAAAAATAGATAGCATAAAGTTTACTCTGGTTAAAAAGGAAACAATAATAGATTCTAGGCAAAAATCGGAGGATCGTTTCAGTTCAGCCAAGACTGTGTCCGGAACACGTAGTTTCTACCATTTTTAACAAAAATTTTACTTACTTAAATTTTCGGAAACTGCCAAAACTAAGTTATAAGCTAAGTAAACCTAAGTAATAGTAAATGTAGCTTCAGTAAACTTATATTAACCATTAAATAGATAATTTCTTTTTTTTTGGGTTTTTTTTTTTTTTTTTTTTTTTTTTTTTTTTTTTTTTTTTTTTTTTGTGTTTTCTTGTCTTTGAAGGTTTGCTTTTATTTCGAGGGGACTTCCCATGACTGGTAGCAAAAAACTCCATCACAGTTTTTACTTCTGGATAATTAATTTCAGAAATGTTGTGACAACCTTTTGAGTTTCATAGACAAATGCCACATCATCTTCCAAGTCATCAGATGCCTCGCAGAGATCGGAAACTTTCAGTTCTTTGGTGTTTTCTTGTCTAGTATAGATCACAACTAGATGAACTGTTGTTGTTCCAATAATAATCTTGGCTTCATTTAGCAACAGAAACGAATAGTTTTCACTGTAGTCAATTAGAATAATAAAAAACTAAGTTTATAGTAAACTTGAAAAATAGTTTATTTACATAAGTTTTTATTAAGATTAACCTAAGTAATAGTAAATGTAGCTTAAGTACACTTATATTAATCATTAAATAGGTAATTTTTTTATTTTGTTTTATTTATTTATTTTTTTTTATGGCGCATCAACTATTTGACTATTAGCGCCGGGCTATTTACAGGTCGCCACCCTTTTATAATTCGAACAGCACATAGGCGGTCACCCCCTTCAGTTACTGACCACGCCCGACGTTTAAGTAGGTAATTATTAAAAAAAAAAGGAATTTATATTATTTTATTGATTTAAGAATACTTAACAGCAAAATCTCAGAGTTTTTCTTTTAAAATCTAATAGTTTATACTTTTAAGAATGTATCCATGAAAAAAGAACTTGATTTTATGGAGCGCCTTTTATTTTTATCGATTTTTGAAATTTTTATGTTTTTAATTTATTTTAAATTAAAATTTGGTTTTTAAATAAATATACTTAGCAACCAGAAAGATAACAGATAGTAAATATATTTTTTTCATATTCAAAATATTATTGTGACCATTGTGGTGAAAATCCCATTGAGATATCATTAAAATTAACAGAGTAATGATTTCATTAGTAAATTAAAGTCGCTTTGACTTAAATCGTCGGTAACAGCAAAAGCAAGTTTTATAGACAACTTTAAAAATTCATAACTAAAAAAGTATTGAAGATATCTAACTAAAATTTGGAATAAATCATTAGAATGACCAGTTCAACAAATAAAAAAAGTTTCAGGCAATTCTGAGGACATGGGTTTCATGGCCTGGATGATCTGATATAGACTGACCCATATGCGTCTTGAGCGCCGGGGCACTGATTTTCACGCCCGTATATATGCGTCTTGAGCGCCGGGGGCACTGCTTTTCACGCCCGCATATATGCGCCCAGAGCGTTTGAAGGGTTGATACATATTTATAAAATATAAACACTTACGAAAAATTATAAAAACATTGCAAGCTCACGTATTCCAAAGTTAAATAAGTTTTTAGGTGACTAATTAAGTATTTCATTTTATTTATACAGATATTTTTGTAAATTTTGTTTATTTTAATTTTATTTATTTCTTTTCATTTCTATTATCATCTTTTTCTTTTTTAATTATCGATTTTTTTTTTTACTTCTTCTTTTAATATGTTTTGTAGTTTGCATTACTGACATAGCACAAAAAATAACCTGACGAGCAGCACTTAATAAGAAGAAGAATTAGGTGCCAATCACCAGCATGCCAAATATATATCATGAGGAATGACTATGTGATAACGTTTGATATAAAAGCCATATCTTATTTAGGTAACAGAATATTTTAAATACATTATCTAATCACTTTTTTTTCATTTTACTCTCATTTATTATAATAGTAGGTACATATATAGATAAACTCTTAAAATAAGTTATACACTCAAAGCAAACCTTTTTTTATGATACATATAAAAGATAGGATAGAAACAGCCTGATATGTTGCTAAAGTCGGCCTTTTTTCCCCATTGCCACCTAATCAAACATCTCCTACAAAAGGGGAGTGTGGATTTTTAGTTTCTTCATAAGACATCTCCCCTCCGTGTGGTATCTGTAGGCCGAGAACGGCTCTGAGGTTAAGATGGAATTGATAGGAGCCCGGGATGGGGGAAGACTTTTTCATCCCTCTCCCGCAATTTCGCCTCCCAAATCTCTAATATCTGTCAAGCCACCCCCCGGAAAGACGTCCGGATCAGCTTTAGGTTTTGTTTATGATTGTCAGAAAGTCTCTTTCTTACTTTTTACTCGAGGGCCTTATTAGGCTACGTTCATTTCATGTGCTCAAGTCAGAAATGTCTGATATAAAATAAAAAAATTAAGAGTTATGGAAATAGGGGCGAAATAAATAAAACTTCATTAAATATATTTTTTTCCTGATTTCCCGGCATCTTCATTTGAATATGCTATTAATGAAACTTTTTCATCCTCCTCCTCTATTAATGATTTTTTTTTTTTTTTTTTTTTTTAGACCTATGTACATACTAATGACTGACAGATGATAAAGACTTTTCCTGTCTTTACAAGTTTGATAACGCTTTAGTAAATTTTACTTTATTTTCCTTAATCAGTCTCAACTTGGGGAACCTAATAATCTAATCTTCTACAGGTATCAAATATGAATCCATTAGTCAGCTGATCTGTGCCGCCATTTTGAATTTATACAGTCTATAAACAGTCTTGATGAGGCCCAGATTGAGGAAGGTTCTCGTGCTCCAGGTTGAGGCTTTAAGCGTTTGCCTTTATAACATTTTCCACTGAAGATGCGCCAAAACATGTAGGAAAGGCAGTAAGTAGATGTATTTAACGCGTTTAAAGGAGTTTTATTGACCTTCCGCCTATTTTAATAATTCGCAGGCTTGAGTAAAATGCCATTTAATTATTATTTATTTCATTCTGAGCTTCGCAACTTTACCGATAAGCTCATGGTCAGGAAAATCTTTGTCCAGTCAAGAAGTAAAAATAACCAAAAATAAATATAAATAACAAAACAAAGAATAAAAACGAAGGCTAGAACAACCAGAAATGATACATTTCCTCATAAGAAAAAAATCAGTAACAAAATTAATGATTGTGGAGATGGAGATAGTTAGCCGTTGCAGTGATACGAAGACAAGGTATGGTTGGGATTCGGCTAGTAGAAAAAAAGCCCGTCTCGCAGGACTGCATCATCTTAGCGCGGTTCCGTTTATATCCCTAGTCTAATTTGGAAAGATTAAAATAGAAGCAGTTATTATTTTGGTTCCACCAGTCTTTTTTTTAAATTAATTATTATAATGGCGTGTCAACCCTTAAGGTCACTAACGACATTCCTGTGAGTAGTGAAGTCTTGAAAGGTCATGATTTACAATCTTACCTGGAAGGGTCCGCTACACTAGAAACAGACCCGCTAGTGACAAGGTCTTGGAATCTTGGAAATCTATATTTCTAACAATAAATTGTTTTTGTTATTTTACTTAACAAGTTTTATTGTCAAATACATTTGATACATAATCTTCCGCTTCACAAGATTGTCAACGGTTTTCGAGATACTAACGAAATTATACTAAACTTTTTTTGTCTGTTAATAAAATATTTTATTCTAACCCTTCCTTTACTCTAAACGTAACAAAAATTTCAACATATTAGTGTTGATGAAATCGAACATGCAGAAAATGTTTCAACTGTATCCCATAATTCTAAGTACCAAAATCAAAGACAAAGAACCCTCCCTAGGAAGGACGCTAGGCAGTTGAAAAGCTATATATCTTGGAAATCCATATCTCTAACATTAAATTGTTTTTCTTATTTTTCTTAACCTGTTTTATTTTCAAATACATTATCCAACAATAAGCAATTAAAAAATAACAAGGAATAAAAAACAGACAAAAAGAACAGTTCGAATAAGCGAAATCAATTACTTTAAAGTTTTAAGCTCTTATTTCTCCGATTGACATCGCCTAATCAAAACTTTTATTAGAACCTTTTTTTTAGAGCATTTAATAAGCTTTCTAATGGTATTCTTCCGTTTCCCAAGATTTTCAACCGTTTTCGAGATATTAATGAAAGTTCCCAAAATTTACATTATTTCTAGCAACAGAAAATTGGTCTCATTTTTCATATCCTGTTTTACACAAAATTTTCCCAACATAAGAAATTACAAAAATAAAAAGCAATAAAAAACAAAGGGAAAGAGACAAAAATTACAAAAAGAACGACAAAAACCCGTTCTTAAGAACAAAACAGACGTATTTGAAGTTTTAAGCACTTATTTCTCCGATTGACATAACCTAAGCAAAAATAGTTTTAGAATATTTTTTGTAGAGAATTTAGAAAGCTTTCAAATAGTTTCTATCCACTTACCACGATTTCCCAACCGTGTTCGAGATATTAATGAAAGTATACGAAGTTCCCAAAACTTTTCTTGTCTGTTCAAAAAATATTTTATTCTAACCCTTCCTTAACTCCAAACGTAACAAAACTTTCAACATATTAGTTTTAATGAAAGTAGAACATGCAGATAATGTTTCAACTGAATCCCGTAATTCTAAGTACCCAAACCAAAAACGGTATTCAAAAATTATTTTTCCAATTTTCTCGAAAACGGTTAAAGCTATCGCCTTGAAAATGGTTCCATTCGTTTTCCTAGCCCAAGAAGCCTATAAAAAGAGTACTTACAAGCTTATGAACTCAAAAACGTAAGCGTTACGATTTTTTTTGCGCGAATTTCGCCCCAAATGCCATCTTCCAGTGGGCGGATTTTGCTGGTTAACGAACTTGACCTTTTAAATTGGACGACGGATTTTTGTACCAAATTTCATCAAAATCGGACCATCAGGGAAGCCAGAAATGAGCGAACAGACAAATATATATATATATATATATATATATATATATATATATATATAAATATATACATATATATATATATATATATATATATATATATATAAATATATATATATATATATATATATATATATATATATATATATACAAATTTGAACTACCATCATTTTCGGTTTCCAGAGGTTCTGAAACGCAAAATTTTCTAGTCGGCACTTCCGGATTGTTTCATTGTATCAACCCTATAAGCGGGGTTCCTCCCTATGAGGGAGGGAGGAACCGCGCTAAAACGTCAGACCAATACAGATTTCTTCCTGAAGGTCTGACGTTCTATTGCTACTAGCCGAATCCCAACCATACCCTGTCTTCGTATAAAGAATCATTGCTTCATTGGAAGGATAGTATGGTGATGTGGCACAATTCAAAATTTTCTTCTTAAATCAAGATAAGAAAAAAAAACCCCATGGGGTTTCAGTGACCCCTTCTATAGGCCCCCACCCAACCTTTAATTAATTTAATAGGTACCTAAAAAGGAGATCTGGCGGCCATCTTTTAGTCACTTACGGGACTTTTTTTTTTTTCTTTTTTTTTTAGACCTACATACTAATGACTGACGGATGATAAAGACTTTTCCTCTTATTTTCCTTAATCAGGGCGAATGTGGCTGATGAAGCTTCAAAAAACATGATTCCAATTTGAAATATAAGATATTTTACAATGAATAAATAATGAATTATCATACTACAAATTTTTATTTACATAAATTCTATGGATATGAGTGCGATTGAGGGATCTCAATTTGCACCGAAATCCTCTCGACATTATTTATTCTGTAATCACCCGACGGATTATAGGCAGAAAGAACAGACCAGCCGCAATTAATTCTGCAACCGCCGTAATAATTTGTTCCACTCAATCATTTCCAAATGGAAGCATATACTTTTTTCACATTGGTCGGTATTTATAACTCGACTAATTCCATCTATTCCGCTCAATTACGTATTCCAAGCATTCATTTAATTTATAATGAACCAAACAAAACCAAAAATACGTATATGTTTAATTATATGGTATATAAATATACAATACCGACAAAGTATTGAAACTTATAATAGAAATAATTCGTCCTTCAGGTACGCAAAATTAACATTCTTGTTTTTTTAGATTACTCCGTTACATTGTCGAGGGATCTTCTGAAGCTAACACATAACATTACAATAAATATAAAAGAGTCCAACTCCTAAGAACTGTGTCATCTTAGCGTGTTTCGTTCTTATTCTTAGTGTCATATGAAAAGCTTAGGATGGAAAAAATTATTGCTTTATCTTAAACTTAAAATGTAAAAACATGTCTAACGAGAGTTCAAAGCGAAGTAAGATTTTAGGCGCCTCAACAGAAAACGGAAATTTTTCCATTTAAGCAGTAATTTATGGAAATTAGATCGCACTATAAAAAACCGCAGATCAGTAATTGTAGGAAATTTAATAAGGTTTCGAATACATCCATTAAAATTTCAACGATTCCTCGACAACGGTAAAGAAGATGCCCTTGTAAATGGTTTAATCAGAGTTCAAATTTCTAATCGCTTATTAAAACGCATCAGATCTAGCAACGAAACGCAACTGTTACGATTTTTTTGCCCTAACCAGTAAAATCCGCCTACCGGAACTTGTCTTGGCGAAATTCACGCTGCAAAAATCTTGCGCTTATGGCTTTTCGTTTGCTGGCCTCCAGGTACACTTTTATCGGTTCCAACGAAACGTGCTCAGCAACAGTTGGGGAATCGTGTTAAATTGTTGAAAGCTAAATACCTGTCTTACAAAAACGTTTCTGAAGTATTTGTTTATGGTTCGGTCATAAGACGGAGAAAGAAGCGTTTAAAACGTTTAAGTAGTTGCTTTTGGTTATTTTATCGGTGATTTTTGTTTGTTTCTCTGAGTTTTTATTGCTTTTTATTTTTGAAATTCCCTATAAGCTTAAGGTGAGGTTAATAGACGATTTGGACAACTTTATAGATTACTGAACCGAAAATCACGTTTATGTACTAAAAATAAACTGATCCTTTACAAATCACTACTGCAACCTATTAGGATGTACGCATCAGATCTCTGGGCAACTGCGAAAACATCGAACATCAGACGGATCCAAACATTTCAATCCAAAGTCCTCAGAAACATAATCAAAGCCCCGTTCTACGTTTCTAACCTCAACCTTCTTAAAGACCTCAATATCCCACTCGTTAAAGATTCTAACGTTTCCACGTCAAACTTTCCACTCATTAATTCCTGAGGACCTCTCTCCCACCCAGTCTCTCCACCGACTTAGAAGGCAGTTGCCCAGAGATCTGCTACAGTGACCAATTTGAGTCTTAGCAATGGCTTTCTCTTCCTTCAAGTGCCTCAATGTCTGGGGTTGGGTAGGCCCTTTCAACGTCATCTGAGCGTATTTCTGACTTTAATCGAGGATGGAGTTGGGAGGCGTTGATCACAGAGCCTTGATATTGTATCATATTAGGAGATGTATTCATATACAGAAAAAAAAATGTTGATAAGGAAATGCTAATGATATTTATATAGGCTGGTATTTGATAAAAGAGTAAAATCGACAGGTTGACACTTGATGAATGAACGTTTGTAGAATCGGGACATCTTTCTCTGAACCATTCACAAATCAAATTCATTCTTTCGTTTGTTTGTCTCCATTATTTATGACAATTCGTTTTATCCTCTATTTCATTTTTGTTACAGCTTCTGAATGAGAATATTAATAGACTTATTTCCCATAGGGATTAATCCCGCGTATGACTTCGACTCCATGATTTTAGGGGGGAGGGCAAATGGTACTCATGCACATCCTTGTTTATCATTTATTCTATTACCGTCAGTGAAAATTTTTATAGAATTGGCATTGGTAAACTTAGACTTTATATTTTCTAAAATGTCAAAATCCTTACTGGCATGTATACAATATTTTCTTTAGGTCTCGTTATCAATGTCATAATTCTCAAATTTATTATATACTAAGTTTTGAAGGCAAATATTCGCAAAAAGCATCGAAAGAAATACTAAATAATAATTATTAAACTAGTTTAAACTAAGTTACTTGAGCCACGATAGAGACTAGACACACACACACACACACACACACACACACACACACACACACACACAAACACACACACATATATATATATATATATATATATATATATATATATATATATATATATATATATATGGGGGCGAGGTTAGCTCAGTGGTAGAGCACTGGACTAATAAGTTGGAGGCCTGAGTTCAAATCCCGAGCAAGCACTAAAGATTTTTTCTTCTAGTGTCTTCGTTCATGGATTGAATTCGACCTCCCTGACCGTCCCTAGGCCGACCCAGCCTTTAAATAATTTAATAATTGGTACCTTGGGTGCTAATGTCTCTAGCAGTCGAAGCGGCCAAGGGGAAAATCAGGCGGCCGGAGCATAGTACTGA
This sequence comes from Gonocerus acuteangulatus, assembly GCA_946811695.1. NCBI lineage: Eukaryota > Metazoa > Arthropoda > Insecta > Hemiptera > Coreidae > Gonocerus > Gonocerus acuteangulatus. The sequence goes on along the minus strand of OX328126.1, from coordinate 35,837,467 downwards.
CCATACTATCTCCCTAGTGTGCCGTATGGACATAAATCAGATACCTCTGTAGTACCTGTCCCTCAGGGCCCTCGTGGCCTGTTACGGGACTGATTTTATATATATATATATATATATATAAAAACACACAAATTAACGAGGGTTACTTTTAGTACTTAGAGGGTAGGACCCATGAAGATTTTAACGAATATTAGTGAATGTTCAACATCAATAGCTTCTTTTCTTCTTAATATACTAACACGTCAAACACATGAAATAACATAGGCTATAATTGGTAACCGAAGACGAGCAGAATTCCTTATTTTCTAAGGTAAGTAATTTGATTTTTTTTTTTTTTTCAGACCCAAGGAGAATTTTCAGAAAAACCAACTCTCTCCAATTTGAATAGTTAATTAGAAGAATTGAATTGAATAACACAACCCATCTTCGCTTCCATTCAAATAGTGAAGGATGGACCTTTTTTTGTTATTTTTTTCAGGGTTGCTGCTACTACAGTTTTTTTTTTTTTTTTTTTTTTTTTTTTTTTTTTTTTTTTTTTAATTTTTGAATCCCTTTCAGACTTTTTTTCTCTTTGTGTTCCTGCCGGAGCTTCCCTTTGTCCCTGCGACTCTTTCCCCTCAAGTTCAGTGCAAACAGAAACGCGATTTGGTCGAAAGGCTAGGCATTGTACCGCTGATTGGAGTGAAGGTAGTTTTTTTTCTAAATAATTCTTTATAGACTGTTCAAATGGTTCTTTATTCGGCCTTGGAAAAACTTATTTATCATCTAAAGAAATCATAGAAGAGCTCTATCATGATTGTATAAAACATTTTGAGCGAATTGAAGTGCGTTAATTATGTACAAACATTGGGGTTTATAATTATAATAACTATTGACCAAAAAATAATTACAGAGTTCAACATCTGATCTAGAAATTAAAAAAAAAAAAAATCGGAGCGGTATGGTCCTTATAGGATTTTAGGGGTCGCTGATTATGATGAGCGGCTTGGTTAACTTTCATCACATCAGATTCAAGGTCATTTGAAGGTCAAATAGAAAAAAAAGTAGGAAAAATCTGAAAAAAAATTCATGCGTTTATTTTTGAGGGCCCTGAGCCTAAATCCGTAGTTTGTTTGACCTTACATCTTTTCCTACAGGTCATGTGAAGGTCAATTAAAGGTCAAATAGAGAAGAAAAAGCGCAGAAAACATCTGAAAAAAATCATTTTCTAGGGGGCAGTGTGAGTCAAACAAACTACGGATTCGGACTCAGGGTCCTCAAAAAAATAAGCATGATTTTTTCAGATGGTTCCTACGATTTTTTTCTCTATATGACCTTCAAATGACCTTGAATATGATGTGATGAAGGTTAATCAACCCAAGCATCGTAATCAGCGATCCCATAAACCATATAAGGACCATACCGCTCTGAGTGTGTTTTATAGAACAGGCTATAGGAAACACAGATATTGCATGTGACCGCGACTACTCAAAAGTGTTACATTTAATTGAGGAAGCTTACTGATAACAAGGGACCGGATTTTTAGAATAAATAAGCACCCAATTAGATCTTTGCAACAGGCATTATAGGTCTTTTTAGGTTTTTATTTAAATATCCATTTTACGTTTTTTTAGGTGATAAAAATAGGAATTTTTAGGTTTTTTATTTAAAAATCCATTTTAGGTTTTTATATGTGAAAAAAAGCTTCAATAGGTTCGAAAAATAAGTTCGATCTATTATAATTTTGATTAATTTACAATTGATACGTTAATATGTGAATATAGTGACATAAAAATAAAATTATTTTATAGAATAGTATATTGAGAAGGAAAAAAAAAAAGAGATGAGCAAGTAAAAAACGGAAATACGAGTTATTATTTTAAGTAATGAATAAGTAGTCAAAATATTCAACAAAATATTTATTTAAAAAACAAAGTGAATGAAATTTATTTAAATAAAATATATTTTAGAAATAAAGCAATGTTTAAAAAAAATAAAGGAAAAAAATAAAAATAAATTAAATTATTTAATAAAACATACATTAATAAAAAGAATAAATAACATAAAACTAAACAATTAAAACAAATATGTAAAGGACATTTTTAAGTTTCTGTGCTAAAGAGTTCCAACTTCTACAGAACATCAGAAAAAATTTCATTGCCTACAGAAAGGTACTTAACAATGTTAAAAACAAAATAATTAAATTTTGGAAAAATTAAAAAGGGAAAAAATGAAACTAAAATAGGTATTACCCCTTGTTACAGTAAACTCCCATAAAGGTGCCCAGGTTTTCGCCGGTAAAATTCTTCCTGTTGTCTTAGAGAACTGCATCTTTTACCTCAAGTGTTGACGATTCCAATTTGCCAATGAGATTTAGAAGATCTGAGAAATGTGCTTTTAGGAATGGAACATCGAAGCCTTAGAAATGGCAGCTGGTTCATTCATATCCAAAGCGTCAACAACTGTTATTATTTTTTCCCCAGTGTGTTAAAATGGGTTCTGGTGGAAGCGACACTCTTAGTCAAATTTCCCTGAACGTCTGGATCCGGGAAGATGCTTTTAAGAAAATTTGTTTGATCGAGGAAATGATTTCATTGAATTGTATTTTCTATTTCAAAGATTAGGTCTGTCTAGGTCATCCCATCGCTATTTAGGTGATTTTAGGTGACATCATCCTGAATAGGTTTTTTTAGGTTCTTCAAAATTTGTATGAATGATACTACAAGACGCGAACATATAAAAAACCGATCAATATCATGTTTAGCAGAAAGCAAAAACATAGGTGAAAACCTAAGAATCCGCTCCCTACTGATAACATCTCATTGTACCTTGTATGATCGTACATCTGTGTACTTATGTTTACACGAGTTAGATGTAGTGTTCCAATTGAGATCCTTTGACATCCAAAGCTTGCTGCTTGTGATCTTGGAATGCGGGTGCTGAGTCGTCAGCTCTCGGCGAGGTGTTAGATTCTTGCAAACTTGGGATTTTTCTCAGTGAGCTATTTTCATTCCTCGACCAACTTGATTTGTTATGAGAATCTTAATCGTGCTTCATTTCATGTTTACACTTTTCTTTCCGACGGTTAAGACTTATTTTACTAAAAGTCCACTCCCTGGATGTTTACTGTTCTCGACGTGATTGACCATATTTCTTAATTAATAATTTACGTTTTTTTACTTAATTTAATATATATATATATACACACACATATACATAGTATATTCAAACTTTCCAAAAATACATTTTTATTTAAATAATATTAATCATGTAGGGGTCTCCCGTGGTCTAGTGGCTAGCGCGCTGGATTCATAAGCGGGAGATGGTGGGTTCGATCCCCACCGGCGACAGGAATTTTCTCATCTCAGGGCTCGCTGAGAAAATTCCTGGTTGCACCCTGGAGGCCCGGCGCTAATGGCCAAGATTTGTCGATGCGCCGTAAAAAAAAAAAAAAAAAAAAAAAAAAAAAAAAAAAAAAAATTAATCATGTATGAATAACATATTTGTTTAGAGTAGTTAACTGTACTTTTGCCTAGTAAATCCTGAAAAAATTGGCAAAAATTAAAATTTATTTTTTTATTAGAAGATCAGAGTTTTTTTTATTCTTTATAATAGTTTCTAGTATGTATATATATATATATATATATATATATATATATATATATATATACCCCACATTTATCGCTCACGCTATCCCAATTCTAATGAGCTTAACTCTGCATTTCTTTATTATTATTCAATTAATATATATATATATATATATATATATATATATATATATATATATATATATATATATATATATATATATATATATAAATCAGTCTCGTAACTTTTGCAGGTGCCCATTAAATCAATTAAGGGGTGGGTGGGCTTAGGGACGGTCTTGGTCCACGAAACGAACCCTCAAACGACGACACAATAAGATCCCAATGGGAAATCGAAGTCAATGTTCTGAAAGTGCGTACGGATAGCAAAGGCAAATGTTTACTCTATAGAATGCTGATGTTTACTCTATGGAATGCTGATTCATAAACCTGAATGAAAAAGTATGCAATTGAAATTCGACGTTTTAATTTTAATTTATAAGAGTGAACTAAATGCTAGGAGGGGAGTTTGAGACCCAGGATTCGTCCTTGAATTCGGACATTAGATTTTTCATAGATGAAGGTGCTATTCACTTTAACTTGAAACTGTGAGAGGAGTAAAGGCGAACCAGAGAAAAAAGGCGAAGCATTGTGTTACCCACATCTTTTTGTCTGATAAAATAAAATAACACAAAAGATTCGCCCTTACTGTTCTGGAGGTCCTGATATAATCTTTAGCGTCCGCTGGAGCTTTGAACTCAGATTCTCCAGAACTTCAGACGAGCTAATCTCGCCGATGGTTTCATCTCCGTCTAGACAATTCTAGTATAACTGGCAGATTAGATTTTGTGGAGATTTAGTGAACAATATATTAAATGTATAAATAACTAAATGAATGTAGAAGTATGGATATATCTGTGTCCAGGTAAGAAGGATGTTGCCGGTAATTTAGAAGTCATTTGGTTACTAATTCAAAAGATTTTTAGTAAATTTAAGTCGTCTCAATTCTACAAAGTTTGGAATATAAAGTGGGCCATTTTCTTCGTCATTAGGGCCAAGGTGTTCTCTGGTTTTCTGAAGAAAGTTGAGGAACTTTGTTTGAATACCAAATTCGTCCATAATTTTCAACGGTGTTGAACAAGAGAAAACTTTTGTTAACTATTGTATCTTCCTTAATGTCATCCACTTTGTTAACTTCCTCCAAAATACAAGTTACTATTTACAAATATTCTTGTGTACAATTGCGAAATCGCTCTTTATTCATCCTTCAGAAATAATTAATGAGCATAACAAAAGTTGCAAAAAATGTGATATGTTTTCGGTAAATGTTATATTATTACACAGCTTATTTTAAGAGAAGTGCATCTCGAAATATAGATTATAATATACTGCTTGTCCTTAAATTAAACAATAAGTCAAATATTTTTAGAAATTATAATTAAGAACGCAGTCATTTATGCAAGGATCGTTACATTTGTTTAATAGGATTGAAAATCAAGCCACATTTTGTGTCAATATGCAAACATTTAAAAAAAAACTGTGGCTGACTATCTTGGTAATCTTCTGAGAAGATTGTTGGTTTCACCAAGTAGTTATTTCATTGGTGTTTGGAAATTTATAGTAGTATAATATGGTGGGCCATAAATCATTAAGAACGCAGTTTTTAAAATTCTTGATTTAAGCAGAGGGTAATTAATTTGAAAAAAGAATGAAAATGAGTAAAATTAAAACAACAAATCTTAATTAATTTTTTTTTATTTGATATAATAATAATATTGTTGGGCCAAGACCAACAAATTATTGATGAATGCTGAAAAGTCCAAAGCGATAGTGATAGGCTCAGCTCCCCTCTTGAAATCTCTCCCTCCTATCCTCCCTTCCTTCACCATTGACTCCAGTCCTATTCAATATGTTTCCACTGCCAAGAACCTGGGCCTCGTTTTCGATCAAAACCTATCCTGGAAAAATCACTTATCCCTAATCACTCGTCGCTCCATAGCCACCCTTAAACTATTTAACCGTTCCCGTCACCTCCTCCCTACTCCTACACGTCAGCTCCTTGTATCTTCTCTAGTGTTCCCCCACTTCGACTATGGTTGCCTGGTGTATGGAGGGCTCACTGGGGAGCTTGAGGTTCGTCTTAAGCGATTAATGAACAGTTTTCTCAGATTTATCCTCGATACCCCCAGGGATGCCCATATTTCACACCGGTATTCCGAGTTGAAGTGGCTATTTCCATCAATTCGACGACAATATTTCCTAGGTTCCTTCCTTTACCAAACCATTTCTTCCAAATCTCCTTCCTATATTTACAATCTCCTGCAGTTTAAATCTGCTGTCCATTCCCGTGGTACCCGCTCCCGTCCCTCCGATCTCTATCCTCCCACTCATAAAACAGCCTTCTTCGACCGTTCCTTCATCTCCCGAGCCTCCTCCTTCTGGAACTCTATCCCTCTTTCCATTCGACACTCTCCTTCCTTACCTGTCTTTAAATCCCGCCTCTTTGCTTTTCTCCTATCCTCCCAGGAAGACGCTTCTTAAAATTTCACCACCAGGAAGACCTGATTACCTTTGTAAATTATATTGCTTTTTTTTTTCTTGTGTTTATGCATTTTCCTAGTTTATATCTTTTTATAGCCCCCATTCCTTTAATATTTATTCAACTTTTTAATATTTATTTGTTTATTTAAACTCTTTAATTTTATTCCCATCCCCCTCTGAACATTGTATCATCATTGCCCCATTCCAATGAATGTACATATTTACTTATATTTCATTTTATTATTTAAGGCTTCACATATAATATTTGTGTTAGTTGCTTTTTTTGTTTTGTTCTTTTATACTTTTGTTTTTCTTTATTCATATTTATATTTTTAGGTTAAATTTCTTTATTGTTTATTTTGTACTTATTTTTTATTCTTATGGGACGAAGTCCCAGAATAAAGTTTTTTATTCATTCATTCATTATATTCATTGTTTATTACATTCTGTATATGAATTCATCTGGTTATATGATAAATGAAGGAGGCTCAGAGTAATATAATAATAAAAGGCAGTGAGCGAATGATGTGAGCAGTTGCTTGGGCTACGACCTTCCCTCCCGAGTACACCGCACACAAAGTACTCTAAACACTTACACTCACACAAGGTCATATACAGTACACACCCCAGGGTCACCTTGTCTGGGTGATCTACCTGACAATAGGTGTAAATATAAAATGCACTACCCACAAACAGTGGTGAAATGAAAGCCCATTTTAGGCATGCACGAATCTAGAGTCGTTTTTTTCGGTATTATTCTTCGCTAAGAACCCATTTACTATAATCTCGCTGGAGCCTTTATAAGCTCCCGTGGTCGATACTCTATTCCCAGGGCGTAAATGAAAATTGAAATAGAGACGGGGGCCGGGGCCTCCCTACATAGCGACATTTCTAAGCCCAATGCCCTTTCTTGGTATCGAGTAGCACTGGGAACATTTTATAGACCTGAAGTGGTGGAAGAATTGAATGCAGAAGGGCACATTAAATCGGTCGGTCTCGTTCCCTTCTCGAGATTGAGAAACATTCCGAGTAATGCTGAAGGAAAAGGAAGAACACCGAATGGAACGGAGTAATGGTGAATGAGGACTGGTAATCGCCGCTACTCTTAAATAGGAACGCCTTGTATTCAGGGAACCCTGACAGCTATGTACTCCAGCACGATTCTCAACTTTCTACATTTTAGGCCACTCGGAATATTTTAAGCTCAGAATCCTGCAAGAAGTCATATCATTATCTGATTATTATAAAATGGACCCTATATTCCACAATTTTTTTCATGTAGCAGAAGGTGAAATTGCTTTAAGTGTTATCCTATATTTTGCTGTACATGTTTCTCATCACCGTGACGCCTCTTCAGAAGCACTTAAAATACAGCTTCAATGTTAGAGAACCTTTCGCAAACTGGGCCACGTCTGGACTCTAATAAAGTATTATTAAAGAAGAATATGTATTTAAATTTGATTTTCTAACACATAAAACACATCATTAGTTATTGCCCAATCATTCAGGAAGGTGTTCAAATCGAACAATAGGTCTGAGTTAACACTATAACGGCTACGATTTATTGTTTATTCTCCACAAAACGTGGTATATGCATAGACTTTTGGGGGCAAACGATTGAACGCGTTTTTGTTTAACCTGGCAACAAAATGTGTCGATCTGGAGGCCATAATTGGGTATGGTCAATGCCCATTCGAGCCATAATGTTTGGTTCATCACCTTGTAACCTTTGTCGAGGTTCAAGTTATGTTGTGAATTATTTTTACAATACATGCACTAGGATGTCCCCTTGGTCCTGAGGCAAACTCCTTGGATTTTCATGCGAATTAAGCAGGTCGTTGACGTTCCGACTTGCAGTACGACTTATTAGGACTACTAGTTGGATAGTCGACTCCACTCACGCACCGACTTGCTATCCAACTAGCGATCCAACTTTAGTCCTAGTTTGTTTTCACGACTGTGTACGTAGCCTACGAGCTAAAAAATGTATCGAGTGCAGACCAAAGTTTGCCGAACGTCAAGCCGAGTTAAGTTGGACGACTTTGATCCGACTTCCCCCTTCACGCTCCAAATACATCGCCAGTCGGACCATCGAGTCGTCCCTCTACGTGTTTCGACTCGTCCAACTAGCCTATTCTCGATCCGACTTGTGCCCGAACTTCGGAGGTCGGACCACTAGTAGCACTGCAAATCGGAACGTGAATGGCCTGCTTTAGAGTCCCGCCTACAGAAGATTCTTTAATTTCAGGGCGTGTTGAAGAGATTCCATGTCGCACCATGGATGTGTAGGATGGGTAGCAACCTATAAAGGGTGTTTATTAGCCAGGCACTACACTAATGCCCCAGATGTCGACAAACCGTAAAAAAAAAGAAGAAAAATACAAGCCCTTTTAGAGGATAGTTATTCTATTTGGCAGTGAAAAATTACTTGAGGGCATTACACATTAATTTGTAAAAAAATATTTATTTTTTAAATCAAATTTTAAGACAGACTGCGCTATCTTGTAGCGACCGTAAAAATAATAAAACCTCGTACGAAAAATATAAAAATAAAAGCTCCACGAATACATGCATCACAAAAAAAAAGTTGAATGGGAGTGCTTATTGGCTTGTAAGCAGGAGATAACTCGGTTTGATATTGCATTGGGATGCGGCCATTCGACCGAGACCCTAAGGATGGGATCTCCCAGCTACATCCGCATAACCCTACCTTTTCCTAGGGCGGAGGATTATTTTTATTACAGTCTCCCAAAAATATAGTTCTGTTATATTGGGGATTCACCCTTTTCGGATTTACCAAAATAGGTTTATACCTTGTATTTGCATAATCTTTTTCTCTTATCAACAAGTATTGGGACTATTGAATTCGGCGAAGCTTTACACCTTATCAATATAATTCAAATACATAATTTTTCATTGCATATAAATACTTCTATATGATACAGTCAGTGTTATTATTATCATTTATTAAAGTTGCTGGACTGCAAATTTGATGGAATGTATGAAAACTTGAGCTTTTAGTCTTTTCAATTTTTAGAGATAATAATGAAGAAAAAAACTTGAACAAATAAAAGAAATGTAATCTTGATAAAAAGTAGTTATAAAAACTAAATTTAAATAAAAACAAGACAGAATAAAGGTGAAAAAAAAACACAAGACAAATTGTATTTTTGATACAATACATTTTCTGTTGTTCATTTGGAAGGTCAAGTTGATTAAGCAGCAGAATCCACCGGAAAATTCTTTTTTGTTCAGTAAAATTTATTTGACATTAGTTGACTTAATATGCACTTAAAAAAATTGTTTTATAACCTATTTTATGGTGTAAAATTTTGATTATTCTTGTTATTAATTATGTTTATTTTTTAGGCAAAGAACGCTGCTAAAGAGCAAGGTGAACCAGATTTTTCTGAAAATCTGACGTTTGTTTTTAACCGAACCTCAACCATTCTTTTAACTCTTTTGATGAATGAAATGAAATGACTTCAGGCTGACTCATCTCCTTTGAAGAAACTGTTCAACAATTCATGAGGTCAACCCTAACAACTACATTCCTTCGTTATGTGTCAAAAATGAATAATTAGGCAGAAATGCAGTGGAAAAGTAAAATAATAAATACTTACTGATATTTTATTGTATCTACCTATTTAATGGCTTCAATGATTTATTGATATATCCTACTCTTAAAGAAACTTTAGCAGAGATTTTCTGTGAAATCTAGTTTTTCCAGGCACAGAGAACAAGTTTTTATAACCACAGACCATAAAAACAACTTTATAGCCTCAACAAGTCCCCTGTAAGGCCACTAATATGGCAGTGAACCCCGGCGTAAAACAACCGTAAGTGTGCTTACAACTACATTTTTTGAGTGTATATTGCACTACGTGAAGTCTAGTCGGGATCCTTTACATGGTTGTAAAGGAGCTGGATTTGATATTCCATAGCTTTTTCTAATATATTTATCACACGTTTGAGCCAAGAACTTTATTCTGTTTGCGCGTTTATTCTTTCTCTGTGGGAATGAATCTGTCTTATGGAAGTGATCAGATGACCTCATCCGGAGGTGTAAATAGGAAATATCGACTTTTTAAACTAAAATTAACCACTTTCAGGACCGATAGCTTAAAAAAAAAATTCTCATCGGGCCCAAGGCTTCCTTTCGTATAGTTGTTTCCGCAAAAATATAAAAACAACAAATAAGCTAAGAACCTTTTGAAATTATGTACTTCTCATGGATTAATTACAATTTAGTTAAATTTCAAATACGCCATGACAGCGGGCCCCCTAAAGACATTGTTCTGGCGGATTCAGTACCGTACGATACCAGACCCGTACGGCACCGAAAGCCTAACCGGGAATACGTCATGAGGACCTAAATCAAAGAAAGTGAGGTAGTGGGATAGAAAGAAAGCCAAGCTATCCGCTGACCCATACGCCACGACGCAGTGCCCGCATAACACACCTCTGCCGAGTATGCCACGACGCCGGGCCCGCAGAACACACCTCTCTGACGAGTATGCCACGACGCCGGGCCCGAAGAACACACCTCTCTGACGAGTACGCCACGACCCCGGGCCCGCAGAACACACCTATATGACGAGTATGCCACGACGCTGGGCCCGCAGAACACACCTCTCTGACGAGTATGCCACGACGCCGGGCCCGCAGAACACACCTCTCTGACGAGTACGCCACGACCCCGGGCCCGCAGAACACGCCTCTCTGACGAGTATGACACGAAGCCAGGCCCTAACGTGTTAACCCGCCGAATTTGCAAATCAGAACTGTGTTTTTTTCTCTTAGTAAACAGATTTATAAAATATGCTTTTGAATACACATTTTTTCTTTTTATGTAGTAACAAAAAAAAAATTGTTTTAACAAACTCTATCAATTATGAATGCAGATTTTGATATCGATCTCGAAAAGAATGGTACTTGTTGGTAAATGTAATGAGACCATTATACAAAGTCATCCCATTACATAATAATTATAAATCCTTAATAATTAACATGTTACATAGTTTGGATGGGAAAATTTGTTGCTAACTGGGCTTTTTTTTATTGATATAAACTATTTGAATAGTAATTACGCTTTGAAAAGAAACTTGTGTGCATTAGCCTTAAAAACAATGTGATGCTGTGTTACTTTTTTTTTTTTTGTATACATATATTCGTTAATGTGGCAAAAACGACATTTGGTTTTTATTAAATTGGCCAAATATTCCAATGGTGGCTTGTAACTGCACTGATCTCCTGGGAGCTGAGCAGCTGCGAATCCAATACGCAAACAGATTCTGCGTGCACAACTAATTTTCTCTTGCCAAGTCCAAGTGTCTAAATCGCGTGCACATTGGGTAAAAACCGTTGAGACACTGAAGTGAATCAAACTTGGCGTGGATTGGCTTCTTACCTCCTATTCCGGTTCACCAACCTTCTGCTTGATGATATTTTATAAAAATAATAATAAGGGCTAATCACGGAGCAAATATGTTTTGCGAAACTGCAAAAGATAAATGCAAGGCTTCTTCTTGAAGGGGACATTGCTTGAAGCGACTTTATAAGGGAGGACTTAGTTTCCGCTCCGATTCTCATGGCGGCCATAAATCCAAGGAATTAGAAGCTGCCGTCGCATGCAGGGGACGCCATCTACTAGCTAGAAACAGAAGTAGGGTAAAGAATTAATTTATAAAAACTAAAGTTTTAGAATCGAGACAATTCATTTGGAGATTAATGAGAAATATCATCTCAATTAATAGTCGCAATTATAAAAATGTGCCTAAAAGCTTTTCTGCGTTAAAATATTTGTTGTACTAACAAAAACAACTCAAAAACGTTTATCATAATGAAGTTTGAGTGAAGATATTTTCATAGCAAATCAGGACTGTATGTTTATCAGTAAATTCGCATCGTGGCATTTATTGTAATTGACTTTAATGTTTTTAGTCAAATTGAGTTGAAATGGCAAAAGTGTTTTTTGCATAGACAAAAATGTAAGAATAACCCTTCTAAAAGGGAGGATAACCCGTTTTGACCAAGGAGGATTAATTCAATAGTTTGATTTTGTGTTTGGTTCTTGCTAGCCGAAATAATATCTCAAAACTTTTTAATTTTAAATCTGGTGGTTTAACGACTGATATATTTTTTGTAAAATTAATTATGGATTTTTTATACTTATTTATTTAATGTCGATGAAGATGCTCCGCGTTATTGGTGAATACATTTTTTTTCTATTTTTGAGTTGACAAAGCTGCTGCATTTAGCGACGCCACTCCAAAAACACATCTTAAGTAAGTAAGAAAACTCTTCTTCTTTTTTATTAGTCAATTTGGATATAAGTAAATAAATTTAAAATGAAGTAAAGTAAAATAAAAACAGAAAATACATTAATAAATAAAAAAAATCTAAATTTACCAGCAAAATAACGATCACAATAAAAAATAACGTTGTTATAAAAACTAAAGTGAAAATCGTTCCGTGAACTCGCAAAATTTGTTTATACTTAAATAACAACAATTTTAGCCACATTTAAATATGCGGCGCTAATGGCATAGATATGTCGATGCGCCGTAGAAAAAAAAAAAAAAAAAAAAAAAAATTAAAATATGATTTTTGTTTTTAAATTCAATTAAAAAAATATTGTGTGGTACATTGGACGAAAATATACTCATCTGGTACATTGTAACCAACAATAATAACGTCTGGCAGTAATACATTTAAGCTTCGACAATTTAAATTGATTTATAAAGAAAATGCAATGATTTAAAAAAATAATATTTTACAAATCGATGCGCACTAATGAACGCGACGTCTACCACCAGCTAGACCGCCTGTATAATGTATGGGGGAATGAGAGAGACAATTTAGTCAAAAGTTAGCTATACTAAAATAATTTATCCAAAACGTTGTGAGCTCTTTGACTGTAAGCTCTTGTATTGAATGTAGCGATTATAAAGTAAATATACACATAAATAAAACAGAAATAAAGGCCTGGAAAGGTCCTGAAGGTACGAACCGCCAAAAGTTCTGTACGTACTATTCAACTTAATTAATATGTATTAATAAGTAATGTTTGGTACATAAGGTAGTTTGGTGGTATATGCGAGAAAAAGTATGGAACAGGATACTGGCAGACCATCCGTCAGCAGAAGTCAGCAAAAGCGTGGCTCTACCATTCCCACGATCTTCTGTTTCTATGTTCCTGTATAAGCTTCAAGAATCCTAGCCTACTTCTCTTCTTGGTCTTTGAATACACACTACAGTACTTTCACGCTGCGTTTCATTTATAGCCCCCGAATCCCAATCACAGTTTATAAATCTAACCACGGTTTAAATCTTCAGGGCGATTGGGATTCTATGACTATTGATCCCGAAAGAGATATCCAATATCAGTAGGACATTGAATGGTGAGATTGAAAGCGCCCATAGAGGCTGAAGGATCGGCAAACCTCTCTTAGAGGAACCCAGGCATGGATACAAGAGTTGACTGGAGTGGGACTATAAGAGGATAGCCCGCTAATTCTGCCCAGCATAGAACAATGGCTAACTTCTCTAAGCCACCCAACCCTGGTTCCTAAAGTCCTCTCTACCGAGTGGTTTTTAATCCTACCATCTTAATCGGCCTCTGTCTCGGATATATTGGCCCTCCTCCCGCTATGGCTTCCACCCTTGACATTACACTTCACTTGGGATTAGTGCCAGCCTAATAGCGGAGTGGGATCGTGGACTTTTACATTTTCGTGTCTATCCTTTACCCCTACTACAGGTCCTGTAGTTATCATTGGAGAGGGTTATAATCCAACTTCTGGACTGATTTTAGCGACTTGACAAAATTAACACCAACTTAATAGCTAGATATTTATAACAATGTCTCCAAAATTAAACCACTTTTTTCAGAAAATCTTTTTTAATTAAATCACCCGATATAAATAATTAGTTTCCCAAACTGAGCTAACCAGTTGTAATCACTTAACACATTAAGTGATTAATATACGCCCAAGAGATGTGTTTGGAGGCCCGTAAGGTGTGCTTCAGCAGATGGCATGGCTTTTTCTTGGCTTTCTTTCTATCCACGCTACTGGACAAATAGAACAAGAGACATTATAACATTATTCTGGCATAATTCTTGGACACAACTGACAGAAAATAAACTCCGTTCTATCAAACATACAGTAAACGAATGGCCATCCAGTTTATGTGGAAACCGAAGAGACGAAGTGGTTTTGACCCGCTTAAGGATCGGTCATTCGCGACTTACTCACAGTTACTTAATGACGAGACAAGAAAAGCCGCAATATGAAATATGTAACATTACCCTTGCGATAAAACATTTACTCTCAGAATGCATGAGGCGACGTCACCTGAACTTACCGTACGACTTATGCGAGTTGTTAAGAGAAGATAGCCAACACATAGACTCAATACTACATTATATACACAACAATGGATTATACGAACTCATTTGAACGCAGCTTAATATTTTGTTACCATTATGTCCTATAGAGACATGAATATTCCACCGTAGGCAGATAATTCATGTACCTTCTGATTCTTACTCGTAGGATGCAAAAGCAAACAGATACAAACATAATATATAAATACTCAAAATAATTTAACATCATGTAATCTAATATTATATATATATATATATATATATATATATATATATATATATATATATATATATATATATATGCGTTTATGTAATAAAAACAAGCTTGTATTAAGCATAATGTAATGTAAATATATAGACAATAAGGCAATATAATGCAATTTAGTAATATATATACATACATATATAATGTAAATATATAACCAATAAGGTAACATAATGTTCTGTAATAACTATATAAAATGTAAGGTGTACATCGCCATAAAGCGGAACACCAACGAATAAATAAACTATCCCCGCTACTCTGCACCTTCGTCTTTAGTTTGGCACCTGATTACGTTATTCCCGGTTAGCTTTCCGGGTGTAGTATCATAGGATACTGAATCCCCCGGAACAATTACATCAGCGAGCCCGCTGTCATGGTGTATTTATTTTTTGGTTGTATTGTTGCCGAAATGACTATACAAAAGGACTACTTGGGCTCGATGGCAATTTTTTTCAAATCCTGACAATTTTAACCAACATATATCTATAAATTAAGTATTTCTATCTTTTAGTTGAGTTAATAATTTAGCCTAAAATATCTGTGGAGTAGCTGTCAATAAAAACTCATAAAAGCCACAATCCCCTCCGGCTATGATCCAGATTGACGGTGAGTTGAAGAAAATTATTTCTAAATTCACGGCTGTACGAGCTTGAAGGGTTTAAAGCTTGAAGAGAGGACGGGTCAATGTTCGCCGGGTTTTATTGGCTGTAACATCCAGCCGGTACCCCTATCCCCTGTCGTAATACTTACCAAACCACTATCAAAAAGGAGTCTCTTTCGGGCCATCTTCAAAAACATATATATTACACCATGTAAATGCGGCAAATATGATTTTATTATTATGTCGGTACAGGTCAAACTCCAAAGAAAGCCATTGCGCTTCAGACAACGATGGAATGATTTATTAAAATGTATATTATCGCAGTATAAAACAACTCAGCAACTTTATATCAAAATATTTATATTTTCTAGGGACCATAGCTTTTTTTTTTTTTTTTTACAATAAATATGCTTTAGCGATGACTAAACTTAAAAAAAAAAAAACGTTGCAAAAGTGTGACACACCGCTTGGGTTCGCGCATGCGCGGTAGCAAGGTACGAAAAAGAAGACTGTATGTTACACAGTACATCACATAGGTTTGTAGGGTGGACCTAAAGCATATTTATGTTCCTGAATTTGAGCAGAAGGCTCTGTTTTTTTTTGTTTTGTTTTTTTGTTTTTTTATAGCGAACTAAAACATTAAAGTTATTAACTCTACACATTATACAGTTAGTCATATCATTTTATACATGTACTATTTTTTTTTTTTTTTTTTTTTTTTTTACGGCGCATCTACATCTAGGTCATTAGCGCCGACATCCAGGGTGCAGCGAGGAATTTTACCAGCGAGCCATGGGATGATAAAATTCCTGCCGGAGGTTGGGAATCGAACCCACCATCTCCCGCTTATGAATCCAAGGCGCTAGCCATTAGACCACGGGAGACCCCCTCACACGTACTATTGTAAACAAATATCATTAAACATTAATGTGATATGTTATTTCCTTTAATTTTAATGCTTCATTATTTTATCTTGAAACCTGTACGATAAAATATAAAAATCTGATACTTCTTTTATTTAAGAACTAAATAATTTTACGTTTTATCTAATATTTCATTTTTTTTCTAGGTATTATATATGTGTATATGTATATATATATATATATATATATATATATATATATATATATATATATATACAGGGTGTCCCACGTTGAGATGTCATAACTTTAGGGGTTTATTCTGCATCCCATTTGTAGTTCAGTAGCGCAAAAATGAGCGCTCTATCTGAAAATGTAGAGGAGCTACTCAAACTTTTGTCTTTTTTTAAAACTACTGGCTTTTTTAAAGAAAACCTGAGCTTTCGGAATTTGTGATCACTGTATCGTAAATACAAACCACATTTTTAGAATCGACATTAAATTTCCAATAAGAAACACCCGTTATTGAAATATTGTCAAGTAAATTAAGAGCTATATTAAAACCCATATAAATTAGAATGTTTAAGATTAGTGTTTTATTCAATTATTCAATATTTTCTTAATCACCTATTTTTAGACTTAGAGGTTTGCCTCCACCTCAAATGTTGCATTATTTAATAAGCTTCAAAATGGTACCTCGTAGTTTAAGAAAAAATCTTTTTCAATCTATTTGTTCCTGATTTCTACCAATAAATGTGCTTTAGCGTGAACGAGCCATTCTGAACAAATTCATTAATTTCTCACGATGATGGTGATGACTAGAGCCCGGAAGTTAGGCATTTATTTTTGGTTGAAATAGGCAGGGAAAAAGGCACTTAAAATACTGAAAATAGGCAGTACTGTTATTAAAATAGGCATTTATTAGGAGTGAAGGCAAAGAGGAACCTTACTCATTAATGATGAAAATATGTATTTTAAATACTCATTCATTTCTTTATTACCAACTATCTGTTACCCGGCGTGCCATGCTACACCTACTTTCTGCTTCCATAAAATAAAAAATAAATTAGGAACCCCGTTCATTGTTTCGAAGCCGTGACCTCCGAACTTTGAGTCATAAACGATTTTAACATAGCCTATGGCTCTATGGGACGATTTTAACATGGCCTACGAGATTTCCCGGATCAAGACCTACAAGTATTCCAAGTTTGGTCAAAATGTGTGTTATAAGGAACAAACGGACAAACAGACACGTGATATTTATATATATAAATAGATTTATCACAGAATTATTGTACTCACTCTCAAGGGAATTACTTCCCTTGTTACAAGCTACAACAAGATGCTTTTTCAAAGCATCAACTGTTATAGACCTTCTCAGAAAAAATGTTTTGCATCATGGCAAAACTTCCTCTGCATTATCTTATTATTTCGAAATCCGGAATACCAGGTAATTACGCGTTGTCACAGCAAAAGGGCTTTGAGGAAGGAGATGTGACTTATTTCTCTCATCCTCTCGCTTTCCTGATATTAATTATGCTTGTGCATTCCTTCTACTAAGGAAGGTTCTGTTATTTACAGAGGTTAAATCCATGGGTTGAGAAAATAAGCTTTCGAATAGATATTTGTGACGGCAATTTGTAATTTAATTTGTGCAACCTTTTTTGTCTTCGATGAACGGAAATTCAATATGTGCTTTTTGAAATATTTAAATCGCAGAAAAAAATTGCATAACAAGTAAAAAAGGCAAAAATAGGCAACGGAAGCCAAAATAGGCAAAGAAGGCAAAATAAAAATTGTCGCTACACTTCCTAAATGCACGAAAACATATTTATTTCTATCTGATTCTTCAATATATCCATTCAGATAAAAAAGGCATTTTACCTAACTTCCGGGCTCTAGTGATGACCTATCCTTCCCCAACTACATGAGGTTTATTACACAAGCCCATCTACCAAATATCAATTCACTCTGGTTTCAAATGGATGGTTACCTAGCTGATAATGGATGAGTGGCGACCGAATAGCTGAACAGTAAATTCCCTAACTGTTCCCACACTACGTAAACATAATTTTAGCACTGATAAGGGTAGGAAGACACTTCGGAATCAAGGGTGAAAGAATTCAGAAGAACATATTGGAAATAATTACCATTATTGTAAATACAATGAATAAATGTACCATATTATATGTGTATGCCTTGAGGGTCTTATTTTATTTAATTTGTAATATTAATTCTATTCTTTTTAATAAAATTTCTGCTTATAAGTTAACTGCGTTATACATTACAATAATTTGAAATTGTATAAAAAAAAAACTCTCTCCTGCAGATGAAATGCGAAAAAATACGTTTAAAAGAAAGGCACCACCAAAATTTCCTTTAAAATGTTACCTTGTTTTCCTAGGAAAAATCTATAGAAACCTAAGGTTGTGAGAAAAATGGTTAACACTGTGGACTAATAACTATTTGTCCAGTAGATTTTCAAAATGTCTACAACTATAAGCATAACATCTAACTGAATCCACGGCATTACGGAGGACGTCTTGTCTTTGAGTTCTAAACAGCTGGCGCTGCTCCTGGATCCTGTTGATGAGTTCCTCCTTCGTCGTCACGGCCTCTGAGTACACTCTGCTCTTCAATGTTCTACATACATGGAAATCTATAGGTTTCAGATCAGGAGGCAAAAGAACTGATCCATAGTGGCCGATACAAAGATTAGGGAATTCACTCTTCAGCTATCCCGTCACCACTCATCCATTATCAGCTGGGCAACCATCCATTTGAAACCAGAGTGAATTAATATTTGGTAGATGGGCTTGTGTAATAAACGTCATGTAGTGTGGGAAGGATGGGACATCACCATCATCGTGTGAAATTAAAGAATTTGTTCAGAATGGCTCCTTCACGCTAAAGCACATTCATTGGTTTTGACTTAGAAATCAGAAAAAAATAGATTGAAATAGATTTTTTTCTTAAACTACGAGGTACCATTTTGAAGCTTATTAAATAATGCAACTTTTGAGGCGGAGGCAAACCTCTAAGTCTAAATATAGGTGATTAAGAAAATATTGAATAATTTAATCTTAAACATTCTCATTTATATGGGTTTTAATATAACTCTTAATTTACATGACAATATTTCAATAACGGGTGTTTCTTATTGGAAATTTAATGTAGATTCTAAAAAGGCACGAAACATGTCGGGCGAAACATACAAAATAAAGTAGTTAAAGTGAAAAAAGTGTGTACTACTTTATTGACCCCCTGCCAGAAAAAGAAACAAGAAGAAGTGAAAAAATATATATCGGGTCATCATTCACTAGAATTAATATATATATATATATATATATATATATATATATATATATATATATATATATATATATTGAAATTATTATTCATATATGTAACTATTAATACAGTGTTCTTTACTTAGCGTAGGATAATAACATATCGATGAACAGAATGTAGCTACAATGTGACTCGAAGCAATTCCCCCCGAAGTGGTGCATTGTCAAATAAAATAAATAAAAAATAAATATCTTGAAGTTTAAAAACTTTGTACGGTTATTTAATTTATATAATACTAGCTGTTACCCGGTGTGCAATGCTACACCTACTTTATATTAAATATCTGTAGCCGGGCTTACCATGCTGCACATGCTTCATATTAAATAGTTGTAACCCAGCTTCCATGGTACGCCTACTTTATATTATATATTTAAAAAAATGAATGATTATATTATATTTGTCCAAATTATGAGAATATAAGATAATAAATTGAGAGCTCGGCTGAAAAATTTATTTTCCATTTTTTTAAGAGAAAGTGGGGTGGAAAATAAATTAATCCTTATTTTTTAAAAAGTACCCTTATTTTAAAAAGTACCCTTACTTTTAAACTGGTATTACAATTAAATGATTCCAAATAATTTAATTGCAATACCGTTTTAAAGAAAATCCAAACCAAACTCCCTGTGTTTAATTTTTTTAAAGAAAAAAAAATATGTGGTCCATAAATAAATATTCATAAGAAATAGCAATACAAATGAGGCATTTAATTAAGGTTATGATTAGTTATAAGTTGTAATAACCTACAACTGAAACTATATTCTTTATTTTCATTGATTTTTTTTTAAATATAATATTTATTTATTTTAAGGGCTTCGCATCTTAAGCTAAAACCTCAACCTTGCGCAAATATAATATTAATATGTTATATTGTTTACCTGTTCATGTAATAATCCGTAACTGAGTTTTTTTTATGAATGAAAAAGTAGGTAAGTCGTGCAGGGTGTATGTTATTTATGCCAAAAGGAAAGTTTTAAAAACATAGTTTGTTAATAGTCCTTTCTATTAAAGCTTCTGTTTCAAATTTTATGGTTCATGGGCTCTTCTATAAGGATAGTCCTTCTGTCATAGGAAATAGGGGCCTCTAAGAATAAAAACAAATTTAAGATATTTTTCTTGCAGTTATGGACAACAATGAATTAAAGGTATTTGGGAATTTCAATAACGACATTGACTTGGCGAGCAACAATATTTTTACCAGAATTGCAACCGTATTTAAACATTTAGTCCAAGAGCTGGTAACACACTTTTCAAGTGTTTTATGTGCCTTGAAATTGTGCTATAGTGGGTCTCTAGTGTAGATAAAAAGTTAAGTATGTGGTTGCTGGACATACCTTGAAACACCAGGTACTGCACATAGGGGAAAGGTGTTAAAAAAATATGTCACTAAAATGGTATTTTATTCAGAAGCCAACAATCTTTAATGTATAATTAAGGCAAGTTGCTTTATTTCTAGAACAGCCACAACTGTCCTGTCCAGATGATTGGTGCTCATCCCACCAAACAAAAAAAAAAAAAAAAAACGAAATTACGACATGCAATACACCAAAATTCCAAGGTGCATAAAACACTTCATGAAATGTGCGTTACCAGCTATCCGACTAAATGGTGACAGTCAGAGGATATAACTATCCCAGACAAAAGGAAGCATATGGCAGAATATAATGATTAAATTATTATGGATATTAAATTAATAAAAAATTGCATGGAAAATTTAATTACTTATTCATTTATTAGAACACCACAATTCACGTGACTTCCTCTTCTTATAAAAATAATATTTTAATACATTAATTTATCTGCAAAAAAATAGCATGTAAAAGAAATATTATAAGAAGAATAACTTTATTAAAAAAAAAATTAAAGTGAGGCTGCCCAAATTAATAGGGTTGCTAAACCATACAGCTCTTATAATAATAAAATATTGTTTCAAAATGTGGTGAAAATTAATTCATTTATATACATTCATTTGTATGATTATAAATATTTATATAATTTATTATGTACATCTATTTATATGCGAATAAAACAATAAGTTAAATATAACAACATTTAATATAATATTTTAATAATATTTGCATATGTATGTGAGAGAATTAATTTCAAGTTCATAAATTTAAGTCCTTTACAAAATGACATTGTTCACAAAGGAGTTTTTAATGTTTAAAAAAATCTTTATGTTTAAAACAAAAATTTCTATCTTTTTGGAACTTTAAACTTCACTTAAAGCTACATATTCTGCATATGGAGACTCTTCTGTACCATCTTTTTTCTTTCTCGATTTCCAGTATAATACATTACCAAATAACCTAATAAGAAAACCAGTGGTGGATTTTCCTTCTAAATGATCATTTAAGAATATAGTCTCTACATCCATCTGTTCAACATTTAGACCCATTTGTTATCTTCAACTTCCTTATTTCAACAAAATCTCAAGCATTATTTTGTTTCAAACTATCTATTTCTCTATCCCAAAAATCACAATCGCTTGAACTTTATCAGATTCGCCCTCAGCCAATCCAATACAGCTTATGTTTTCTTGGATAACATCAACATGCCTAGCGACAATGATTTTATTATTCAAAAGTACTTTATATCCCACTTCACTATACTCGATTAAAATGCACATATTCACCTTTTTATCCCATTTAGAAGTTATTATTTGTTCTGGTTTCCTAACAAAATTTTTACTACCATATAAATTAAAGTTAGAAGCATCTGGTTTCTTTCCAAAACAGATTTCATAGGGTATTTTATTGTCAATGGTGTTAGCTAAAGAGGGATTTTTCAAATAAGTTGCTGCACATACCATTTCTGGCCAACATTTTTTTCTACAATATCTTCTGCCAGTAAGCAATGAGATATATTCATAATTGTTCTAGTAAATCACACCGTTTAACGCATGAATTCATGGGGCAGGGATTAATTTTGATACCCTTTTTTTTGGTAGTCATAATTCTTACTATTTAATATTCCTTACCAATGTCACACCTCATAATACCAATTTCCTAAGTTTTCAACCTCATTTACTTATTGAACAAAGGAATGAAAAACTTCTGTTTTAGGTTTAATAGTTTAAATCCTAGCAATCTTACTATTTATTTATTTATACATCAGTGAGACCGCGACAAAGGGAATTCATCACTAAACACTAAAATAACAATAAACAATACTGAACAATTATGAAGAAATTAACATGAGGGCAATCTTACTATAATCATCTATAAATGAAACAAAATATTTTTCACCTTTGAGACTCATAGTTAAAAAAAGGTCCACATCAGTGTAAACAATTCCAAAATACTTTTAGCCTTGTTCTTATTGTTTTCCAAAGGGACACGGTCCATTTTACAATACAAGTTTTATAAATTTATAACATGTCCAGAAAAACTGATTGTTTCATTTCAGTTGTTTGAATTTTATTTTTTTAACATAATCTGAAGTTTCTATGTACAATTTACTATGCTGTTGATTCCTTTAGGTATAACTATCAAATTTCTGAATTATGTCTTAGGCTGTTGTCAAATCACAAAGAAATTCAAACTGTTTATTTGTTCTTGCTGATCCCAATCTTCACCAACTTTCGTCTCCTTTGCCTTTTCAATGACATTTACACACCTCATCAGTTTAAAAAAAAAGTTAAGTGTTTTTCCACATACTAAAACCCTCTCCATCAAATACCAGTACAAACATATTCATTTAACAGAAAAGCGAGTGAGAGATTATTCAACCGAATACTATAACCGACATTGCAACCTTCCTTTACTAAAGAGAAAAAACTACCTCTCAACAAAAGTATTGAAATTATTATAGTTCTGAATAGAAACATGACCACTTAATTATATTATATTAGTCCAAATTATGATTAGATAAACACAGAACATTTTTATGATATACTTATTTATACGATATTAGTCTATATTCTGGTTAGAGCAGTGTTGCCCTAGGCAATCAAATGAAAATTGATTTGATATGAAGAAAACTGATCTGATATTAAGGAAATTAATCTTAAAAAATATGATATTTTATTATATGATATCTTATATGATATTTGTCCAAACTCTGAGAATATAAACCTACTATTTAGATAAACAAACAAAGGTTTTTTTATTGCACTTCTTCTTAGAAGGAGGGGCAACACTGGAAAGAAAATGCCGATTTCTGACTATAAACTCTTCTGTATATGACAGTTTCGAACTCGTTACTTCCAAACTATGAATCCTAGAAGATTTTTAGCTAGCCTACGAGATTTCCCGGATCAAGACGTATCTATGTGCGAAGTTTGGTCAATATCAGTCAAACGATGTGGATTTGTATAAGGAACAAACAAACAGAAAAACAGACACGTGATTTTTATATATATATAGATTGGACACCCTGAAAAATGATTCCTGCTTACTGAAAAAACTAGGTTATTGTTCATTTTAACCCTTGCAGTTATGCCGCAAAAATCGTAGTTTATTCAGGGGTTGCGTGCATTTTAAAAAATCAAAAAAAAAAAAAAAAATATCTTAGTCGGGTTGTCGCTCGTATCTTTACTCAAACGATTCCTTCTCGTAGACACGGCATTCAGTGAAGATATGTTTAGTAGAAATTACGGCACTACAAGCTGAGCAGTCTGGTGCTTCATTCGTCAACATCAGACCGAAAGGAGTCAATCTTGTATGACCTATCCTGAGTCGGGTCAGGGGTATTTTGCTCGGGCAAGGACCACCTCTGCTCTCCTAGTTTCCACTATAGAAGAGTTCCTACAAGGCACATGGTAAGTCTTAATTTCTCTTAATATTTTTTTCTCCCAACTCAGAAGAAAGCTATTGTGGTTCAACGAATGAATGTTTGGTGGAACAATTTGGATTTCAAGGCGATCAACAAGGTAACTTTAACTGTAACGCTGGAGATGTGAGTTATTCATTTAACTGAGCTAGATGGGCTAACATATTAAGTGCATTGAGGAAAAGGATCTCGTCGCTATTGCCACTATCACATGCATTTTTTGGCTAAAAAATAAGTAGAAGGGAAACTTAGCTATCCCCCTATCAATATAGTGAAAATATAGTGGGTCTCCGTAAGGGAATAATACGGTTGTCTCTTGAAGATTGGACACAGTAGCTGTTCCAAGTGGGAATCAAAGCAGTAATGAGAAGTTTTTCCGGGATGATACACTGGGGAATTTGCCCGAAGAAAACCTCCGGAAGTCCTTTAAGGTTTTCCCATCATTGGAAAAAACTGTTTGCTTCCCACAACACACACACAGAGGTGCCAAGCGCCCGATTTTGGGAAAAACCCCGTAGTTACTTGAATTTTTCCGATTTTGGTGTCGTTTTTAATTTAAGGTATTCTGTAGCGCTGAGTCGAATGAAACCAATGCCAATTCGATAGCATAATTATTGGGGAAGATAAATGGGTTTTATATAACGAAAACTGTGAAAAACAGAAAGTATTTGATTAAAAAAAATCATATTTTACTCAATTGGTAGAGATATTTATCCTTCCAAATGTATTTTTATTTTATTTTTATGCATTTTCCTAGTTTATATCTTTTTATAGCCCCCATTCCTTTAATATTTATTAAACTTTTTAATATTTATTTGTTTATTGAAACTCTTTAATTTTATTCCCATCCCCCTCTGAACATTGTATCATCATTGCCCCATTCCAATGAATGTACATATTTACTTATATTTCATTTTATTATTTAAGGCTTCACATATAATATTTGTATTAGTTGCTTTTTTTGTTTTGTTCTTTTATACTTTTGTTTTTCTTTATTCATATTTATATTTTTAGGTTAAATTTATTTATTGTTTATTTTGTACTTATTTTTATTCTTATGGGACGAAGTCCCAGAATAAAGTTTTTTTTTTTTCATTCATTCATTCATTTCATTCATTATTTTTGACTCCTGAGTTGAATAAATTAACAAATAATGTAATACAGCTAAATGGTCTCGACGTATTTCTCTTTATTACATTTTTCGCTTATAACGAATACATTTTGACATTTTTACACGAGATATTAGGTAGATCTCTCTGTAAATGTTCAGTTACTTATAATCACAATCTGTTCAACTACTCTCTGCTGCTAATAGTAATGGTAAAACTATTTCTCGTAAAATAATCGCATCGCATTATTTTATTAGGCTGTACACACATACGACCGATTACGGCGATGAAATTTATATGATCTTCAAAGCATGCACATTTAGGTAAAACTATGCGGAAATGATAGCTAAGTACCGCTTTTTTCTACACGAAATAAGCTACGAATAATTGAGTACCATTACAGATATATCCACAACATAAATGCACCGAGTTCATGGTACATTTTGGCAAAAAAGAAAATTCTTTTTAAAGATGAAAATACTCATGAGATTACCTGGGTAGTATCAATTTTTCAGGAATAAAATAAGTGTTATAAAATATTGTTTTACTTTTCCCTACTCCCTTTGTGTGAGATTTTACTCAGTGAGAAAACGGTCAACAAAAAGATTTTTTGGGATCATACATAATTATAATATGGAAAAGCAATATTAATGCAGTATTCTACAACTAATTAGGTATAAAGAAATGTTCAAACGCGATTGAACACTTTCGGTTTTTCCCCCCTCGACATTACTGCGCGTTGTTTAAACACGTTAAGATGAGTGAATCTTATGGTTAATACATTCTAAATATAGTAATATATTCCACCTCATCCTAAAGATGTATAATTACGGATTGAATAAAACTTGCAAATTAACCCAACATAAAGGGCAGGATCGCGTGACTTTTGAACATAAATAATAAAAAAGTATTATTTTGTATTCTGTTTTCGGATACTTATGCCATGAAAATTATGGATTACAATTTCTTTTTCGTGAACTTATAAGTGTAATAGATTAATTCACGTCGTTTGCATAAAATGAATGTTTAAAGTGTTCCTAACATGAAAGAGTTTCGTGGCATTTCCTAGTAAGCTTCCACTAATTTCGTTAAATGGATAGACGTGCAAATATTTTACATCACTTTGAAATCCTGTTTCTGGAGCAACCTCAATTACCTTGTATTTCTAATATTATTAGTTCGAAAAATTTAATGAAATGATTAACTGACCAGAAGAGAGTGAAAAAAAAAGAACTAGGAATAATACATCATCTTTAATTATTCACGAATTTAATTTGTTGTCTTTCCACACTATAAGTGAATATGTCAATTTACTTTCTTTATATTGCTACTGTTAAATTCTCATACAGTAAAATGGGGTCAAATATGTACAATGGCGTCTATTGTACCTCTAATTCTAGGTTCTACCTCTTTGGGAATTATTATCGGCTAAAAACTGTATTGTTTACAGTTCTCCAGGAAGGACTACTTTTAAAAGGTGAGTTGCTTTCAGTCACTAATTTATCTAGTTAAATATTCATGTTTAGTTTTTTCCTCCAACTCTGTCTTATTTGCTCTTATTTTGAAAATTAAGGAATTTTGGGGTTAGGTTAGTACAAACGTATTAGAGACATTTGCTGGAGTCAATTTAGTACCCTTCATTTTTATTTAAAATTTAACTAGGGCAAGACCTTATAAAAACTATTTGAAAAGAGATGATTCTCTTGCCCTACTCCAGGATAAAAAAATTCCGGGCTGCTTCAGAAAGATTTGTTAATCTTGTCGTTTCGGTTATTGAAATAAGCGCCTTATTTTTCGAATTGAATCATAATTTTGTAAATTTCAACAGGTTCAACATTCTACTAAGCACTCTTATCTTTGAGATGAAGAAGTTTAACAACTCTGAAGATGTGATACGTTGGGACAAAACAGCTTACAGCGCACAAGGGAAATATTCTTCATTTGTGTAAAAAAAAATATGACCGATTATTACAGTACGTAAGTAAAACAAAAACTTTAAATTTTCCTATGTATCTCAATCTGTTTTAACTATGAAATATAAATATGAATAATTTTGTAAATAAAATAAAGCTTTGTTCAAGAAATTATTTGTTGTAAAACCCTAAAGTCATTTTTAAATAATACTGACCGATTTTGCTGCTATGAGATAATGTACACTGTAATCATGGTGTGAGACTCGTAACATAGGATTCTTCATTGAAAATGACCATGTATTAATGTGACCCCACTCTATGGGGTATATTTAGTACAACATATTTTTTTGTATTATTATTATTATTTAGTTTTAGGTGCAAATCAGAGCACACAGTTAAACTATTCGGAAGGAATAAAGCTTTTAGGAAAAATACTGTTATAGACGTAATAATTGGATTAGGGTAGGTGACATTTAAAAAATATGTCAAATCTGTACTAAAGTAACCCAAATTTCTATAGATCTATAAAATCTGTATACATAAAAATCACGTGTCCGTCTGTTTGTTCCTTATACAAATCTACACCGTTAGACCGATTTTGACCAAACTTAGGACACGGGCAGGACTTGATCCGGCAAGTTTCGTAGGCTAGGTCAAAAACGTCTACCAGCTGTCTGTCTTTATGTTTGTTCCTTATACAAATCCACACCGTTCGACCTATTTTCATCAAAGTTGGCACCCAGGTAGGTCTTGATACGGGGAGTGTCATAGACAAGGTTACAATAGTCTAGGACTCACAGTTCGGAAGTCACGGGTTCGAAACTGTGAACCCGAAAAGTTACAGGTTTGTGTTAGTAGATTTTAATATTACTTATTTGGTTTCTAATATATATATATATATATATATATATATATATATATATATATATATATATATATATATATATATATTTTTTTTTTTTTTTTTTTTTTTTAGATGGAGAAAGTAGGCGTAGCATGGCACGCCGGGTATTAGCTTGTATAAAATAAAAACATATTTTCGCATCAAATACCCAGTGATATTTTACTCTCCCCTCCAATCATGTTGAAAACTCAGATACCTTCAAAAGTACAAACATTTGGCAATTACTAGTCTTTACACTGTTTCGTAAAAGTCCTTCTATAGCGTTTCAAAAGAAAAGTGACCACATAAATCTTTAGGGACGATATTCAAGTCTTCGAATTGGTTTATTTCTTTATGAAGACCCCTGAAAAGCACTGCCGACGGTAGCTCGGAACTTTTACTCTGGGGAAAATAGAGTATGCCGCTTTATAAGAAGCTTTAGGAAACAGTTGTTCCTTCCTGAAGTACGATTTTAAAATAAGTGATGGAGTGGGGGAAGGGGAAGAGAGGGGGGAGGAATAGGAAGCTTTTTCCCTTCTCCCCATGAAACTTTCCTTTTAAATAGGCATTAAGAATATTATTTTCTTTTCTTTCCCCTTAGGACATTCGAGCCTTGGGAAAACATAGCATTTACTCAAATAACCATTCCCTTTTATTGTTTTCGTTTTATTTTTAAGTAAGTTGTATTTTCATATATTTAATAACTAAAGGAATACTAAGGAAGAAATAATTTAACGCCTCAAATACCGGAAAATTCGATTATATTATTAAATAAACAGAAGATTAACAGAAGTTATGGAGAACACTGTTTTATGCATAACTAGCTGTTACCCGGAATGTCATGATACAGCTACTTTCTGCATCCAGAAAAGCCAAAATAAATTAGAAGCCAAATAAGTAATATATAAAATCTAATAACGCAAATCTGTAACTGTTTGGGTTCACAGTTTCGAACCCGTGACCTCCGAACTTTGCGTCCTAGACGATTTGGGCTTAGCCTATAAAACTCCCTAGATCAAGACCTATATGTGTGCCAAGTTTGGTAAAAATTGGTCAAACAGTGTGGATTTGTATAAGGAACAAACAGCTGATAGAAAATTTTTGCCCAGCCTATGACACTCTCCGGATTTGTATAAGGAAGAAACAGACAGACAAACAGCTGATGGACGGTTTTGACCTAGACTATGACACACCCCCTATCAAGATCTATCGAGCTGTGTGCCAAGTTTGGTCAAAATCGCTCAAACTGTGTGGATTTGTATACGGAACAAACTGACAAACAGATACGTGATTTTTATGTATACAGATATGATGTTGGCAGAGCATGCTAGGAAAGAAAAAAGGTCTTCTGCAAATTCAAATTATTTTGGTCAAGTTTCTACACTCCCCCAAGTGTTTCTAGGAGACGGATAAATTTAAATGTTTATTTTTAATATTTAACTTGTACGTCTCCACATTTAGGAGGATTATATCCGCACGAACATGGTCTTTGGTGCAAAATTCGCGCGAAAAAAATTGTTACGCTTAAATCATATGCTTTTAAGTGCTCGTTTTATAGGCTTCTTGTGCTAGGAAAACGAATGAAACCGATAGCTTAAATCGTTTTCGGGAAAAATAGTTGTTGAATCGAGTTTTTGGGTTGGGTGCTTAGAATCATGGGATTCAGGTAAAATATTTTCCGCATTTTTGAAATTCATATAAACAATGATGTTTAAATTTTAGTTACGTTTGGATTTAAGGAAGGATTAGAATAAAATATTTTATTAAGAGACATGAAAAGTTTTGGGAACTTTGTATATTTTCCTTAATATCTCACAGTTGGGAAATCGTGGTAAGTGGATAGAGGCTATTCGAAAGCATACTAAATTCTCTAAAAAAAATATTCTGAAGCAACTTTCGATTAGGCGATGTCAATCGGAGAAATAAGTGCTTAAAACTTCAAATGTGCATACACCAGTATGCTGAGATGAGTCAGCTCCATTGATTAGGAATAATATTTTAGTTTTAACAACTTTTAGATAGAGTTTTCGTATCCCTTTATTAACAGCGAGTTTATGGGCTAGGTATAGGGGTTTTCTGTTATCCGCTGAAATGTTAATATTTACTGTGTAAGGATTGTTGACTTTCCAAAATATTAATAATCCTTCACATGGATCCCAACGAAAGTACATAAAATGCGCACTTTATAAAGCCACACGTAAATTTACATTTCTCGTTGTACATTCAAATAAACTAAGTTAAATACTGATTTGTGTAAAGGGGAAATTGGAGTAAATCTGTACGAACTGATGCAAATATTCAGTGCTTAGCTGTCCTTTGATCTCATAAGCCCGGAGTTTTGGGCTTTCCGCGGATGCGGTGGGGCCGGAGTTTGCATTCCCGAATAAGTTTCATGTAGTGACCGCAAAAAGCTAATTTTCCAAATACGGAACGGGAAGGTCATTTCTCAACACATCCAAGCCTATCTTTAACCCATTTGGGAGTGTATACTGATAAATCAATTACTTAGGAGAGCAGCACTAATATTAAAAATACGGCACGCGGTATCTGCTTACCTAAGCACCGAAGCATTTCTCAGAAGGTGTATATTGTACACACCATTCCTAAATATTTTTTTTTTTTAATGAAAATAATTGTTTTAAAATGACCTATATAAATAAATAAAAGTCCGTCACGCAGGAGCTGCATAACTAAGCACTTTCCTCTTTGCATTCCTGAATAATTTGCTTAAAATAACCTATATAGATAAATAAAATAAAAACCTAAATAACACCTGTTTCAATTCAATCCCATCATAGTACAATGTAAATCCCCCCTTCCGATAGACCGATTTAGTTCATTTTCACAACACTTCTTCCTTGTTAGAGGCCCAGGACGTATACCGCGTTTCGTTACAATACAGCAGAAATACGGGTTTGAGCAAATTAGTAATTTCTGTCCGGAGTAAACTCCCCCTTCTAATCAACCGATTTAGTTTATTTTTGCAACAAATTTTTCTCTTCAGTTGACCACAAAAATACCGAGTTTCGTTGAAATATAACAAAAACTATGGCTGGTATTGACAAATAACTACTTTGGCTCCGGAGTAAACCCCCCCTCCGGATGGACCGATTTTGTTGGTTAACGAACTCGTTCAATCGTTTGATGGGGGAATACTACATACCAAGTTTCGTGGCGAAAAAACAAAAACTCTGGCCTATATCGTGTTAACGGACACATATATAACTATATATATATATATATATATATATATATATATATATATATATATATATATATATATATATATATATAAATTTTAACTGGGGGTCATTTTTGGTCTCTACTAGGTAGGATCGATAAAGATTTGAAGACATTTTTCAAAAATTCCGTCATGAGTACAACCTCAATAGCTACTTTCCTTCGGAGGAAAGTGCTAAAAAAAGACAATAGATTTGTTCAATTATATTTATAGTGAACAGCTGACGCAATTGTTTTTTTAATTAAAATTCTTCCGGAGTGTGGTTGTTTGTGTGAGGCACTAACAACTTAAAAAATACTGACAAACGTATTGTTTGACATATTTGTTTATTGGCCGTGTTGAGTAATAAAAGCCTACACATCTACAAAGAGAACATCCCACAATCATGACAACGCAGAAACCGACAAAGCGCCCCCATTGGTAAAACTAACAACCATTGCCCGAACCGGTTTAATTCAATTTGAACAAAGTACAGTGTAAGTCCTACTCTTCTAATGAACCAATTTAAAGCAAATCGATCTCTCAAGACATCGACAAAAATGTACCTAGTTTCGTTGCAATATAACATAAATGACGGTATGGGCAGATTAATAATTTGGGTCCGCAGTAAACCCCACTCCAGAAGGATATCGCTGGTTAACATACTCGTTCATTCGTTTGCAAGGGGAAAACGTGTATTATGTTACAGACACCAAAAAATTGGGGCAATTTTTAACAATCACTAAGCTATGTCTTTTATGATTACTAATAGCGTAATATTATTAGTAGGAGGAGTGTATTTGTAATAGGATGCGTTAGAGCCCCGAGTGTAGAAACATGGAGTGTATATCATGAAGGGGATTGTGGTGAAGGTCCCTGAAAAATGCTGCACCCCCACCAACCCTGACCGCTAATTTCTTTCCTCCACTGCCTCATATATCCAGAACAGGGCTGTGGTAGGCCGCCATCAGCTCCAATGGAATAGTTTACTCTCCAACGGCCAGTATTCACTTAACACTCACTCACTCCTTATACATTACTCCCGCAAATGTGGTTATACTTCTTTTTGTAGTTCTGTTTTCTTCTATTTTATCCGTTTGTTGTTGAACTATTGTATTCCAAAACTGCGTAGTTTTATTTTAATTTTTTTTTTAAATTAATTCTTCAGTGTGGGATTATACTGGAGTGCGTTAATGGGCTTCATTTGGCGCCCAAACGTTGGTTGAGAAGTTATTTCTTGTTTTGGAGGCAATCCTTCAGACTGACGGCCAAGCGTTACATTTAACAAAACCGGACAATAAAACCTGCAACAGGTCACTAGGGCCTAGAGATACAGATACTGTTGAGGTATCGGATTCCTAACTATGCGGCACACCATGATTTTCCCGGTCAGTACCATGATTTTCCCCTTTGTAGGTACCCTTTAAATTAATGAAAGGCTTTGTGGACCTAGGGACGGTCTGAGATCCGCGAATGTCAATACTAAAAGATAAAATGTTTGTGGGTTGACGAATTTTGAATTCCATGTCGTCCAAGAAATTTGACAAGTGCTCTACCACTGAGCTAATCTCGACCCGAAAACCCTGACAATATTACTGTATATTAATAAAGAACGACTATATCTAATGTTAATTGTTAGATGTATATTTATTAGAAAAGTAAATAAGGCTGAAATTTGAACCCATTTCTTTGCGGTTTACGCTCGGAGGTTTTGCTGATTAATTTGTCTACCTTGATATCAGAGCTTAATTCATCTAAAGGGGCCAATGCTTCGGATAGACGGCGCAGAGTTATATTTATCAATAACCAGACAGTAAAAGTCAACAGTATTGAAACTAAAATGCATTCACAGTCGTCGACCTAGTTTTAAAATATTTATTACTTGGAGAAATTATCTTGGATTATATTCGAACATAGACAAATCCGTCTCTAACGTGTCGGAATATGTCACCAGCGATGCAGTTTAACCTACACACTTTTTCTTATACCTAGCCGTTACTAGGATACCTTCTCAAGAGCCTTGGAAAATAGTGCCTCTTCGATGGCCATGCGTGTCAAGGTCTGAGGACTTAAAACTCCATGCCAAGGGTCGTTGGTTCGATTCCCACTATGGGGTGGTGGCTTTTCTTTAGAAAAAAGAAAAGGCATCAGCCCTATGCTGGCTAGGGTGGTAACCTATAGATAACCCGTCTTAAAATTCTTAGTTAAAAAAATGGGCGTTAAAATTTAAATAAATAAATATTGTCTCGCTCCAGAAAAACATAACACTCTTCTTGTTGCGAGTTAC
This sequence comes from Gonocerus acuteangulatus, assembly GCA_946811695.1. NCBI lineage: Eukaryota > Metazoa > Arthropoda > Insecta > Hemiptera > Coreidae > Gonocerus > Gonocerus acuteangulatus. The sequence goes on along the minus strand of OX328126.1, from coordinate 35,803,712 downwards.
AATGCATACTAACAAAAAATACTGCAACCGTATCCATATTTGAATTTTAGTTTGATGCATGGTTTAGATAAACCCCCTACTTCTAATAGACCGATTATTTTTTTTATATTATCAATATTCATTCCTCTGATTATTGTTCGGCGGTCTGAAAAAAAAAATGGCCAAAAATTATAGCCTCCCCCATATTTATAAGATCTCATTTGAACAGGAAACCCAAACAACTGACAGACCGATTTTTCATAATGCATGTTTTCATTTATATTCTTCATATATATTTATTTGTTTTTCACGTATGTTTTTTTACTTTTACTATATAGTATATATAGTAATTATTTTTTATATAGAATTATTTATTTAAATTTTATATATATTATATATATATATATATATATGTATATATGTATATATATATATGTATATATATGTATATATATATATATATATATATATATATATATATATATATATATATACTCACCCATAAGTTTACATGGAGATATTTTTTTTGCTAAAATATATGATCGATGAAGACTTCAAAGAATTTCTCAAAAATTCTTTCGTTTTATAACATGAGGAAAAAGAAAGCCTTCTTTTCCTTCCCGTTGTATGGAGAGCAAAAGAAGGCCCTATTCACGGATATTTTTATAAAGGTATTCAATAAATAAATTATGAAACATAGTTTATTTTAAATAAGGGCGAACTGCTTAAAATTTTCAATTTTTCCTTCATCTATTTCCCACTTATAGCAAGATTATTGAATCTATTCAGGTTTTATATAGCTTATTCATGGAAAAATTTAGATGAAACGCCATCACTCTCATGCATCTAATATTCAAATATATTTCTTTAATATTATCGACATGTAACCTACTCTTTCCTAGGAAATTCTCAGGAAACATGGTTGAAGGAAAATTTCATATACATGACTTTAGATATTTCATGAAAACTTAAATTATTGAAATTATATTCTGGACTTTAATCATTTACAGTTGAATATTTTTATCCGGAGTACAGTTTACAGAAATGTCTGGAATGTTTGATGATACATTGGCAGAAATATACAAAACATATTCAAAAGAGTTTTTAAAATGTCTACCATTATCAGGGATCTCCATGCTTTCCAAGTCATATTAGAAAATAAAAAGCACGCTTAAATGATGCAGTTTCCAGAGACTTTGACCGATTTATTATTAATTTCACCTCAAGTAAAACAAAATTAAATGTAAAAAGCTTATAATTATCCAGCCCTGATTTTCAGAACACGTTTGATTACAAAGGCTCACACACACAAAAAAAGTGGTAATTTCCAAAGACACCATAGATATATTCTTATGTATTTCCACACGCTTAAACCGAATCCGTAGTCCGTTGCAACCCATCACGTCAGGTTCAAGTGCATTTGAAGAGCAAATTTCTATGTAGTCGTTAAAGCAAAAATAACTAGAGTTTCCATGGTTTTGAGGGTCGCTGAATTCGAATTCGAGGTCTGTTTTATAATTTCGGCGCAAAGTCAAGGTCATTTCAAGGACAAATATGTTTATTTGGCAAACAATGAATCTACAGACAAAATTATTTTTTCGCAAAATAGACATATCCACCTAGATTTGAAAGAGATGTTTCCCCCCATTCTATGCTTTTTGAAACGTCGATATTTCTTGTCTGCATTTCCGGAATGTTTCATCCGGTTATCTTGGCTTGTAAGACATTAAGAAAACAGCCAATGGGCGAAATATTCTATAAAGTTTTGGAACAATTCGAAATCATTCGGGATTGATGTGATGATTCGAAGATGTCAATTGAGACAATCTTTTCAGGCTAATGAATAATGAAAAGTAACTTTTGTCGAAGAATTTATTTCATGATAATAATAAAAACCCTTTACGTTTCATAAAATAATGCTGATTGGTGCACTTGAAAAGAAAGAGAGGCAGACTAAGACATAGGTGGCTTGATGACCTGGAGAAGGACTTGCGGACGCTAGGGATCCGAAATTTGAGGAAACTAACAGCAAACCGCGTGGAACGGAGCAGGATGGTGGCAGAGTGAGCGAATAAAAAAAAATTGCGATCTTAAAAAAATTAATTTAAGAAATTTGTGTTGAATTTTACGCTAATAGTAATCGAAAAAACCTGCACTTAAGTCGAGGAAAAAATAAAAATAAAGTGTCTTTTAAAAGCAGACCACTCTCTCGGAATTTAAGCTAAAAAAGAACAACAGAACTCCATTAATTTATTTTAATCCCTTTTTTTCCCACAATTATTCTTAATACATGGATGCGCTTATTTGTTTTTACTTTTATACTTTATTTAGTTTAAAAGAAATATCTAACTCTGCAAGTTTAAATGTTTATTTTATGGATAATTTCCTTGTCCTTGTCGACCCGGAGGATTCAGTGTTTAAATTTTGGAAGTCTTGGTTTTGTTCTTTCGAACATGTTTTCCACGGTTTTTAATTTACGTCAAAAGGTAATCAATAAAGAATAATGTTAGTACGATTTCTTTCTTGTAATAGAAATTTCTCAACAAAAGGAGGAGAAGTGTATGACTTCTGCTCCTGGAAGCTCACTATGCATTGTGGTACCTTAAATCTCAATTATGTTTCAAGACGAATATTGCACGAGAATTGGATTAGTTATAGAAAGTTTTTACAAAATAATACGACAAAATATTGTTTTAATTTTAAGTTCCTGCGAGAAATAAAGAAATAAGTGTAACAAATATAATAAATATTATATATATACATACATATATATATATATATATATATATATATATATATATATATAACTATATATATATATATATATATATATATATATATATATATATAACTATATATATATATATATATAACTATATATATATATATATATATATATATATATATATATATATATATATATATATATATATATATATATATATATACGCATATATCAATGTTCAGGAGGTAGTAATATGTTTAGAAATATAATATTTCAAATGCATTAAGTAGTAGTCTAATAACATCATCACAGAGTTTGACATAATCTAGCCGTTTTCTGCTCGGAACTCGAACCCTTCCTGGAATGTTACTAACAACACATTCAAGTGAATATAATTTCCAATGTCATATTAAAGAGCAGTTAGTTCGGATTTAAGAGGAGTAAGTTTCACTGTTATCTTTTACCTTATCAGTAGCAGCCTTCAAAACGCGCCTGATTAATGCGAGTTTGTAAGGGCTGTTCTTAAGTCTCGCCATGTGGCGGTGGAGTTCCCCAGTACCGTTGTCGGTGTGTGCTGTGTCGGAAGCAGGTTGGTGTACTGGGATTGTGCAGAGGTAAATGGTGTGTGCTCTCCCTACCGATCGCATTAAAGCACAATTTATTGGGCTGGAGATGTATCGCGCTGAAATACCACTTCAAATATCTGCCCCCTAAATTTCTCCACCTTCCAGCTAGCTGCTGTGTAAATAACTAAACCACCTCTAGGCAGCAACATGGCGTTGGAATCCATAGATTAAATCTCACGATATAATCAGTTTGACATACAAATTAATATTCATATGTTTTAATTGAATTTAAATCCCTAATTATTATCCTCTTATGTTCTTTCCTTCTGTTTAATTTTTATAGCAATAATAACTTAACACGGGGTTGCCATTTGGCATTAAATTCATAAACATGTTTACATCATAATGCCATCCATATAAATAAAATGAAGAGTTTATCAGCCAAGTTAAGAAATCAACTCCCAAGTACTTCTTAGTCTCCTTTATTTAAAATATCGGCATTAAATGAAATGAAAATATTGTCTAGATCCAAAGTAACGAATATTTGAGTAATGGGAAACGACAAACGATAAGTCCAACAGAGTGTGTTTACTCCTTACTCATTAATAACATACATGTAACTCTTAACTCAAATGCGTGGGCTTTAACACATTCTTACCACTGAAGAAGAGGAAGAAGTGGAAACATTATTTTTGCAGATTTTATTAATAATAACTCTTGAAAAACTGTATATATCGTTATATACGAACGAAATATAGAGCGAATATATATATATATATATATATATATATATATATATATATATATATATTAAGGTAATGTATTCAACCATTGGCGGTATTCGTTTTAATTTTATTCAGAATTTTAATTGAACTACTTTCAGAACTTAAAACTCACTTACATGTAATCCAAAATTAAAATAAAAAAAATCGTTGTACAAATTATTTCTTATATCCAAAAATAATTATTATTCTATTGCGTATTTTTTGCTAATTGCCTATTTTTTATTATTCAATTTCCTTCAGTATACGAATTAATTTTCTTCATTATTTTCCTCCTCTTTGTCATTCTTCTCTCCGTTGTTTTTCAAATTGATGGTTTGATTTTGTGTCAATTCCTTTTGTATTATTAATTTTACAATACTAATTGATACTAATTATTTTTAATTACTCGTAAGGGTTCATGATAATTCGAAAATCCAAAGGCCTTATACTGGTGGTTCAAAAAATGAACAAAAAGAAAAAAAATATGTTTAGTGTTTTTACTTTATTTGATTGTATTCTTTATTTTAAATAATGTATTACTCTCAACACAGTCTATCTAACATTTATTGTAACTGTGGTTTAACAAGGAATAAGAACCCATTCTTTGGACAAATATCCAAAATATTTTGGATCGGGAAGAATTATTACTTGTCTTTTTCACACTCTAGACAATATTTTAGTATAAGTTACCAAAGTAGATTGACAAATAAATTATGAATTTAAAATAAATTCATAAAAAAACTGGGATAATGGTAACAGGAAAAACTCATTTTCTTCTACGGGATAAATGAGACGTCACATATGTGCTTTTCATCTATAAATCACTCGAGCCAGAAAATGGATAGACAGGTAAGGAAACTCATTCACTTTTTGTATTAAATTTCAGGTTATTTTATTATGTACATAAAGTGTGATTCTACAAAAATAGTTTACGTTCTAAGATCTGAAGTTTGCATGATACATTGTTTAACTTATTAAACAAAAAAAAAAAATTATCAGTTGCGTTTGTTAAAAAGAAAATCTCAGGAGCTTTCAGCTAATAAGTTTAGTGCTTCTTTAGAAAGGTTAATCTACTTTTTCGTAACCGACGGATTATGAAACGTCGATAATTCTCTGTGTTGTGCTGATAGTTTGAAATACGATTTTCCAAGTGAAGTCCTAATGCCGAGTAAACGCGATGCTCATTTGAAGATAATTTTTTGAGCGAGCTTCGATCGGTCCCTTATTATTTTTTAAGTTTTTTTTGTTCCTTCTTCAATACATTTTAAAATTAAACCCCATTCTTTTAATCTTTATTACAAGAAAGTATGAAAACAATTAAACAGGAAGAAATGAACATTAGAACTTTAACATAGGACTTTCTCAAAACTATGTTTTTCAAATGGGGCGATACTCTCGCGTTATAAATTTTTGCCAGATCAACTTCAAATTTTAGCTGCAGCTTCCTAATGATATTTGCTAGTAACGTACGTAGGATTTTTTGTTTTTTAGCGCTTTACTTCGTAGGAAAGTAGCTCTTGAGGTTGCACTCATGACGGAATTTTTGAAAAATTTCTTCGAAACTTTATCGATCCTACCTAGTAGACACCGAAAATGACCCCCGTTCAAATTTATATATATATATATATATATATATATATATATATTATGTCAACGGACACACACACACACACACACACATATATATATATATATTGTGTTAACGGACACGTATATATATATATATATATGTGTCCGTTAACACAATACAGGCCAGAGTTTTTGTTTTTTCGCCACAAAACTTGGAATGTAGTATTCTCCTATCAAACGATTGAACGAGTTCGTTAACCAACAAAATCGGACCATCTGGAGGGGGGGGGGGGGGGGGTTACTCCCGAGCCAAAGTAGTTATTTACTAATACTAGCCATAATTTTTTTTATAGTCCAACGAAACTCGGTATCCGTTGTGGTCAACGGAAGAGAAAAAGTTGTTATAAAAATAAACTAAATTCCTTATACCGGTCGTAATTTCTGTTGTATTGTTACGAAACTCTTTATACGTCCTGGCTATCTAATTAGAAAGAAATGTTCTAAAAATGTACTAAATCGGTCTTTTGGAAGGGGGGGGGTGTTACTTTGTACTGTTTGAATTGAATTCTTCCGCCAAACGTAGGTTCGCGAAATTCATCAAGATCAATAGATCAAAATGTAAAGCTTTGTGTATTTCGTACGTAGTGTAGTACCCCGCAATCACAATACACAATAACAAAATTAATACTTGAAACTGCTGCTAATAAAAAATGCAAAAGAGTAGAACAATTTATGTTTTCATTTTATTTATCTATATAGGTTATTTTAAGCAAATTATTCAGGAATGCACTCGAAACTACCCAATTCTGAGGAAAGAGCTTAGTTATGCAGCTCCTGCGTGACGGCCTTTATTGGTTCATTGAATTATAACGATTTTATGACCGCTCTTCGACGGATTTTTTAATAGAAAATGAAGAATTGTTTACCATTTTCGAAAAAATTAATATTTCATAAAAATCCAGTGTACATTACTTAATTTAACCTCCTTTTTCGGAAAAAGTTTAGTTTTTCTAGATTAAAAATTGCCACTTGCAGACTATCGCCCGTAAAAAAAGAGGGTTTCCGTTCGGCAGACAGTTTTGTTTTTTGTTTTTGTTTTATTTTTTTAACGGCGCATCGACAATTCTAGGCCATTAGCGCCGACATCCACGGTGCATCCAGGAGCCCTGGGATGAGAAACTTTCTGCTGCCGGTGGGGATCGAACCACGGGAGACCTCTTGTCAGACACAGTGTCGCATTTTTTATCGAAGAATTAAAACTTATTTTTTTTTTCAATATTTTAACATCCAATATAAAACGTTAGATATAAATAATTGAAAAATATTGATTTATTTGTAATTTATAAATTGTAGAAAACAACTTTGATTTTGATCACAAAAGGTAGTAACCCCTTAAGTGATAATGATGAAAATAAAGACTAGGTATACTTTCAACATGGTCAGTTAACTGCAATCCTTGGTCTCCTTCATCTCCTAGGCATTCATTGCAGATGAAGGCTGCCAAAGAGCTTGTCGGATCGTTCTAAATATGGATTCATACGAAAATAGTTCCTCTACATTTCTTGAATGGCCGCTTTCGGATTGCGTTCATCATAAGCTGGGTGCCTTCCCCATGGGTAGGAATCACGCTACCCCAAAATTGCATTATGTTATATATGTGCAGTAAATCTATGTTTTCTAGTGAATAATAAAGTGGAATAAGGCTGTATTTGTTTAGATTTTATCTATCGCCTTGCTGCCCTAATCCTAACCCCCCTTTCGAATGAAGAACACCCCCCACCCCTTGACGCTGAAAGGACGGAGCTTCAGAGGATAAAGGTGGAGTTCTGAAGATATTAATCAGCAGGGCACGCTCTGAAAGGGCTGGCCTTATACAAAAATCCTGAACTCTACCGCCGGAAAACTAGCCTCCCTTCCTCCGGGCCGCCACACAATTAATTAAAAAACATTTCTTTTCTCCCTCTCGGGAGCAGAAATTAATTATCCACATTATCGCGAGACTTTTGTCCCGGGAGCGGTGCCTCCTTGATACTGGTCAGACCGCTACGACGCGGGCTTTTTTTACCGCGTTTTTTTTTTCCAGCGGAGACAGAGGCAGGCAGAAAAATGATAAATAAGCCCGGGCGTATTGTTCCGCCTCTTCGTCCTTTTCATTTCTCGCAGTACTTGTTTATGAATACCTCTAATTTAATATAAATCTTGTCCGGTACACACCCTGTGTTGCTTCCTCCCTCCTGTGCTTGCCGATGATCATACACGCAAAAAAATCCGTCACGTCGGAACTGCTTAAATATGCACATAACTTAGTATGGTCTTTAGTAAACTAACTAAAGAATGTTCTAAACAACCCAAAGATTTGTTTTGTTTTCCCTTCCCCAAAATGAAATTTATTGGCCGAAATGTCTAGCTTGTATAAGACGGCATGTAATTTATTGTTTACTGTTACTAGACATTTAGGTCTGCGTCGATTGAGTGCAAGATTGTTTCAATTCGACCGACTGGTTATGGCGAAAAAGAGTGGTTTCATGCTCACAGGGTATATGTGTTTCTACAATATGTTTTCTCGATACCCTGGTGAGAATACGACATATAAATTTGATATGATGACGTGATTTTATTTATTGATCATTCGTTAATGGCCTACATTCGAGAATCGTCCATCACTATCTCTTACTTAAAGAAAATTAAACTATACAAACTCTTTTGAAGATATCTGCTGAATAACCAGTGGCTTTACGGCTATTAAAGATTTTTCCAAACCTCTGTTTAAGGCAATAAATACCGAACAAATACCATGCAGAAGGAGTGAAATCCACGTAGTAGCGAATCACTTGTAATAAATAATTATAAATAAATAATAGAAACATTACATCCAATGAACTTCTACAAATAACATTTTTCTTTAATATTCAAAAGGAGGCCCGGTGGCCGTGAGTGTTAAGGCGTGAGCACTTAACACGCCATGCCAAAGGTAGCGGGTTCGATTCCCACTATGGGGTGGTGGCTTTTCTTTAGAAAAAAGAAAAGGCATCAGCAATGTCCTGGCTAGAAAAGGGTGGTAACCTATAGATAACCCGCCCCGAAATTCTTAGTTAATAATAATGGACTTTAAAACTTAAATAATAATATTCAAAAATTATTACAAGATATTCAACACTAGAAACATAAGTTTACAGATGATTTTATCTGACCTTTTGAATTAAATACGAAGACTCTCATTAGATATAAAAAATGAATTAATATTTAATATGCTATGCATAAATTAATTTACTACATAAAATCTAAAAGGTATGTTAATTGTATTAGTATATGTACATCTATATAAATATTTTATGAGTGCACGACTCATTTCGAGCTTTCATTTTCGTACTGATGAATTAATGGACACCTTGTCACAGGGAAAATAATTTTGATATTTAAGAAAACATTTTTAAATTAATTATTATAATTATTCACATTTTTAGATTTTTTTTTTTGTTTTGCTCCGTTTGTTTCTCCCACACTAAATCTAAATCTAGCACTACTCAGTCAAGCTCTCTTCTATATTTTACATTGGGAACTAATTACATTAGCATGATCCACCCGCGATTCCATTACAATGACCAACAATAATAAAGCAAAATGCTATCAACGAAGCACGTCAATTATTAAAATTACTGACGTTGTTTGGAATGTAATATTCATATTCGTTTGTTAAAAATGTCTTTCTTATTTTTACTGTTTACTGATATAATATGTACATTTGAAATTGTCAAAAATAAATGTGCTATTGAAACTCGATAAATCGATATAGAATTAAGAAAACAATGTGCAGCTACAAAATTAAAATGAAAACAGCATATACATATTAAATTAAAAATTGTGGCTCTCTTTTGGTTTAATTCGAATAAAAGATTTAAAAAATAAAATAAAATCAAACTTAGTGATCTTTACGTGCGTTCGTATGGTTTGATCTTTAGAAGAGTAGTGATTTTCGAAAATCAGTAGCTAAATAGGCTGTTTTAGTATTAAAAAAATAAGAAAAGCTTTATTCTTAGTAAATAAATCGGGTTGCTATATACCAACACAGCCTGCTAATCATTCTTTAGAAAATTCATTTGATTAATTTGCGAATGTCCGTTTATTTAGTTTAGAATAAGGAAGAATAAGACAAATTTAGAATATCTGTCTTTAAACATGATTTTCTTTTGTTTGTTTTATTTGTTTAATTTTCCGGGAAGAGCCATTTTGATTTTATTAAATTTATAAGTTCATTTGTAAAACAGAATGATCTCCGAAAAAATGATTAGCAGCTGTTCAGCTCCCATAAATTTTTTTTGCTGATAATCAATCAAGAGTTATTGCGGTTTTAAAAAGACATTTTTGAACATTGAAAGTACATTAGCCTTAAAGAAAATTGAATGCCGATTTCAAAAAAAGTAATCGAACGTTGAAAAATAATGTGTGAAAGCAAAAAAAATTGGGGCTTTTCTACAAAAATACATTTTTTTTTTCTCTCAAAATACCTGTTAGAAGGAAATACGTCTGAAACAATAACTGATAGAAACGTGCGGTTGGAAGCTTCTAACTACACTTTTGTCTAGATTCTACCACTTGAGTTTTGCCATCTACTTGCAAAACACCCTGTATACATATTTATTTATGTATGTATATATATATATATATATATATATATATATATATATATATAAATAGTAACCAGAAGTATGGTCGATATATATAGAGCCCGAAACAAAGAAAATTTCAGATTGGGACTTCCTGATTGCATAATAAGGTAGACGACATACGCGGTCACCTCCCAATGGAGGGAGGGAGGAAACGCGCGAAAACTAGGTAATCTTTTTATGTTAATGAAGTTACTGCCTTGCATCGGAATGTTTTCAGGTTACAGAGAATTTGCGAGGTGGACCTCTACTAAGTTTTTATAGTGGTAAATCGCATTAAATTATACCCAATGTACCTCTTTTTAGCGCGGTTCCTCCCTCCCCCATAGGGAGGAACCCCGCTTATAGGGTTGACACAATGAAACAAACTGGAAGTGCCGACTAGAAAATTTCGCGTTTCAGAACCCCTAGAGACCGAAAATAACGGTGGTTAAAATTTTTATATATATATATATATGTATATATATATATATGTGTATATATATATATATATATATATATATTTGTCTGTTCGCGGATTTCTGGCTTCCCTGATGGTCCGATTTTGATGAAATTTGGTACAAAAATCTGTCGTCCAATTTGAAAGGTCAAGTTCGTTAACCAGCAAAATCCGCCCACTGGAAGATGCGTTTGGGGCGAAATTCGAGCAAAAAAAATCGTAACGCTTACGTTTTTGAGTTCATAAGCTTGTAAGTACTCGTTTTATAGGCTTCTTTGGCTAGTAAAACGAATGAAACCATTTTCAAGGCGATAGCTTTAACCGTTTTTGAGAAAATTGGAAAAATACTTTTTGAATACCGTTTTTGGTTTGGGTACTTAGAATCATGGGATTCAGTTGAAACATTTTCTGCATGTTTTACTATCATTAAAACTAATATGTTGAAATTTTGGTTACGTTTGGAGTTAAGGAAGGGTTAGAATAAAATATTTTATTAACAGACATAAAAAGTTTTGGTAACTCTGTATATTTTCCTTAATATCTCGAAAAAGGTTGAGAATCTTGGCAAACGAAAGAATACCATTAGAAAGCTTACTAAATGCTCTACAAAAAAGGTTCTAATGAAAGTTTTGATTAGGCGATGTCAATCGGAGAAATAAGTGCTTAAAACATTAAAGTAATGGATTTTGCTTATTCGAACTGTTCTTTTTGTCTGTTTTTATTCCTTGTTATTTTTTAATTGCTTATATTTGGATAATGTATTTTACAATAAAACAGATTAGACAAAATAAGAAAAACAATTCATTGTTAGAAACATAGCTTGCCAAGAGAAAAAGATTCGTTGACGTCTTTTAAATATTTTCAATTGCCTTTATGCTGTTGGTTTTTTTATTTTATTTTTTAATTGATTTTATCTGTAGAATTATTACTATAGTAAAAGAACACAGGACTATGTGAAAATTTCTGATATTTTCCAAATCATTGAAACGTATGAAATGAAGTACCGCTAGAAGAGGTTTCTAGGGTCTTGCGGACCCGACCCTAACCCCAGGTATAGCCATAAAACCCTTTGAACAAAGGCCGAGGAAAATATTATCTGTTTCTATTCTATGCTTTTCAAATGAGAATAGGGATATGAACAAGAACCGGGGTCTCCCGTGGTCTAATGGCTAGCGCCTTGGATTCATAAGCGGGAGATGTTGGGTTCGATTCCCAACCTCCGGCAGGAATTTTATCATCCCACGGCTCGCTGGTGAAATTCCTCGCTAAACCCTAGATGTCGGCGCTAATGACCTAGATGTAGATGAGCCGTAAAAAAAAAAAGAAAGAAAAAAAAGAACTGGAACCGCGCTAAGATGACGCAGTTCCTGCGAGTCGGACTTTTTCAGTAATGACACAGTTCTTCGATGAATTTAGTTGAAGAAAGAAAAGTAGGATTTTGAAAGGAAAGATTTGTTTTGTATTTGTTTGAAAGTGTGAAAGTGAGATGGGTTTCTAGAGGAAAAGTTTCTACCTCCTAAGATAAGAAATCGGATACTCCGCTACAGGTCTCTGATTCCAAGCTAGGGCTGCTTCCAATACTAAATGAACCTACATTCATAGAAAATAGAATTTCTCCAAATATTCAAAAGAAAACTTGCATATACATACATTTTAATTTGAGATTTTAACGCAAAGATACTGCAGGTCATTTCTTCAATGGTTATAAACAATTGAAATAACAGAAAAAATACATTAACCAACGAAAGAAGTTTATTTTTAGCAATTATTATAGTAAATTAAGAATGAAGAAGATTAAAAGGAATAAAAACAAAATTACAGGTTACAGATTTCTTTAATTTCGCTACTACGAGAAAAAAAAGTTTAACAATAATGTCAGTTTTAGGAAACTGAAAGAAAACCATAATAAAACGTTTAAATAATATAAACAATAATAAATAAATTAATAGATTAAATAAATTTACTAAAAATTATTATATTTAGGATGTTATCATAGTTTCACAGAGGTACTTCCTCTATAGTTCAATATTTTTAAACCAGAGAACGCCTTAAAAAACTGAAGATAAATTTAGGTATTTGAAATAATGAATGATTAGGAACTAAGAAAATTGTAGTAGATCCATTCATCATTATTTTATTGATAAAAAGTTGGCAATAAACTTTTTTTTTCTAAAAAAAAAAAAAAAAAAAAAAAAAAAAAAAAAAAAAAAAAAAAAAAAAAAAAAAAAGAACAGAACAGTTTCCTAAAGATAGAGAAAATATCAAATAAACCTTAAAATATAAAATTCTATACCTATAAAGTTTATAGGATAATTGTTTTGTTAATATTGCTTACTAAATCGTACTGAACGTTTCAATACAGAAGCAATATGTTATAAGTGTTATGTATTTATATTTTCATATAAATTAGATATCAATAAGCATTTCTCAAGTCATTATGAATGTTCTGTCAGAAATACAGACAAAAAAAAATACATTTTGGGAAAACATTTGAACATTTCAGTTTTCAAAGTGCTACTAAATAACGTTTATTGGAATTGTAAGAATAACAACATTTCGCTCCATGATTATCGATGTTTGTAATATTTTTTTTTTTTTTTACATAAACCCCCAAATATATATTGATGCTCAATTTAAATTATTGGGTTTTCAAATGATGATTTAAAAATTTAGACGAATAATAATCACATTGGCTAAAATATTTATAATAATAATCACCGTTTTAAATTTCTGATATTATAAGATAATAATAATATCATGGAGATCACAAATGGCCAACAGATCTTCTTGGTATGCAATAATACGACAAATGCCCGACGCGAGAGAATGTATTAACGTTAGGCATGCCTGTAATAAACATGTTCCGAAATTTGTTTACATCACGAGAAAACGAGAGAACAATAAAACGATATTTCTTCGTCAATATAAATAAATTCCATTTAGTAAAGTTTTATCAGAACGATTCAAGAATTACGTTACAGCATCGTATAATTTCTAAATTATAGCCTTAAAATAGGTAAATGTTCAACAAGAAGATAAATCAAATATTGTTGAAAGACTAAAAAGAAATTGAACATAGTATAATTAATTATATTTTCAATTATTTTTTATTTTAAAATCTTCAATAAAACAGAATAATATATTTTTTTTTTTTTTTTTTTTTTTTTTTTTTTTTACGGCGCATCCACATCTAGGTCATTAGCGCCGACATCCAGGGTGCAGCGAGGAATTTTACCAGCGAGCCGTGGGATGATAAAATTCCAGCCGTGGGGATCGAACCCACCATCTCCCGCTTATGAATCCAAGGCGCTAGCCATTAGACCACGGGAGACCCCTATAATTGTTTTATTAAATAAAATTAACATTCTACAATAATAATTTTAAGATTGGAAGTTAGTGTAAAATTAAGGCCAAGATGACAAATTGTAAAAAAAGTCCGTCACGCAGGAGTTGCATAACTAAGCACTTTCCTCAGAATTTGGGTAGTGTAGACTGCTTTCCAGAACAATTTGCTTAAAATATCCTACATAAATAAAATAAAAACATGAATAGTGCTCTTTTAAATTTGTAATGAGTAACTGATCAATTATTTATTTGCTTCCAGAGTTATTTTTACACATGGTACCTATTGCACTACGTAATAAATACAAAAAACCTCATATTATCGTATTTTGATCTAACGCAGGAACAGGATAGAGTCACTCTAGTGGTAGAAAGCGCGCCTTGCGGCGGCTTTGTGAACCTACGTCTGGCGGGCATTTCTATTGAAATATATTACAAATTAAACCCCCCGCTTTCCGATTGACCGATTCAGCTCATTTTTACAAAACTTCTTTCTCATGAGTTACCCACGGCGTATACCGCGTTTCGTTACAATACAGCAGAAATTACGACCGGTATGAGTATATTAGGAATTTGGGGGTCCAGAGTAAACCCCCCCTTCTAATGAACCGATTTAGTTTATTTTTACAACACACATTTACCTGTAGATTACCACTACGAATACCGAGTTTCGTCGAAATATACCAAAAATCACGGCTGTTAGTGGCGAATTGGTATTGTGGGTCCGGAGTAAACCCCCCCCCCTCCTAATGAACCGATTTAGTTTATTTTTACAACACATATTTACCTGTGGATTACCACTACGAATACCGAGTTTCGTCGAAATATACCAAAAATCACGGCTGGTAGTGGCGAATTGGTATTGTGGGTCCAGAGTAAACCCCCCTTCTAATGAACCGATTTAGGTCATTTTTATACCTCACTTTTCTCTATATATTACCACTACGAATACCAATTTTCGTTGAAATATAACAAATATTACGGCAGACATAGTCAAATTGGTGTTTTGGGTTCGGGGTAAACCCCCCCCCCTTCCGGTGGACCGACTTTGGTGGTTAACGAACTCGTTCAATCGTTTGCTAATTGAATGCTATATACCAAGTTTCGTGACGAAAAAACAAAAACTCTGGCCGCTATCGTGTTAACAGACACACACAGATATATATATATATATATATATATATATATATATATATATATATATATATATATATATATATATATATATATATGTATGTATATAGATATATATAAATTTTAACGGGGGTCATTTTCGGTGTCTACTAGGTAGGATCGATAAAGATTTGAAGAAATGTTTCAAAAATTCCGTCATGAGTCCAACCTCAATAGCTACTTTCCTTCGGAGGAAAGTGCTAAAAGGGCATCTTATGTGAGATAAATTAAGTGAATTTGTTGGACAAGGGGTTGAAAATGGAATGCTAATGATAAATTTAAGGAGCCTATCAGATTATTTACCCATCATTTTCCTTCTAGATTGATAATGGCAACATATTGATTGATATACTGTTTCGAAACCATATCAGATGATGAAGGTGAAAAAAAAAATTGGTATTAGGTGAAGATTCAATTACACTTGGTTTTTAATTATAATTAGGGTTTTATTTGTATTTATCTCTTGCCTAGTTTTATTCGATTAAAGAATTTCGGATCTCTATAATATGGGATTTCCTAATTTTAAATAAAACGTCTTGAAATGACAAATATCTTCCAAGTACGGTAAGGTTTGAATTATGTTCAATTTTCAGTACTTAAATGTGCAATTTCTCGAGGAAGAGGCGGGGTGTTTTATATGAATTTCTTCCAGGCCGCTACACCTAACACGAGAGCTGAATATGAAGTGTACTCAAGAGGCTGGTAAAATTATGAACAATTCATTATATTTACTGCCTGTTTCCTTTGCATAAAAAGATCCAACCATCCGAATTTGTTTCCTATCTGGAAGTGGCTACACGAGATCAGGAGGTTCTGCGAATCCTTAATTGACTTTACTGTTCTGAAACCGTATATTTTTGATCTTTTTATCCGTCAACTCAACAAAAAACTTGGAAGATCACATAAAAGGCTAATACAAAATTGAAATTACTACATCTTATCAGTATATATGTAATTGTATATTAATATTTGTGCAAGTATTAATATAATAGAGAAAAAGGGTTGGAACATTCTTTAAAAAAATCACTTGGGCCTTTGTTGTCTTCTTAGCACTTTCCTCCGAAGGAAAGTAGCTATTGAGTTTCCACTCATGGAGGAATTTATATTATATATATATATATATATATATATATATATATATACATATATATATATATATATATATATATATATATATACATATATATATATATATATATATATATATATATATACACATATATATATATATATATATATATATATATATATATATATATATATATATATATATATATATATATACCAGCAGCAGCTAGCAAACTGGCGTTATCTAACCAATCTGTTAAGTTTAATTCATTGGATAATAAATACAATAAAATATATATGTACGCGAGAAAACAACATTGTATCCTTCCAAAACAAACATTCGAAGAAAATAAATATTTTATCCGGAAGTCTTCCAGAAAACAAATACTTAATATCAATGGTATATTTAGAGCTAGTAGTCCATCCATTCAGCGCCGTCCCCCGCTATACCGGCCAGTCGTGCGGGTTTAGCCTATAAAAAGTGCCGTTCAATCGGCCAGGCCTAGGAATCCCTTCCCCCTCTTGGAACCACCTCAAATCCGATATGTATAGCTGTGCTTTTATTGTTTTTTCGCTCCGACCTGTCCAAAAGACATCTAATAAAATTCTCCTCCTCACTGCCAACTTTCCGCAGCAAACCCCCAGGTTTCATTAAATATCATCACCAGGTACAAAGAATAAAGGTATTTAACTGTTACGGCAGATATCCCTACCAACCCGTCTACACATATAACAACCTACGCCAATGATACAGCAAATTTTTTCCTCTTCCCCCGATCCCTCTACAGCTTCCCAGCAATGACAGGAGCACCTTAAGTCTGTCGAGAAATGGTGCACCTTGATGAAAATTACAGTGAACCCTGAAAAATGCTGTCACGTAACATTTACTCTTAATAAGAGCACTTGCCCTCCTGTAGTCACATGCAACAGTCAACTTCCTGTATCTAATGAGGTGCGTTACCTGGGACTTCTACTAGACAGCGGGGTTATTCCATATCAAGTGATCCAAAAACAAGGAAAATTATTAATTATTTTTTTGATTTTTTTTAAATTTGGCTCATGAATAGTACCCCACACGACAATTAAAAATCCAAATTTTTAGAAATTTATCTTTATTAGTTTTCGAGTTATGAATGTTTAAGTTTTTAAAAAAAGCACATTTTAGGACCGACACTTGATCATAAAATGTACCATAACTCCCAAAAGAAATAAGTTAGAGAGGTGCGGTAAAAATCATTCGTTAGTGTATTAAAAGCTGATTAAAATGGTATATATCATGCCTTATTTATGGAAATTTAAATTTTAAAGCAATTTTTAAAACTTTAAAATTTAAATTTCTCTTAAAACGTATGTTTAAAAATTTTCACAAAAATTGTAATTTTCATTGATATTTTATCTTAGTTTTGTGTAAATTTTAATTTGGGATCTCAATGGGATCATATTTATTTTAATTAATAACTTAATAAAAGGTAGCTTGGTATCTTGTTGGTACGTCAAAAATTAAAAATTTTCAGAAAATGAGTCCTGCTCACCACGGGAGGGCCGTCCGAAATTGGTTGGGCATTAACTATCCATGGGGTTGGATAGGACCTGGTGGGCCGGTATCTTGGCCGGCTAAATCTTCAGACCTCACGCTCTTGGATTTCTTAGAATGGAGACACATTAAAGATTTGGTCTACAGGGAGCCCATTGGCACAAAGGAGTACCTCATCCGCCGCGTCAGATGGGCCTGGGAACAGATTACAGCAGTTGTAATGCCTGTATTGCTGCATGAGGCCAAACCTTTGAACAGTTTGTAAATTGATTATTTAGAATTATTAGAAGAAACAATTGTTTTTTTATAATTATGTATGCGTCCCGAGTTAAATTTAAAGTTTTTTTTGTTTTGTGTTTTAGCACTTTCCTCAGAAGGAAAGTAGATATTTTAAATTATGTTGAACTTACAGCTTTACATGGTGTCAGTTAATTTTTTCGAGCAAGACATTTTCTTGTTGTTTTTTTTAGGGGGGGGGGGATAGGTGTGTGGATAGAGGGGGTTGAAGATAAAACGTACTTTTAATGATTTTTATATAGGAATTAAGAAATAGTGCCTTTTCACAATTGTGTTTTAGTTTTTTACGTTTTTCTCGGAAAGGAAGCAAATGAAGATATATGCCAAAGGAATTTTTTTCTTTGTTTTTTCATCCTGCATCGATTCTTAAAGTTAGGCCGTTTTTGGGGGGGGGGCTTTTTTTTGCTCTGTGTATGTTAGATGGATTTCATTTCTTTTCCTGAAAATTTCAATTTTTTTAAGTACCAACTATAAATTAATAATTCAAATAAATATGATCCCATTGAGATCCCAGCTTGAAATTTACACAAAACTGAGATAAAATACCAAAGAAAAATTACAATTTTTTTGAAAATATTTAAACATACGTTTTAAGAGAAATTTAAATTTTAAAGTTTTAAAAATTACCTTAAAATTTCAATTTTCATCAATACGTCATAATATATATAATTTTAATCAGCATTTAATACACTAACGAATGCAAGTGATAATGACCGTAGCAGTAGATGCACCGAGAGGAAAGGAAAAAACAAAACAAAAAGACTAACGAATGCTTTTTACCACATCTCTCTAGCTCATTTCGTTTGGGAGTTATGGTACTTTTTATGATCAAGTGTCGGTCCTAAAATGTGCTTTTTAAAAAAACTTAAACATTCATAACTCGAAAACTAATAAAGATAAATTTCTAAAAAATTGGATTTTTAATTGTCGTATGGGGTACTATTGATGAGGCAAATTTTTGAAAAAATCAAAAAATATGAGGGGAAAACTGTGGATCACTTGACATGGAATGGCCCAGCAGACTCACATGGAACCCCCACACACGACTAAAAAGACAAAAGCTGAACAGGAGATTTGTACTCTTACGACGACTACTTGGACCTACTTCAAAGCTTACGACACACAACAAACTCACTATATACAAAACTATAATCAGACCTATCTGGACTTACGGACTTGAATTATGGGAACAGCAAAACACTCAAACATACAACGAATACAATCATTCCAATCCAAAGTCCTTCGTAGAATAGTCAACGCTCCCTTTTATGTCTCCAACAAAACCTTACATAACGACCTAAATATCCCGTTCGTAAAGACCTCACAACATCCACATTCCTAACGTTTCATTCCAAATTATCATCCCACCCAAATCCTAGAGGTCATCTCCTATCCACTCGGACCCATCCTAAAGACCTTCCCAGGAGGCTTAAGAGAGTTTGGCTCCGTGACCAGCTACCCTAGCAGCGGTTAAAAAACAGTGAAAATATGAATGTTAGCATATATTAGGAAGTGCCAATAATGATTGGCTCCTTCCATATACTATTCACTGAATGTACACAAGAGGAGCACAATTAATTATTGTACAGATTTTAAATAAACATTTATTTAAAAAAAATATATTTAACTGTTAATTAATCTATTCAATTAACCAATATTAACCTTAAAGTTTCCAAGTGAGAAAATCAGTAAAAGGATTATATTACTTTCAAACCATCAAAACCCAGGGTTAAAAACGTACTGAAAATGTTGCATTCTTGTGATACGTTTATTTATTTCAATCTTCCATACACATATTAAACATGTTTACTTGTTTAGAATAAATAAATAAACAAAAAATATTAAAAGATAATATATTAAATATTAAAAGAACGTATGATCAGATTCATTCAATTTCCACTTTATTAGCTGAACAGATGTGGACAATTATTAAAATGGTTGATGATAAATTAAAATTAATTTGATATATTAAATTTATTCAAAACGAGACTGTCATATATTATAAAGAGAAATATTTTTTTTAAAAATGTTTACACGAAATAGATAACGTTCAGACCTGTTCATCCCTGTTAAAAAATATTTCTGACTTTTTACATGGAGGACTTTTAAAACCATCTAGTAATATTATAAGAATTTTTTGTTTCTAAATTTTACAGAGTAATTACAAATATTTGTAAAACCACGAATTTTCGAGTTTAAACAATCATTCAGGTTATAAGTCTGTATGTAATATAAAAGAATAAGCCGGAAGGTTAATAAATAATAAAATGGAAAGAGAGGTGTTCAAATGTATTTATTGCTGGCCTATCTGGCACCTAATTAGATCTTGTTACCAAAATATTCGATGACATAAAAATTAAAACCAGCCCATGGGTCTAAAAAGTTAACGTATAACTGCCTGAAAAACTCTGGAAACATGTAGAACTACAATAAAAATGTAAAAATAAAAAGTGATTAATGGATTTAATGTCTATACTGGTGGCACAGAATTAAATCTACGTATTTTAAAACAAATAAATCATGAAAATTTTGTTTTCTTATTTACATATTTGTCTATACATATTCTCTTTCCGGCGGGAAATCATTGAAAACATTTTATGAAAGCATACAAGTATACACTCCTAATAATTAAAGTATTCTGAAATTCGTCATTACGATTGGCAATCCACAAACTTGAATCGTTTCGCATTAAAAATGAAATTTTATTTTCATTTATTGGAAGTATTCAATCACTTCCCTAAATTGTCGGATTTTAAAAGTGAGTTCGTTGATATAAGTTAAGGAACTTAAATTCTATTTTGATACTAAAATTATGACTAACCCGTCCCGAAAAACTGTGTTATGTATATTTTGACGTTTAAATTTAAATAAAATACTAAAATGATAATGAAAGCATCAAAAGGAAAGTTTCAAGTTTGTTTTATAGTATTCAAGAGGGGATTTAACCTTGGAAGAGTAAAAACACTTGAAAAGTCAAATATTCTTGCCTGAAGTTGAAATTCCAAGAGCCCGAAATGGAGCTATTAATAAAAGAGCTGGTTGCAGCAAGTCCAAGACCAAACTGCTCAGCCCTTATCTTTATATTCCTCTTGGAGGCAGTTTACTCGGCAAAGTCCTCAAGTGCTGTAGAAACCACTTAGGGAACTTAATCACCTTCCCATTATCTAGTGATTTTAGAGCATTCCGCTCCTGATAACAGGCCCTTGATACCACAAGTCAATGAACGAATGATAAAAGAAAGAGGATTTCAATGATAATGATGAGACTATTTGTGATAGGAAGTGTTGCATTTTTACAACATGTCCTATCAAAATGAAGTTCCAAAAAAATAAAGCAGGTTACTCTTTGCTGGATTTCTAGAAGTCCAAATTGCATCTAATTTTTGTTGGATGCTTAGAGGCATCCAACTAAAATGACACTAAATTGCAAGCTATTTTTTGTCGTAATATCTTCCGAACAACCCTAATAACAGAAATTGATGTATGCGATAATCAAAATCCCCGGAACATATATATTTTTTTTCTTAATATAAACAAATTGGAAACTTCAGGTAGTTGTTGCGAAGACATTTCCGCAATAATCATATTAAATCATAACTTAACTCAAATTTAATCATTATGTAAATAATGCATTTAAAATATATGAAATTTACTCAAATAAAATTTTACAAATAACTACAATAAAAAATGAAAAATAATCAGTGGCAATAATAAATAATACAATAGATTATTCGTTATTCCAAGATAAAAACCATTAATTTATCTGTATTGTAGGAGAATATGAGGACTTTGTTCTTTTCCGTATCCGCTTCTTGGCATTATACTAAGTGATAAAAAAATGGCTGAATGAATAAATTAAACATACTTCTCTTCTAAGATATACATTAATTGCTAAAAAAAATAAAATAATACAAAATAATTAAATCAAATTTAGAAAACACTACTTGAGAAAAGACTTCTAATCATAAGCTCTATTATTTAAAATGGAGGAATCTGTTCTGATTAAAAGATGGGCATTTTTGTAAATATTTCTATGGATTTGAAACATTTTGTGATGCCTTTTATTACTTTCGTCGTTTTGTAATTATCTCACAAAGGTTTGTCCATTTCAGAGTTAGTGCAATAAAAAATCGAATGGTTTTTTAGATTTTCTAAAAATTATAATTATTAGCAGCTATTTGTTAAAATTGATTTTCATTGCAAGAAAGATATGTATTTGAGAAGTGAGTTACTTGATCAATACATTTTTTCGTTAAAAATGCAAGGAATTTACTCTCTTAAACATCTTACATTAATCTAAAACACCTATTCCATACATTATACTATATTTCAAATATAAAATATTTCAGAATTCCGTATTTCTTAATAAATGTGGATCCACCTATTGTGAAATATTGTCATGTTTGTTTTCTTTTTAACAAATTTATTCATGGGCCAGAATTTAGCAAACCACCATGCAACGGGATGTTTTAATAGACTGGAATGTGGAAAATATTTAACAGAAACCAGAATTAAAAATTTCTCTCATTTTTCTGCATTGTCGAATCAATCATTCAGATCGTGCATATTTTTTTGTTTAATCCCTCTCTCCCTCCCCTCTCCTTTTCACACACTCTCTCTTTTTCTTTCTCTTTTAATAATTTTTTCCCACATTTTACATACATCCTTCCACATCTTCACTCTCTTTCTCTCATTCTCGTGCTATTCCGTCCCTCCTTTCTTAAGTCTCAATATTGCTCCATTTTTCTTACTCTTACCCTCTATGTTTTTTTTCGCTCTTTCTCTTATACTCTCTCTCTCTCTCTCTCTCTCTCTCTCTCTCACTCTCTCTCTCTCTCTCTCTTTCTCTCTCTCTCTCTCACTCTCTCTCTCACTCTCTCTCTCTCACTCTCTCTCTCTCACTCTCTCTTTCTCACTCTCTCTTTCTCACTCTCTTTCTCATCTCTCTTTCTATTCCTCTCTCCTACAGTATCATTCTTTCTCTAGCTCATCTGGCTTTTTATTTTTCAATCGTATAGTGACTTATATCCTTCTTTCTCTACATTTTACTTTCCCCCTTCAACATCTCTCTCTCTCTCTCTCTCATTCTCTTTCCCTGGTCTTTTCTCTATGTGATTGTTGACAAGCTACTTCTGGATCTTATGATAGATTGTCTGTAATTAACTTCAAAATTTAATGTGTGTTTATCAGACTTTTCTTTCTGTCATTATTACGTTAAACTATTTGCTGTCAAAATATCTTATTACTTAATTTATTTCAGATTTCCCAAATTGCTTTCTTTTGAAATTTGAAAACTTCTTGCCAATAGCACAATCCCATTACGACAGCAATATGCGAAATAACCCTACTGCATTCGGTCCATTAAAATATTAGCACTTATGGATAATTTGGATTTATTATTTTTCCCCATTAACGTATTTTTTTTTTTTTTTTTTTCAAAAGTGCATAATTAATTTTTGAAGGATAAGAGAGTGAAAGAAGAGATCAATGAGATACTCATGAGATTAGAGGTAGCATGGAGTAATGGGGATGGGGAGTTAATCCCAGAGTTAATATGGTAATTAGAAAGGTGACAGGGCATTTTTATCTCGACTCACCCACTCACTCTCCAATGTCACCCTACAATTTATAAAAACCCTGGGTCGTTTTTCTCAATTAAGATTTTTATTTTCTGCTTATAACATTTTGAAAAATAAGCTGTCAGAACAATGAGCAATAATCCAGTCAAGAATTTCTGCATAATTATATTATTGTGAGCTCCGGAAAAATGATGTTTCATCAATTCTAAAATTCACACATTTTTGAAATTTATGGTGATTTTTTTTTTATTTTCAATTTATAAGCATTCATTTACACTCATTTACGAGAGTAGTAATTTTTAAAGGCAATTCAACCAGGGGGGCTTTGATATTTGAATTGTATATAAATTAATTCGAATGAAATAATCACTAAAATATCTCGGGCAATGGTAACCTTGTAGCTTTTTGCCCCTAAACACAAACAAACAACAACTAAAATATCTGAAATCATAAGACTCAAAGCTTGTGCAAACTGAGAATACAACCAAAAATAAATATAGAACAAGCAAATATTCTATAATTTCAGCTAGAAAACACCCATATTCTCACACATATGCAAATGATTGTACATTACATAGGAAACATTAAAATTAATTAAAATATTTCATTTTTTTATTATTAATAAATTAAAAAAAAAAAACAAACAGAACATTTGCTCTAAAGAATCTCAACGCTTTCTGGCTCCCTTCATGGTTTTGAGAGACTTGATAGGCTCTACATACTGTCAAAATATGATTAATATAAAGATTTTAACTAAAAATCGTGTATTCAGGCCTTAATGTGTTTTTTTTTTTTTTTTTTTTTTTTTTTTTTTTTTTTTTTTTCTACGGCGCTTCAACATCTAGGCCATTAGCGCCGCTTTATTATGTTTTGATTAGCTAAGCACGAGTACAATTGATATACTTTTAGTCGTTGTTTGCCACTATTTTTTTTAAATACTTTCTTAAATTACTTTTAATAATATTAATAATTTATGTCATTAAGTATTAATACATAGTTTCTAATCATTTTTAAATTATTAATTAAAGAAGTTACTAACATGGAGACAGGATATGGAAGGATCCTCGATTATAATTATTCCTTTCATTATCCGAACGATAATCTATTTTATGAACTAATTAAATGAACCCGTCCGCGACGAACATCTGATGAGCTTTCAAAGTGAGTAAAGGGGGGGGGTAAAATAAGTAATTAGCCAATTACCTATTACAAAGTTTGTTCGCAACAAATAAATTGGATTGGCACCGACTGGAATAATTGCATCAAGAATTGTGGTGCTGTAAATCTATTTCGTTCCGATAAATTTTAGCGTCGTTTTTCTTTGAGAGGGCTCTTTGGTAGGCTTTGCAATGAATTTTAATGATCTACTCTCCTTTTACCTAGGATCAAAAAATTCAGAAGCTAATAATGTTCCTCGAGAAAAATATTGTATTTTGTTTCTAGTAACATAAATACTTCAATTTGTTGTTGTGTATTGTATTGTTGATTCACTCTATTACCCTAATTGGTATTGAGATTGTAAAAAATATTATGTTTTACTACATCAGATTTGTACCAAACATCACTCAAACCAACACATTTACACTAGCACTAAATAAATGTGTAAACAGAAATGTTTTTTAAATATCTCATTTTATTCTATAATGAGTCCATCCAAGTGGTCCAAAGGTAGTTGCTTCACCATTTTAGAAAACATTGATATTTTTACCATCAATTACACGCGGAATCATTAGTTCAAAATAATTTTTAAAATATTTTTAGAATAAACCGTTTGAAAATTGCAGCTATATTTGTTTTACCGCGCATCCTTCACTATTTGAATATTTTGAAGTTCAATACCTGAAAAAAGCCATTTAAAACTACAGTTTAAATCTCTAAATGCCGTTTTTGAGAGTCATTTTTTGGCATAAGGGGATATTAGAGTTGATTTTTGGCAAGGTGATAAACCTAGCTAAGCAGCTTGTGTTAAGAGCATTTTTAACCCTGAAATTTATTACCGAATTTTTTTAAACTTCAAATTTTTGCAATTTTTGATAACATTAGGCTTTAATATCTCTGGTGGGGGACTTGATAAAAAATATTTGTATATAAATATTTTATACTTCGTTGTAACATAAAACTACTGTAAAAAAATCAACTTGTATATTTGAGTACTTTCGTAGCTATGAATGTTTGACATGGTCCTTTTTGCGCGTATTTAGCAATGGGTAAACTTGAATAATTCATTAAAATTTTATTCTTTTTGAACTTTTTACTTTTAATAACTCTTTTTAAGTTGGTTTAAAACTTGTTGTCTATGTCCATTACGACACATAATATTGTAGTTCTATTTATAATTAGAATCTAGGCTTACAATTTCTAAAGTTTTATTATTTTGTTTATTGAAAAAATACTTAATATTATAATGACAAACAAAAAAGAATAGTATAATGAGAGAGAGAGAGAGAGAGAAAGAGAGAGAGAGTAGAACATGAACGATGTAGGTCAAATATCTTTTTGCTATGTTGTTTCATTATTATTTTCATTTTTGTTTAGAGCTAGTTCTTCGGTTGCGTTTTGTTTTTTGTTGTTTTCATCGTCTTTATTTTTTAATATCAATATGATCGAGCATAAAAAAATAAATCCAATAATATAGGGCTACAAAAATGTGGAAAAAAACTGCCTTACTTGAGGTAACTTGGTGCGCGATTATGCCGCTTGGTTTTCTTATCTGTGAATTTTAAAATGTTATGCTAGTACGTTTAGCCTTCCTGTAATTTGTCTATATGTCGAAATAATTAAAGGAAAATTACTATTTAAATCTTTCGTAGAATATGATTTTTTTTGGCATCTTAATCAGAATGGTGGAATGGGCTAGAGAGTAAATAAATTCAAGAACTTAAATTTCTCCATGCGGAACTCAAACCGGGGTCACCTTACGTAGGGATTGGATACGCTGTTCTCCTAAGGATGGGTAGATACATTATAAAGATTTTAGTACCTCTGGATGTATAAAATGTATCTAGAATGTGGCCGGACAATTGTGAGTATAGAATCTTTTGGACTTCGGAGTACAAAGCGTTGAATAGATTTTGAAAAGCCCGATAGAAATGGGACGAAAATGAGTTTTACACTTCTTGAGGCTTGCAATTAAAAGACTCGGAAGGAGATGGTCTCTTTTCGAGATGGTCGGGCTGAAGACAATACAACAGGACGTCCTGCCTCTACCTTCTACCCTCTGCTTTATACCCAGCTCTTCCACTCCTCTTTCTAGAAACCAGCTTCCAAGATACTCCTCCTTCGCTTTTCATATTATTCAAAACAATCTTTGTTGCTTGGGCGAGGGTAAAACGATGATTTTTATTCATAACATTTTTTTCGCGCTCATTGTAATAGTTATGAATTTTAAACAAATTTCATAATTTTCTATAAGAACAATAAAATAAATAAATAGTATGTAGGCAAGGAAGAAAAATAAAATACACAAAAGTTCAAAAATTGTATCTATGCCTACACATAAATTGTATGTATTTTACCATTTATTACAGTGTGAAAATTGTGAGACTTATAATGTGTTATCTTAGCCGCGTTAAGGTCAATTTTTAAATTATATATATTATAGAATTTAAAAATTATAAGTGACCTTAACGCGACTTAATATAAGATGGCTAATGATGAACCTAAACAGGTTCGAAACGTCGCAAATATAAATAATTGTTTTAAACAATTTTGGGGAGCAACACCTGCCAGATACTTCAAGAATCTCTTGATCCTTCCCCACCGTCACCTTTATATATATATATATATATATATATATGTTTGTGTGTGCAAAAACATAAATGCATGTGTTTTAATAAGCGCTTGTCTCTTGAAAGTCAATATCATTAATCAAATAAAAGGCAAAACAAACACACAAAAATTATGATAAAAAAGAATATTTCTTAAACACCTGAATATTGGAAAACTAATAAGTAAAGAGACTGAAGCTGATTAATTTTTCGTACCTTAAGGGCAATAATAGAGAGTAAACAATTTGACAGTCACTTTTTGCGCCCTGATAAGCACATCTCCAGATGTTTATACTTTAATAAATAGTAATAGACGAATGCTTGTTTTTTTATTGACTTCTTGCAATGACGAAGAAATTCTAAAAGGATTATGAACGTAAAAATTGCCAAATTCTATATTCCGTTATAATCGTTTTCTTTTAAGTTAAAAAGACATTTTATAACATTATTCTAATAAGGATCAATATGAGTGTAATTATTTGAGTGTTATAATATTATAGTTTTTTAATATACTTGAGTGACTATCAGCCTCGAAAGGGTTAGGGAAGGGGCAAATATTGGAGATCAAATATTTTAGAACAGAGGTAAAAGAATGCTGCCCAATATTTCAAAGAATCACATATCTGACAACAGATATTTCAGAGCACGATTACTACATAAGCGGATACCAAAAATTTTCCTCATAAATGAAATAATTTCTCGGAATTATATAACAATAGGACTAGAACACTTGAGAGATAAACTGAAACACATATGACAAACTGAATTCAATTCTATACAACTAAATGTAGGCTGCGTGAGCCTATGTGACACAACTCACTGTGTTCAACACACCAGATAGGGATCCACTTCCTAAAACCCTCCATCAAGAATATCTGCCCGGGTGCTCGCCTGATAAGGCCTGCTTCCGCTACGATAGGGGCAGCACAATTGTCAGTTCTCAGATCCAGAACTTAGTTTAAAAAAAATAATTTACTTTTGTAACTTAAAAGCGGTAAAAAACATATATTTCTTGAAAAACTAAATTATATTATAGATGGAGATAGTTAGCCGCTGTAGAGATACGAAGACAGGTATAGTTGGGATTCGGCTAGGAGAAAAACGTCAGACTTTCAAAAAGAAATCTGTATTTTTGGACGTTTCGACTGCAACAATGGCAGCCTTCTTCAGCTAAAAAATATATACAACTTATAAGTAAAGAAAATGTACGACTAGTAAGTAAAAGACAGGCAGAAATGAGCGGAGTATATATATCAATACAATAAATTTTAACCAATCTTATTTTTAAAAACAGTGAAAATACGATAGTTGGAAAGTAAACAGCATGTAGAAAGTGTTAGTAAAAACAGTACAAAAAAAATTAAACAGTAAAAACAACGAACATTTTTTATAAGTGAATACAATTTATATTTCACTTATAAAATAGATTTTGTTTTTCACTACATAAAAATGTTCGTTGTTTTTACTGTTTAATTTTTTTGTACTGTTTTTACTAACACTTTCTACATGCTGTTTACTTTCCAACTATCGTATTTTCACTGTTTTTAAAAATAAGATTGGTTAAAATTTATTGTATTGATATATATACTCCGCTCATTTCTGCCTGTCTTTTACTTACTAGTTGTACATTTTCTTTACTTATAAGTTGTATATATTTTTTAGCTGAAGAAGGCTGCCATTGTTGCAGTCGAAACGTCCAAAAATACAGATTTCTTTTTGAAAGTCTGACGTTTTTCTCCTAGCCGAATCCCAACTATACCTGTCTTCGTAAATTATATTATATTTTTACTTCTTTCATTTGTGGGTTTTTATAAGTATTTAATTTACATAATTTCCAATAAATTGTGTTTCATTTAAATTTAACAGTAAGTAATATATGTATAAAAGAAAATTAATTTTTCAGTAAATTCAAAACATAATTGTAGATACATATATCTAGTAACAGTATATTGATTAGCTATTAAAATTGTAAGGAAAAAACGAGTAAGGGTTTTGTAATTTAGACATTTGTATATAAGTTGTAGGTCATTAAATAATTTAATAATTTGAAGATCTGAGGGTTTCTATCAGTGATTCAATTTTGTAACTACAGTGAGTAAATTGTATTATCTTTTGCAGTCTGTCAATATGTATTTGACCGTCTGTGCAACATTAGAATGTAAGCAAACAAGTCTATTCTATTTTTGGAGTAAATACAAATATAGAATATAGTGTGTTTCCAATTCGAATGCTTAAGTCACAATAATGCTGGCGCAGGATCTGTAATATCCAGTCATTAAAATTGAAAATTCGTTAATAAATAGCCATTGGTGAAGTCCAGAGTTGTACAAAAGGTAGCATTTTTATTTTTTAAGAGATTTATTAAATCTATATATAAAAAAATCGTGTGTCTGTTTGTTCCTTATACAAATCCACACCGTTAAACCGATTTTGACCAAACTTGGCACACATTTACGTCATGATCCGGGAAGTCTCGTAGGCTAAGTGAAAAACGTGTACCAGCTGTGTTTCTGTAGGTTTGTTCCTTATACAATCCACACCTTTCGACCGATTTTGACCAAACTTGGTACACCGGTAGATCTTGATCCGGGGAGTGTCGTAGGCTAAGTAAAAAACGCATACCAGCTGTGTGTCTGTATGTTTGTTCGTTATACAAATCCACACAGGTCGACCGATTTTGACCAAACTTGACACAAAGGTAGATCTCGATCCGGGGAGTGTCGTAAGCTAACAAGGGGAGTATACAGCGATGGGGTCAACGATCTGGACCAATTTTTTTCTGGTGATTCTACATCGAAAAATAGTCGACACGTGTCCGAGCGTTCCGTCCAATGCGCCTTAGGAGCCGCAATAAAATAAAATAGGTTGAAAGTGTTTTATTTTTTATATCGAGTTTAGAAAATGATATCGATATGATTCTTTCGCCAATTCATTTGTTTTATAGAATAGATTAAAAGAAAAATATAATCGTTATACAATAATTTATATTTTTTCAAATATATTCAAAAATATGCTTACGTTTTCAAGTAAGCTGGTATTATTCATGTTTTTACACTAAAAATAATAGCAGATTTAAAATCAGCCCCCCAAGCAACCCTAATGGGGTGAATAATATTGAAAACAAAAAATAATGATTTTTCCCAGTCTGGAAGAGACTAAAAATTTGTAAGCAAAAAAGTAATGTGACATTTTGAAATTCAATATCTCCCCTTGAGATAATCCGTTTTAAAAAAAATTGTTTTACATACTCGACTCTATAGAAGTCATTATTCTGCCAAAATATTCCATATACCTACCTACATTTAAAAATTTTTTGATTTAAAAACGGATTTCAAATTCGTTTTTAGCACATTGAAAACCCCCTAAATTTAAATTTTGGGAATATTACAAAAAAAAAATGTATTCTAAAGGACCCCGCCCTTTCCTAATGGAAAATGGCTTTCGGTCAAATTGAGCGAAACTATGCTCATTGGATAGAGAAAGTCTTTCTGAACAAAAGTCTCCATGGGCACAAAACCCGAAAGTTAAAACGTTTGGTACTTTGGGTATCCGAAGTTTTCCATTTTTAATTTTTGCAAAATCTCGAGATCTCTGCTTGAAAGGTTTCCCAAGCCATTTGGCCAGCAAAAAAATACGTATCAATTATTTTTTGAATACCTTTCGAACGACACCACATTCAACACTTCTACCCCCCCCCCCCCCTCCACCCACGGGGGCGGGGCGGAAGCTTTTTTTTTTTTTTTTGCAATAATCGTCTATCCATTATCATTTGAAGATCTTTTTGACTGCAATACACTGAAGCCTTGCCTCACACCCTTACCCCACCCCTAACCCCTTGGGATATGCTCGTCATCATCATAACATCAAATATCCGACTTCTTCCTTGCTGAATCATACGTTATATGCAGCTGATCGATAGAAAACGAAAAGTCAAAACAGTTTACAGTAGTCTAAGAGACAAAAAGCGGCCCTTTTCAGGGCTACTAATGTTAAAGTCTGCTAACAGAACACTTTTTTAGCGAAAAATGGCCTTTTTTTCAAACATATTAGCTAGAGGTGGGGTGGGGGTTGGGGGGGGGGGGGGGTTG
The DNA here is from genome assembly GCA_946811695.1 of Gonocerus acuteangulatus. NCBI lineage: Eukaryota > Metazoa > Arthropoda > Insecta > Hemiptera > Coreidae > Gonocerus > Gonocerus acuteangulatus. The sequence goes on along the minus strand of OX328126.1, from coordinate 35,772,159 downwards.
GGGTAAGGTTGTGAGGCAAGGCTTCAGTGTATTGCAGTCAAAAAGATCTTCAAATGATAATGGATAGACGATTATTGCAAAAAACGCTTCCCCCCACCCCCGTGTGTGGGGGCGGGGAGGGGGGGGGGTAGGAGTGTCAAATGTGGTGTCGTTCGAAAGGTCTTCGAAAAATAATTGATACGTATTTTTTTTTTACTGGCCAAAAGGCTTGGGAAACCTTTCAACCAGACATCTCGAGATTTTGCAAAAATTAAAAATGGAAAACTTCGGATACCCAAAAGTACCAAAAGTTTTAACTTTTTGGTTTTGTGCCCATTGAGACTTTTGTTCAGAAAGACTTTCTCTATACAACGAGCATAGTTTCGTTCAATTTGACCGAAAGCCATTTTCCATTAGGAAAGGGCGGGGTCCTTTCGGTAAGGGGGGACCCTCATAATTTTCTTAAAGATTCTCCAATCGGGCCATATTTCAAAGAATATTTACCCGATTCACACAAAACTTGGATGGTCAATAAAGGCCCTAATGTGACACATTGCCATCCAATCGGGGTGTTTCGACGTGTTCTGGGATTGACGTTATATGCATAAAAGTTTACATTTTCCTTTTATTTTGAGAACCCTTTTTTGCAAGTACCTTTTGAGATAATACAATAGTCATTTATATGGTCAGAAAAAGGAGTCTTTCTTCCTTTGAAAGATTTCAATGACGTAAAAATCGGATTATCTCAAGGGGAGATATTGAATTTCAAAACGTCACATTACTTTTTCGCTTACAAATTTTTAGTCTCTTCCAGACTGGGAAAAATCATTATTTTTTGTTTTCAATATTATTCACCACATTAGGGTTTCCGGGGTGCTGATTTTAAATCTGCTATTATTTTTGGTGTAAAAAATGTGCAATTCTAGTTTACTTGAAAACGTAAGCATATTTTTGAACATATTTGAAGAAATATAAATTATTGTATAACGATTATATTTTTCTTTTAATCTACTCTATAAAACAAATGAATTGGTGAAAGAATCATGTCGATATCATTTCCTAAACTCGATATAAAAAATGAAACAGTTTCAACCTATTTTATTTTATTTCTCGGCAACTAAGGCGCATTGGACGGAATGCTCGGACACGTGTCGACTATTTTTCGATGTAGAATCACCAGAACAAAATTGGTCCAGATCCATGACCCCATCGCTGTATACTCCCCTTGTAAGTCAAAAACGTCCACATAAAAATCCAAACTGTTTGACTGACTCTGACCAAACTGGGCGCACAGCTTAGTCTTGATGCGGGGAGTGTCATAAGCTAGGTCAAAAACGTCTAGGATTTATAGTTCAGAGGTCACGGGTTCGAAACTATGAATCCGAAATTTACAGATTTACGTTATTAGGTTTTAGATTTTTTAATTTTTTTTGTTTTTTTTATATACATTTTCTAGATGTAGAAAGTACGTGTAGCATGGCACGCAGGGTAACAGCTAGTAATTAATATAAATTAGGCAGAATGTATTTAATCTGTGTAGACAGATTATCATGCACCACCACAGGGCCTTCCATGCAAAAGGCGAAATTCAACTCACTGTATCTGTGAAACACAGCGCCAGAGTTCTGACATATTATAAAAGGTTTTAATATAATAATCACGCATGTTCTAAGCGAAGGCTACTTTCTTACTCTTGCTAAAAAATATGTTATTACTAAACTAAGTAGGTTTGTCTGTAGAGATTCGGAGAACGACATTTTTATATGTCTCTGTTCATGTAAAATTCAAGGAGAAAAAAATATCGTTAAGCAAGCACTATTTAGAGAAAGATAAATTTAATAAAATACTTTTTTACATCAAATATTCAGCAAAAACGAAAGATAAAAAATTCTAAAAAATTAAACATGAATATTATTATTATAATTATTTTAAATAAATAATTAAATAAAATACATAATGTAATTATACTTGTCTTGTCAAATAAAAAATGTATTTTATTTTTTTAACAGGTTCAACATTCAGTTTTCCGTTAAAATATAATTTTTAAAATTTATGAAGAAATGTTCTCTAAAAAAACCTATGAACATAAATTACAACTTTCTCCATTAGGCCAATAAAAACATTTTTTTTATTATTTATTTCTTGTTTTTCGTTAGGATAAAGTGTACTTAACTATATAAATGTCGAAATATGGGTATTTTTATACCACACAGTACATCTGCATTTGTAAAAGTATATAAAAACATAAGTGTGTATTTGAATATATGTATTTATATTTCATTTTTTGTAAAGCCAATTTTTTTTTACAACAAAGGCATTAATTTGTAATAATTGAGTATCTTTTTATACAGAATAAACAATTTTGAAAACATTTGAACTTTTTTCAGATATTAATGGCTTTACATTTTTTATTTATAAAACTTTAACTGGAAAGGCATTCCTTTTTTTCAAATTCACTCAATAGTAAAATATAAATTATGTTTGAGTTCAATATGAACCTCCATATGGAATTTCTTCTATAAATTATATTAAACTATAATACGCAGTTCATGAGAAGGGAAAAATAAATTGTGGTACGGGTAAATGTATTCTATAATTAGTTTTTAAATCATATTATATATGCTTATTTATGTATTTTTTTTAAAGTATATATTATTGTCTACACTAATAAGTGTATTAAATCTCTAAAAATATTCCAAAACCAATATGTTTATTTAATTTTAATTTTATTAACTTATGCATTGTTCTTATTATTAACAGAACTATTCCACTATTTCAGATATCCTTAAGTTTACCAAATATTAAAGAGAGTAAATTATGTTAAGAAAGAAACCTATTTATTTTATATTTTGTTAAGAATAGCTACAACATGTAAGAATGTTAATACCTATTAAATATGGGTGAAAATAAACCAGCATGAATTATTTATTAAATTTTAATTAACGCGCAATTTGTTTTTATTTTTGAACACATCATTGTTCTTAGATCGACAGGATATATGCTGATTTTCGTTGTAATATAAATATCTATTTGACCGTAAGAGACATTTTAATAATTAAAAGTAACTGTTCTTAACGAACTCCGATCGTTTGTTTTGAGAATGCTATACACTCAGGTTCATGAATATATATATATATATATATATATATATATATATATATATATATATATATATATACATATTCATTTTTAACGTGGGTATTAATGTGAAATCTCAATAAATAAATAATCTGGGATGAATGAAGAAGATTTGAAGAACTTTTTTAAAAATTCCTTTATAAGTACAACCTTTAAACCTACATTCCAAAAGTGCAAAAATGTTCTGGTAAACATTAGGCAAAATTTATTCCAAATTTTAATCTCGAGAGAATATTTGTATATTCTGACTACTGCCACTAAAGTACAAGAATAATTTTGAACTTGTAGTCTTCCTAGGGACAGCTAGAGAAGGGTGACTTCATAGACCAAAACTATTTGCATATGAGACACCGTCGGAGCATTAACAACTAGTCCATAATGCTAGAGCTTAAGTTCATAATTAAGCCAAGAAACAAATTACTATTTTACTCATGTCATTTCTAGCAAAACAATAATTCTAATAATATTCTTTGGCGGGTCTCCCGTGGTCTAGTGGCTAGCGCGCTAGATTCATAAGCGGGAGATGGTGGGTTCGATCCCCACCGGCGGCAGGAATTTTCTCATCCCATGGCTCGCTGAGAAAATTCCTGGCTGCGCCCTGGATCTCGGCGCTAATGGCCCAGAATTATGTCGATGCGCCGTAAAAAAAAAAAAAAAAAAAAAAAAAAAAAAAATATTCTTTGGCGCTAAATCGTAGAATTTTGAAAAACTAGTATTCGTATAAATTTACATAAAAAAATGTAAGGCCAATGATGATGATTTACACAGGTATCTTATTCACTCCCATTTGGCACACTACGGAGATAGTGTGGTCAGTACTATGCCCCGGCCTGATTTTCCCCTTACTGCTTCGACTGCTAGGATCCTTAGTACCAAGGTACCAATTAATAAATTATTTAAAGGCTGGGTTGGCCTAGGGACAGTCAGGGAGGCCGAATCCAACCCATGAATGAAGACAACAGGAGATAAAAATATTTAGTGCTTCCTCGGGATTTGAACTCAGGTCCTCCACCTCGCCCTCTAATAGAAAATAATTTTTTATTAAATATAAATGTATACAGTATATCCCACTTACAATAAATTAATATTGTGGAAATACATAATTAGATAACATACTTATTTATATTAAAATTAGTTCCAGGTTTTTAAACGTAAGAAGAAAACCAATAAATGTTATCAACGAGCCTATAGGTGAAAAAACTCAATCTGCTACAGGCGGTAGTCGAACCCGCATGAGGACTCGGATGCACCATCTAACCAACCACGAGGTGACACGTATTTTTTCTTATTATTGAGAGATTAGAATTCCAGGTTTGGTGTCTAATTCAGGTATCCTTTTGATTCGATCATCCTTTTGGAAAGCCACTTGTACATAAATATTAAAGTTATTTACAATTTGTATTAAGTCAAAACATGCAATAAATGAATAGAATATAAACAAAACCGTACACGATAAAAATAATATAAGAGAAAGAGATACTCATAGAATAACTGGGCTAGGTTCATTCGCTGAGTGTTCTTGCCTGACTGATGAGTCCAGCACGCGATCACAAGAAGGCTTCCCGATAGAACATGTCAGCCTGTCTTCGTCTTCTGCGACGTTTATTTATTTTATTTTTTATTATCTTCAAGTTGCCTGTCAAGTTTCATGTGTAGCCAAAATTAATTAATTTCATGCGCCGCTTAATTGACCATTTGCGTACATTTCAGTAGAAGGCGATGTGAAATGGTCAATCAGATGCTTCGCATTTTACTTGAAATAATAAATAACTAAAAATGTACCACATTTTTAGTTAGAAATTCACCGTGGTATCTATTTTATTGGTGTGCTGTAAAACTTCTTTTTGTGCATAGCTACCTCGTCAATGTTGTTGTTTTCGCCTAGAAGGGGTCCAGTCAAGTGTTTGCTGGTGAACAAAGATGACCAGTCGTTTCATATGGGAATGCTATGATCGTAACAAGACAATGGATGCCAATATCGAGGCTTTATAGAAAATATAAATATGTATATGTATATGTATATGTATATATATATATATATATATATATATATATATATATATATATTATTCTTGTGGATGACCCAAAATATTTCTTAATGCGTGTTGTTCTTTTAGGCTTAGGGTCGGGAAAAAGTAGTACTTCCTTATGTCACACCACTTTATTTTTTCTGCCCTACATGTTTCGTGCTTAATTCATTCGCACCTCATCAGGGGCACTTCTTAGCAAGAAGTGCCCCTGATGAGGTGCGAATGAATTAAGCACGAAACATGTAGGGCAGAAAAAATAAAGTGGTGTGACACAAGGAAGTACTACTTTTTCCCGACCCTAAGCCTAAAAGAACGAAACGCATTAAGATATATATATATATATGCGAAAAGAGCTTTCGTTAACATAGTTCTTACATCAGTTCCACTAGGTGTTTCCGAGGCCGGGATTGTCAAAGTTATACTGCTACGATATTATTAGCCATATAACACTCTCGGCGGAAAAGGCAGCTGATTTGACCTAAATCTTTGTATTGAAGTGAGATATTGAAAGTATCAGCAAAATATATAATAAATACATTCCAAAATTGTTGGCGCTGGATTTGAAGTTTTTCGTCGAGCCATTTTCTTATTAGCATTGCACGGAAATATATTCATAAAGCTTATATAAAAACGCTTCAACAATCAACGCCAAAATTTCTACTCATCCGCTGAATAACTAAAACACATTTTTTCATATTAATTCCTTAATTTCGGGAGATATGTGCCATTAATGTGAATAAATAAGGTTTCGTTTAAGTAATAATTATTCTAAGCTTAAAATTGACCTAATTATAAGGAATTGTACTTGTTAAGGCTGGCTGAGGTTTTGGGGCTAGCTGAAGAAGGCCTGAGGACAGCGGTGGAGCTGGGAGGGGGGGAGATAGGGTAGGAGGGGGGAGGGGGCGTTAAGTTTAAAAGGGTCGTTAAAAAGAAGGGCCCGGCTTTAATTAACGATAAATCCTTCCTTGCAGGATTGCTTCTTCCAGATAGCATCCCTCCCTATTCTCTCTCTCTCTCGCTCTCTCTCTCTCTCTCTTTTTTTTTTGTTTAATGTTTTCTAAAATCCAAAACAGTGGTTTGGAAGGAATTTATTTTAGTAGTCGTATGAGTCTCAATAAAATTAAAGAGAAAAATGAGAATAAATCAAAAATACGTTTGTATTTAGTTATCATAACTGGTTATAATTATACTTTCTAAACAACTCTCCCCGGGACATGATTGGCAGGAGTAGTTTCGGAAGCTATGGGCTCGGCCTACTGCCATTTGTCGGGTCTTCATAGCATGTGCTAATAGGAAAAATAACAAATAGCCATATGAAGTCCTTCTTAGAAATGAAATCAGATGTGAATTTTCCTTAGTATGGCCAGAAGGGACTCGAGGGCGATAGTTGCAACTGTCACTGGTCTCTGCATCGTAAATGAAAATACGTATACCGAGAAGACGTCGTCATCACCAGTCTGCAGATGGTGCGGGGACACTGGAAGTATGATACATTGGAATGAAGCCGTGACCTCGGACAAAATAACATAAGCCTTTCATAATTTATGCATTTATTGTCCATAGGTAATTCTAAAGCCTGGGTTCGGTGGACTACTTGATCCAAAATCGCTTACCTAAGAAAAGAGTTTATTTACTTACCTATATAAATAGATATGTCCGACGTCACATCTTTCATGTCCATGACCTTCCACCGTTCGTTGTCTTTCTCCCTGTGTTTCTTTACCGCGATCTATTCCTTAGTTTTAAGGAGAAGAGGAAAACGTAGAATGGTTAACACCTTCGGGCCGGCGTCCTGGCGTGTTCGACAGCAGATTTCTTGGCTTTCGTACTAACCCCACTCCTTCGGGCCTAGTCCTATACATTCCTATACATATATATTGTTTTTTATGTGTTTGCCGAAATAACTATACAAAAGGAAGACTTGGGCCACATGACATTTTTTTTCGAAGCCATCCAAAAAAGTGAAAGTGTGATCTTCACTTGCTACCGGATTCTTTTCGAATCTAGGTACGTAGAAGTTATGAGATCTGTAGATGACATGACATCATTCAAAACGGAACGGTTTCTTTTTTCTTAGAATTGGGTAAATACGTCTAATTTTGACAATAAAGTTGAACTTGAAAAATTAGGCGAGGAAGGTATCCTTATTGTTTGGGACAGATTATGCCTTCATTCATTGTGTAAATACAACACTTTGAGCAAATGTAATTCTATTGGCGACAAGGTAAATCAAATTTAAATTAAAAGTAAATACATTTTAACTTCCAACAACATTATAATAATCCATTTCATAACGAAGACATATTTATAGTGTAAGAGAGAGACATATTAATAGTGCAATCATAAAAAGGATTGTGTTTTTCAAAGAAATAAATAACACTTTAAACTGTCCATATTCTATCTAAGAGCCCAATGTTGAAGACTTTCCAAATGCCACTCAAAAAAGGACCAGGACTATGGATTCCGAACTGCTCATCTTTTGATTGAAATGAAAACAATCCATTTAAGTTATAAAAGGTTTGAGGCTTACCTAAATTCCGAAAGCTGTAGAGGGATAACAAACTTAGGATTCTCTCCCCCCCCCCACCACTTTCTTTTATAACAAAACTTTTCCCGGATTCCAGGAGGCTCTAGAAGCCAATGCGGAAATTTGTTTAATTAAAATAAGAAGATATACTTTTAGCAGGTTTATTTCATTTATTTCTAGCTGAGGTTAAAATACAGTTTCATTGTGTTACTTTGTCTTCTTTGGTCTTACAAAACTCTCAAAGTCTTCAAACTGTAAAAGAATTCTTTTACTTTGAACCTACGACTAAAATGTTTGAAATATCTGCATATTTCTGCAAGATCCCCCCCCCCAAGATTACTTAACTTGATTTAATTCTAGCATTGTTACAAGAATATATTCATTTATTTTGATCTGTTTTATTTGTTTTTATTAATGTGCTTTGATTATCAGGGTCATAAGGTGTTTCGCTTAGATGGTGTTATGAACTGCTACTATAATTTTTAATTACAATTTTTTTAGACTTCTTTTTCTTGCAATTTCAACAATCTACAATAACCTACATAGAGAACACCAGGTTTTGAAAAACAAAAATTTCTGGCACATTAACAATTTGACGGATGGTTGTAAAAATAAACTAAAACGGTGCAATAGGAGGGGGGTTTACTCCGGACCGAAATTACCAATTTGCCACTACCAGCCGATACTTTTGTTATATTTTAACGAAACGATATTCACTTAGATCATCTACAGAGAAAAAGATTTTGTAAAAATAAACTAAATCGGTTCATTAGGAGAAGGGTGTACTCCAGACCCAAATTTCTAATTTATTATAATAATATATAATATTTTTTTTGTTCCCGGGATTCCTCTAATTCCACACAATTATGTTTCGCGACCACAATTAATTTATGCTGCACGAAGGAAATTACAGAGAAGTATGCTGGCAGCAGTGAGCATCTAGATTGTAGATGCTCACTGCTGCCAACATACTTCACTGATATTTCCCTTGTGTCTGCCAGACGCTCTTACACACCTTATGTTAACATAAGTGGTCAGCTCTTTCACGTGTTAGGAATCCTAGCAGCGCTTATATTTTGATCCCCGATGCCTACACGTCTATTATCGTGTATAGAGCATTACTGTCAAATCCCCAAACGACGGTGTTTATAATCCAAAATAAACCAAAAGGTATGCCCTAAAAATGCTGCTCTAAGTCACTATTCCAAGCGGACAAAGTCGCGGGCAAAGCTAGTGAACTAATATATTATGTACATCATTTGTATAAAGTATAGTTAAGCTCTTAATATCAGGCTGTACCGTATGAAATGTCAGTTTTGGACTTGCCGATTTTGTTTTATATAGGATAGGATTTTTCAGATGTATCAGGTTGTACCGTATGAAATGTCAGTTTTGGACTAGCCGATTTCCTTCAAATGTCTTGAAACTGTCGTGGCTCCTACTCCGAGTTCTTTGGCATATTCCCTAGTGCTTTTTGAGGGACAAGCTTCAACCATTTCTTTCAGGTGGTCATTGTCAAGCTTGGTTTCTGGCCTTCCTAGCTCCTCGTTGTCAAGGTCAAAATTTCCACTTCGAAACCTGGAAAACCACCGGTAAACAGTTCGTTCATTCACCACCGTTCCCTCCCCGAACGCCGTGTTAATGTACATACATGCCTCAGCAGCACTATGACCGAGCTAAAATTCATAACGAAAATAATACGGATTTCCGTTAAAGTCATAATTTAAGTTTTATTTTTTTCTAAGAGGGTCGTTCTCACAACACAGTACTGATTAAATAATAGGAATAAAAGAGCTTTAATTCTATATGAATAAGAATGATGTTTGTAAATAATGAAATAAAAAAGGGAAAGGATTAAATCGCAAAGTAAACAAAACTGACATTTCATACGGTACAGCCTGATAAATAAATATTTTGCAAAAATATATTCTTACGGCATATATAATGACATGTATGCACTGCGACGATAAGATTCAATGAGGATTCTCAATTACAAAAACTGTTTAAAATTGAGAAGCGACATTCGTATAAAGAGACGGAGTGCTCCGAAAAGGAGAACCCATTACGTTGCACAATGAATCAGAGAGAGAGAAAGAGAGGGAGAGGTTTGGTTTGGAGATAGGGTTTAATGTGGAGAAAGAGAGTGAGAGAGATGGAGATAGAGGGAAAGCAAGAGAGAGAGAGAGAGAGAAATAGAGGATAAGCAGAGAGAGGTTAATTCAGGTAGTTAAGAGGTTAGGTGATGAAAAGGGGAGGGACTCGAAGGTAAACAGGAATGCTCTTGGACTAATTTCAGAGTAAAGGTGTTGGCTACAGATAGAGCTGCTCCGCCACCCATATCTCACTTCTAGGCTACTATTGTAGCAATTAAATCGCAACCTCCGAAAATGGGCTTAATTCAACGGAATGAAATTGGAAGCTGATATTTCACTGCTCTCCATTTCTAATGGCTTAAATCTCCACTGCTGGGCAGTTCATTTGTCTTTCTTAGACAAACAATTACAAGGTCCTACGTAATCGAAGCCTAACGTGCATAAAAGCGGTGTGTTTAGAAACGCGAATCGTATATGATGGTAAAATAATAAAAATATTTTCAAAACCATAATGTTTTAAAAGAGAACCAGACGACGAAGGACGACGCATTCCGCACGATGGGGCCAAACGACATTTCGTATTTCAAAAAAGGCTACAGCCTCTAAATCATAACCGATTTCAATATATTTTTGTTTAAATGAAAGCTAATAAAATTTAGAACAACTTTGTCTAGTCAAATTTTTGTTTTTCCCCCTGTTTATAATATTTTATTTATTATTTATTATCATCTAACTTAATAACAACACTGATATCGTTGAAATTAAACATTAAAATCCTGATTAGACTTGCAAAAAATCAGATTGACGCTTCTTCATAACGTAAATTTATCTTAATTTAACAATTAGAACAGCACTAGATTTACCTGACCTGGTACAAATTACAATAACAAAAATATATTTGTTACTAATATATATATATATATATATATATATATATATATATATATATATATATATATATATATATATATATATATATTACATTAAGTTCAGTAAATCTATTCTCCACTTATAGCTACAAAAACATCATTTAGGAAATCAAATGCTATATGTAGTATGAATTTTGAATAGAAATTGCATGACCAGTCAAAATGACTGGTCTGGTAAATCTAGTGTTAATTGAAATAATATAATTTTTGAATGATTTGAAAATAGATTTTGATTTTTTCCAAGTCTAATTAGGATTTGAATGTTTAATTTCAATAATATCAGTGCTCATATTGATATTTGAAAAATAAAATATTATTTTAGGTTCGATTGTATAATGTCAACAGTTATTTACAATTAATTTAATAAACAGTGGAAACAAGAAACGAAAATCTGGCTTGACAAAGGTTTTTTAAATTTGATTAACTTCCATATAAAAAAAATGCATTGAAATCTTTTGAGATTTAGAGGCTGTAGCCTTTTTTGAAACACGAAATGTCGTTTGATCCCACTGTGTGCCGATTGGAAATATTAACATATTTACGTCCAGACCTATGAATATCTATATATTTTTAACAATATCTCTGAATATTAATCTTATACTTACAAAGAGAATAACGTAGGAATGAATATATGAGTATACATATTCATATTTACGAAATACTGATATCACCATTTCTGTTTACTACGTTGATCCCCTTGATTTTATTCCACTGTTCACCAGTGCCTCAAAATCGTGTTCTTGATTTCAAGGGCGAAAATAAAAAGAGATACTCTCCTGTCTTTCAGCATGTAGGTCTGATTTTTGAATGCTTGAGGCATGAATAATTAATAATTTTCAGGGTCAAACAAATACTTCCAACATCTTGCAATCCGATAATAAATTCCTATCTTTGCAAAAAATAAAACCTCTAAAAATATAAAGTATCGTACGGCACGTCCTAATCTCCCAATTCTCCTGAACTTGAAGGTGCACCACAAGCAATAATTTTTAGGCCAGAATTGTTCTTGATAATATCAGAAATATATTATATTCTAACTTAAACTGACAATAATGTTTTCTGTTGACAGAACTACGTTTCCATGCATCAGAATATTGAATCCATCCCTTCAAGCACACGCCAACCACATTTATAACTGGCTAATCGAGCCGTCCCACAAAAATTCTGCCATTTAACCTTCGTTATTCTGTCCACTACTGGAACTTCTCCGTAGTTTTTACAGAGCTCTCGGTTGCTTCTCATCTTCCAGGCGTCATTTACTCGCATTAGCCCGTAAACTCTTCTTAATATTGTTCCTAAAAGAACTCAAAAGAGCTCTGGAGCTCTCCCGCTTTCTATTTTCCTTCATCAGGGTTTCATAGAGCATTGCCCTATTGTCCTTATTTATATATTTAGTTTTGAAAAGTTAAATTGAGCCGTAATAACTCCTCTTAGCTGCAAGAATTCTCTTTTGTATTTCTATGGTGGAATTATTCTCGATATATGCTTATCCCTTCAAATATATACTTCGTCTTGGCTTAATTTATTTATCTAGCAGTCGCTTTAAAGGCCTCTTTTATGCTCGACTAAGAACATAAACGATAATATGATTATTATCAGCATAGGCCAAAAATTGCTCGTTTTTATTCAGAGAATAATGTTATTTTTGTAAAATTATTATCAAAGAAAAAAATAAATATTTTAAAAGAGATAAAACTCATTCTAGAGCTACAAAAAAAATATTTCAGAAGAAGATTTTAATTTCTCGAGGAAGAAATAATTAAAATAAAAAGTATAAAGAGGCGATGAAAAGTTGAAAATAGGCGTGCGACAATATCGAATGATAGGAATAAGTCAAAGAGAGAAAGTGAGAGAGAGTTGAAATTCCGGGGACAGAACGCCGGCTCATTACCATTTAGAGTGATTAAAGGGCAGAATCCAATAAATGTCTCCCTCATTCGACTAATTATTGAATAATCGTCGAAGAATTTCAATGAATCCACGGCCCCTTTTCGCGAGGGTTCACGCGTCATTCCGTTCCTATGGAGGCCATTCCATTCGCTCAAAACAACACTCAGTAGAATATTCAATTATTGTTGTGGATACTTTTCGCTTGTTTGGATTACTGAAAATATATCTTTTACCTAAGTGTTTCTTCCTCATTGTACATTTACATTTTTGGGTCTGTGATTTCATGAGACTTATACTAGGAATGCAAGGCCTACCTACAAGTAATTTGAGCGAATTTATATTGTCGAGACTATACGTCACGATTGTTTTATTATTCTCTTTTTATATTTGTATATATATATGTACGTATGAAATAATAAATTTACATTCATTCACTACACGTCGTAACGCGGTGTAGCTGGTCAAATATTGAAGAAGGGAACCCAAGGAAAGATGCGCGCCTTGCTCAATGTGCATCCGAAGGACGACGAGCCTTTGGACCCTTTGTCCGAAAGAGTTGATTTTTGTTCTTGTGCAAGCGAAAATGTAGCGTTCCTATGATTGGCGATGATGTTTTGCGTAAACCTTGGCAAGATCGCTAAGGAAACTGTTACTATGACCAAGAGGGTACGTTTTACGGCGGCACGAGGCCTTTTCGAATTCACGACTTTCGGTGACAGTAGTACTGGGTCATTGCAAGGTTTTAGAACCTGGAACTACTGTCAACTACTAATTTAATTAATGTGGAAGTTCTCAAATTACTTATAGGCAGATTTCAAGGCATCCAGCCGGCAACTGGATCTTGCGATGCTCCGGCATACAGTGCCTCCTTGGTTGAAGCATGCGTGCGAACGACCCCCTGACGAACAATGGCTTTACTCTACGTTCTTCTGTTTCCTTGCCTCAAAACTCCCCGGATAGAAAAACAATTTGGGACAGTGAATGTGGTCAAAGCAACTTGCACCACTGCATGAAAGGACATTCCGTAAGAGGACTACTGTGTCGCATTTGAGAGCCGAAAGTCCAGCTTTAGCAGACAAATCCATACAAAAGGAGAATATTTTGAAGATGTTGAACACTTAAAGCGACAAATCTAATGAACGGTTTTTAATAGTCTTACTGTCTTTGCATTCAGGACAGAACTATAAAGGTGGGCCATAAACGTTCAGTTCAAATCTGAAGGCCGTTCAGTTTGACCTGAAGATTTGGACTGTACAGGTCTAGCACACATACGATAAGTTAATAAACCACACGGTGGGGACTGCACAGTCCAGTTATAGTAGGCCCACCGAATGTGAAGCAAATATACTCTTGTTCGCACATGTCAGGCTTGGCCTGCACAGTCCTAGCCTCATTGGACTGTACAGTTTAACTTGGGCCTCACCGTGTATGGGCACCCTTACAGTTCTCTTATTTTTTCTAATCTTAGAGTAACGGCTGGATATGTTAAAAACTATTCATTATTCTTCATGCTTTTCGTATTATTTTTTTAAGTTACTTGTATATATGTTGCTTAATTATCTCTAGAAAGTCAACCAGTATCCCCAAAAAAACATAAATGTGAAATAGAGGCCAAGTTCCTGCCCCCACAAAGAAACACTCCCTTGCTCAAAAATATCCCCTCCTAAAACCCCGCAAAAACGCCTTACCATTCTCCACTTCAAAAAAGTAGTATGAGTTAGTGTCTTAATTCTACCTAAAATATTTGCCAATACAAGAGATGATACAAGAAAGAAATGTCCAAGTTCATTACTTGGAAGACCTCATAGTTACTTACTAAGAACAGTAAAGACACTTCAACTGACCTTTAAAAACACCAATAAAAACACTTATATCCAGTTACTAAAATATCACTTTCCTCAACCAGGTATATTCTTAAACTTGGCAATGTTTAGTTTTTCTCTAAAGATAATTTCGGCACAAAAAAAACATTGCCAAGTTTAAGAATATACCTGGTTGAGGAAAGTGATATTTTAGTAACTGGATATAAGTGTTTTTATTGGTGTTTTTAAAGGTCAGTTGAAGTGTCTTTACTGTTCTTAGTAAGTAACTATGAGGTCTTCCAAGTAATGAACTTGGACATTTCTTTCTTGTATCATCTCTTGTATTGGCAAATATTTTAGGTAGAATTAAGACACTAACTCATACTACTTTTTTGAAGTGGAGAATGGTAAGGCGTTTTTGCGGGGTTTTAGGAGGGGATATTTTTGAGCAAGGGAGTGTTTCTTTGTGGGGGCAGGAACTTGGCCTCTATTTCACATTTATGTTTTTTTGGGGATCTCATTCCTTTTTTCTAAGTATTAAATAGAATTTAGTTGCCGCATACCTACTGGCTTTTGTACTTCATATAAAACCAGGGTCTTTGGATTCTGCATAAGGTTCTCCTTACTGCTTGATATTTGATACCAATAATCAACCTACATACATCTAATCACTAGACTAGAAAAGTTAGAAGCTCTTCCAGATGACATTACTCTAGAGGACAAATTGATTGCTGTCTTAACTAAACTATTACACTGTAAAACACAGGAACCTTATCCCGAGGATAAAGATCACAATAGGGAAAGTGCAGAAGGCCTTCAAGCAAAATATAAGAACAAAGACGATACATTTTGGGTTTGTAATCCTAAACTTTGTAATTTAGATGGCTCGACTTTGAAAAACTTAGTATCTGCTTTGAAGTATATTATGCAGCGAACCCCTACGACTTTATTTACTACATTTAAGAAAGAAGTCACAACTATTTTTGTTAAGATATGTCGAAATGTTTTTTAAAACATCAAATATAGGTTCTCCTTACCAAGACGATTCATTTGATACCCCACATGATGGGTTTCAGAAGGAATGATGGCATTTCGGTGGAACAAAAAGTAGAAAACGTCATAGGTAATATGAAACTCCCGTATCAAGACCTACCTGCGTGCCAAGATTGGTCAAAATAGGCCAAACGGTGTGAATTTGTATAAGGAACGAACATACAGACAGACAGCTGAAAGGCCTTTTTTACCGAGCCTAGTGCATTCCCCGGACCAAGGCCTGCCTGTGTGCCAAGTTTGGTCAAAATCGGTCAATTGGTGTGAATTTGTGTAAGGAATAAACATGCAGACAGACAGCTGATAGACGATTTTGATTAGCCTATGATACTACCCGGAGAAAGACCCATCTGTGTCCCAAGTTTGGTCAAAATCGGCCAAACGGTGTGAATTTGTATAAGGAACGAACATACAGACAGACAGCTGAAAGACCTTTTTTACCTAGCCTAGTGCATTCCCCGGACCAAGGCCTACCTGTGTGCAAAGTTTGGTCAAAATCGGTCAATTGGTGTGAATTTGTGTAAGGAATAAACATGCAGACAGACAGCTGATAGACGATTTTGATTAGCCTATGATACTACCCGGAGAAAGACCGACATGTGTGCCAAATTTTGTCATAATCGGTCAAACGGTGTGTATTTGTATAAGGAACAAACAGACAGACAGACAGCTGATAGACAATTTAACCTAGCCTATGATTCTCCCCGTATCAAGACCCATCTGTGTCCCAAGTTTGGTCAAAATCGGTCAAACGGTACGGATTTGTATAAGGAACAAACATAGAGACAGACAGCTGGTATAAGATTTTTACCGAGCCTATATGCGTCTAATTGTTTCTTAAAACATCAAATATAGGTTCTTCATACCGAGACAATTCATTTGATACCCCACATCATGGGTTTCGGACGGAATTATGGGTTTCCGAAGGAAGTACAAAACTGGCACGCCCCCGCCCCGGAAGCGGAGTCAAACACAACTATTCGCGATTTTTCGATTTTTTCCTTTAATAACGTCTTCATATATATCTTCATGCGAAATTTCAAGTCTCTAGCATCATGGGAAGTACCCAATAATTTTGATGAGTCAGTGAGTGAGTGAGTGAGTGAGTGAGTGAGTGAGTCCTATAAATCCCGATTTTTGATCGCTTATATCTCAGAAACTATTTGATGTAGAATTATGAAAATTTCCAGTTTTACTCACATCTAGTAGTATAATACCTGTGTAAAATTTCATAACTTTATCTTTACCTGGTTGAAAGTTATGAGAGGGTAAAAATCGGCTCTAAGACCGCCTGTAATATACACACAGTATGCTTAGGCCGGAACTTGGCCTGGCGCACTACCGTGCGCCTAGATTTCTTCACCTTAGTTCGGAGGATGTTTACAATAGGCCCTAGGTCCTTAAGGAACACGCCATTATCCATCAATATGATTCCTCGAACTCAGAACTTTTATAATATAATTCGTTTTGGCAAAGAAACTCAAATTGAGACTGTAAAATGTATGGTTAAGTGTGGTCTCTAATTTATAATTTTGGTAGGAGATATGAAAAGGTTTCTTACATACTCCAATTATGCCTGATACTTTTTTGAAGAACGTTTATTAGGCTTTCGAATGTTTAACTTCCACTATCCATGATTTCGCAAATGTTTTAAAATATTGAAGAAGGTAAACGAAAAGTCCAAAATGACTAACTTCTAATTTACTAATAATATATATTTTAATATATATATATATATATATATATATATATATATATATATATGTATATATTGCCGGGAAACATTACTGAAAATATTATTGTAAAATGAATTTGAAGAGAATTTGTACCGGACTCATTTTTCTTTGGAAAATCCCTCAAGTTGTTCCCCAGTCAAGGAAAAATAGGGCAAGCAATTAATTGAATTTGCACGGAACACCTGGCTAATGAATTTCATGAAATTATTTAATGTACATTCTGTCTAGTTTAAAATTATTTTTGTTGCTCTTTTCCTTCATATATATTATAATTATAAATTTAAATATTTTTCAAGTGATAATTTGCTTTACTCAAAGGACATTTCTATAATGCATTTAAAAATACTTGAAATGTTATTTTCTATTTTCACAATGTACTCACATTCTGTTTTTTCTTTTTTTTTTCATAATTTCGTTAAATTTACGTTTAAAATTACCTCTACTTTGTGATTCAATTTTTACAGAAGGTTTTGGGCAAATTTTTGTCGTCTGTTTATTTTTGTATCAACAATTTTATTTGGATTATCCTCTCTTTTCCTTTCCACACTAATATACCTATAATTTTGTATTACATAGACTTACTCGTTTACATAGTATTTCGTATATTAATTTGTTTTATTTTTTAACGGCACTTCCAAAACCATGAATATATGCACCGACCATTTTGAGGGTTGTTAACCCTCCTAAAAATTCCTTGATTTTTTTTTTTTCAGGAGATCAATATTTCATTTCAGTTTTGTTCAAAGTGTAGTAATTTCGCATAATTATCCTTATCCATCAGCGTATATTGACATTTATTTTAAGGTAAATACATTATCAATTTAATGTCTCTTTTTCCAATTACCTAATTGCTTTGTCACCTAAAAGTTTTGACATATTGACTCGAACAGAACATGATGAATATTCGTGGGCTTTATTATTAGAGGATCTTTCAATCGGTAAAAGCAACATCTAGGTTTAGTATCAACAACAGTTTATTTTTAGGCTTTAATTATTAGAAATAGAAGATATATAAACACTAATACAAGAAATAATATAATTAAGACAAGAAGAACAACACCATTTATATTATTATTATTACCTTATAATCTATTATCATATCGTCCCTACCATGCCAAACTATCCAGTATAAAAGTCGGAGAAAACTAGCGGATGAATGATAGATATTGAAGAAGTAATATATTGAAAAAATTTCTTATTAGATACTTTATTTAAGGCATTAAAGACTATTCAAAAAGGGTTAGCGTTGGAACAATTTGCGACAAGCCACAATCTGAAATTTGTTACAGGAGTAAGCTCCACTTCTAAATGAATTGACTTTGCTAGTTAATTCTTTTAAACATTCGTTCATGAGTGTAACCTCAGTAGCTAAATTCATTTGGAAATTGGTAAAATTAATGGTGCCAATGTACTTTATTTCTGGTACATCCCAAAGGCTTCTACTCGTACAATATCACTAAAGTCTACTAAAACGCAGCAGACATATCAAACAAAGCATTTCAGCCCAAGCTGTGATAAGCGGAACTAGTTTGCTGATATCATTATCTTCGTCGCCAATCATAAATGTGAGTGTGTATAAATGTCATAGCTCGTTTGATAAGTTGAGAAAGCTAAAACCATGTTCCCCAGGGGACAACCGCAAAGATCATCTTGGCTAATGAATTGATAGCTAATAAAACAGTTAGGGCAATCAAATATCTAAAATTTACAGACAAAAATAAAGAAATTATTCCAGTAACACTGCGAATCACTACTCGAATGATTTGGACAATTTGGAATCCACATAATTCAAAAGTTCAAAAGAAAAATTCACAATATTTATTATATATATATTTTTTTTATTTTATTTTTTCCTTGGTGTTTAAAGGCCATTCAACCACTATTGGGTCATTTATGCCTCTTGGCCGGTCCGTTGGTAGCATCGAAAGCAGAGAGAGAGCCCGACGGCCAGCGGGAGGCGGACCCAGCCAAGGCCGTGTAGAGTCCCCCGTGCCAGTTTTACCTTAGTGGCAAGCATCTGGTGACTGGCTGCCAGGTCTATGATAGAAGGTGTGCTTGCTGGTGCCAGGGCAACCAAACCTTCACAGACCGCATGGGGGGGGGGGGCTCGTCCTTAACCCTAACCAAGCCCATCGCTCCCGCCGACCCACGCGCCCCACCTCCGTTCCGAACGCCACCAACGGTAAAAAAAGTAATTGTAACAAAATTTTAGTTAGTAAACGTTTTAATAATTTAAATTATATCAATTAATGATGGTTATACCTTTTTTAAAAGGGACTAATATGTTTTACGTTTGCTGTTAAATGAGTTTAGATGAAATTTTTCTCGAAATATATTCTAGAGGCCAATACTGCTTATAACAGGTGACAATTGGAAAAGATTTTAATTTAAAATGAAGAATCCCTAAAGCCAGCGCTAAATTTTGTTTTTTAAATTGGTTTTAGCCAGGAAAGAAAAAATATTAGAAAGATGAACTGAATTATTTCCTAGCAGCTCTCTAAGATGTATCAGGGGACTCAGTCGAACTCGCTCATCTTCATATGCCCTACATTCCGTCAGGATATGCTTTACAGTGAGGGGCAAGCTACAAACCTCGCACTCCGGAGGCTCCCCCCTCTCCATGAGATAGCCGTGCGTCAGTCTAGTGTGGCCTATCCGTAATCTTGGGAGGATTACTGATTCCCTCCTATTATCCCGCTCCGAACTAGCCCACTTACACACTTCATCTTTAATCTCCCGGAGTTTATCTCCCAATTCCATACTAATCCACTCCCTTTGCCAAATCTTTATTGTTTCAGACTTAACTATAGAATTAATGTCTCTGAGTGGGATACCTGAGAATTTAAGACCGCTTATAGAAGCGTTTTTTGCTAGCTCATCAACCACTGTATTTTCTTTAATGTCACAATGACCAGGGATCCAGACGTAATTAATTTTGAACCTATTTTTATTTAATTCATTAATACTGTATAGAACAGGGTGTAAAAAAATCATGATTTTTTTTAAAAAATCAAAAAAATCGGATTTATTTGATTTAAATCAGATTTTTTTTATTTAAATCGGATTTTTTTGATTTAAATTGAATTTTGTTACTAAAACCGGCTTTAAAAAAGAAATCAGACTCTATATAGAGAGCTGGTTATTACCTAGTTGTTCATTATATAAACCTGTAACTAAAATATTTGTTTATTTACAATGCAAATAATAAAATAACTATTCTAAAGTGTTTTGTCTTAAGTGGATAATTTTGGGAGCATAGTAGAATTGACGGATCATATATACAGGGGTTGAAGTTGTCCTATATTTTGAGACCGGAATTTCTGTAAATTTAAAGACTTAAATCAACAAAAATCATTAATTTTCGGCAATTAAAGAGATTAAATTTAAATGTACAGAAACTCTGGTCTCAAAATATAGGACAATTTCGACCCCTGTATATATAATGACTTAATTTTCAAAACAACTATTTTAGAAATGAAGCTTTACAGAAATATTAATCACTAGGGAACAGATGTAATTGTATTTACATATATTTATTTATTTATTTTTTTATTATTATTTTTTATACGGCGCATCAACAAATCTTGGCTATTAGCGCCGACGTCCAGGGTGCAGCCAAGAATTTTCTCAACGAGCCCTGAGATGAGAAAATTTCTGGCGCCGGTGGGGATTGAACCCATCATCTCCCACTTATGAATCTAGCACGCTAGCCACTAGACCACGGGAGACCCCTGTATTTACATATTCTTTTCTAAGTCGTAAATCCTAAGTATTGATTTAATTCTGCATGTTTTAAACAAGTTTTTTTAGCAAAGTATTTAAACAGGTTTTTTTTTTTTTTTTTTTTTTTTTTTTTTTTTTTTTTTTTTTTTTTTTTTTTTTTTTTTTTACATATTTTGTCAAAACTCCATATTTTTACATATTCTGCCATAAATACATATGTTTGCTACATATTTTAATATTCTTTTTATTTTGTAATTGAAGAAATAAAGGAAAACCGAGAAAGAAAATAAAATTTTACCCATTGAGTCTAGGTAACTGTGGTTTTTCTAATTCCAAGAAGGTGGCTGTATATGTACTATTTCAATACTAGGTACAGGGTGTCACGAAAATAATGGTCATCCGTTGGCCAGATGATTCTCCAATACGAGATCGGAAAAAATAACCCCCATATTAACCCCCGCAAAATTTACCTTGAAATGTTATTCAAGGTCAAATTTTTTTATTGCATATTTCGAAACGAGGAAGAAAAAACTCGCATATTGCGAGTCGTGAGGAAGAAAAATGTCAACGGCACCATAGCACCTTATGGTCAAAGTGACCATTAACAGCGTATACGTGGGCCATTCCATTACAATCGTCAAATGGTGGCCGATTTTGATAATTTTTTCTTTAGTATGTTCTACTAACATTGCCTTACACAAAAATACCTTGTTTGATTTTTTAAAAGAAAACATCTTCCAGTATAAAATAATGTAAGTATATTGAACAACGGCCCTCACAGCGGCAATCATTGGAGGACCTCAACTTCCTTCGGGAAGAACGTCTTCCTTCAGATTACAGCAAGTTCAGGAGTTGAGGCCCGGGGATCAGGAGCAGAGAGCATTGTTTTGCAGGTGGGTGCTGGACATGTTGGAACGTCATCCAGACTTCCTCCAGTGTGTATTGTGGACGGAAGAAAGTTTGTTTTCCAACGTTACCGTCCACAGCAGGCAAAATGGACGAGAATAAATTGGGCATTTAAAAGAATTTGGAGCTTGCTTTAGAAATGAAGGCTGAAGTATTTAAGCTGGTGAACGGGCACAATTGCTACGGGCGCTGAGTGATAATCTTACTTATTAAGTTTTTTTTTATAGTTTTTTTAGGAAGAAACTTTTTTTTCTGCACACAGACAAGGACAATTATTCTATCCTCAATTCTAAGAGCGACTCGAGGACTGGCTGGTTCATGAAATTCATACACGACCTGTGAAATCCTTAATGATTAATTTCAGCAATTGGTTAAAAGCTTATGGCCAGGAGCTCTTAATAAGCTTCGAGAATAACCTCATAAAGACATTTCTGTCAATTGTAAAATATGCGTTCTGGTCCTCCAATGATTGCCGCTGTGAGGGCTTTTGTTCAATATACTTACATTTTTTTATACTGGAAGATGCTTTTTTAAAAAAATCAAACGAGGTATTATTGTGTAAGGCAATGTCAGAACATGCTAAAGAAAAAAAATTATCAAAATTGGCCACCATTTGTCGATTGTAATAGAAAGGCCCACGTATACGCTGTTAATGGTCATTTTGACCATAAGGAGCCATTTCTGACCTATGGTGCCGTTGACTTTTTTCTTCCTCATGACTCGCAGTTTCGAAATATGCAATAAAAAAATTTGACCTAGAATAAAATGTCAAGGTCAATTTTGCAGGGGTTAATATGGGGGTTATTTTTTATGATCTCGCATTGGAGAATCATCTGGCCAACGGATGACCATTATTTTTGTGATACCCTGTACAAAAGGCATGTTAGTGGATAGCACTAGAATCATAAGAGAGTAATAGAGAAAATCCAGGTTTTAGAAGGAGCTACTGGGAATAAATTAAAAATAAAGTGAAAAGACAGTCTAGAATAAACCCCTGGATGGAAAAATATCCACATAGTGGAGATATCCATAGTGGCAAAACGATTAATAGTTTAGTTGAATCCCACTCTTCAGAGCAGTTGATTGTAGCCTTAAAATACACACCAGAGGCTTCAGTAGATGTTGAAAGATAATTCAGTCACTTCAAAAGTATACTCAGATTAGACCGGCATCATTTCACGTTTGAAAATTTCAAAATTCAAGATGTAGCAAACAATCTTCCAAAATAATGTTCATCTTTAGAAATTTTCAACTTTTCCACCTTTTATAATGAGTTCCTAATTTTTATTTATGCTTTATTTTTCAATATTTTAAACAGTTTTAGTCATTTTGTTCTATACTTTTGTTCTTTCCATTAATAATAACAGAGTTCCTACTTATTATTTATGCTTTTCTTTTCAATATTTTATAGTGTTTAAGGTATTTGTTTACTAAATATTTTCAATTTTTTATTGAATATTTCATTGTAAGTAGTTAAATATATATGTTCATATTTTGAATTTTATATTACATGAAAATCCGTTCCCTATTAATTACGTACACTAACAGTAATATTATTTATTTAAAGCTTTGAACAAAAAACCCAGTCTGTCAGCCTTTTCACATCTAATTAGGTAGTTTCTCATTTGACTGTGAACAAAAACAAGGTTTGAAAACATTCTTTCAACCCTTGCAGAAGTTGCCTTTCCTGTCATAAGCTGCTCTATTATTAACAGTTTTTTTGAGTAAATACAATATTTTA
This sequence comes from Gonocerus acuteangulatus, assembly GCA_946811695.1. Taxonomy (NCBI): domain Eukaryota; kingdom Metazoa; phylum Arthropoda; class Insecta; order Hemiptera; family Coreidae; genus Gonocerus; species Gonocerus acuteangulatus. The sequence goes on along the minus strand of OX328126.1, from coordinate 35,748,615 downwards.
AGGCCGACGAAGACTTCCAACAATTTAAAGCATTCACTTCGCCCACTACCTGCCAACGTCTTTTATTAATCTTAAAAGGAGATTTATTTGGAGAATTAAAAACAAAGAAAGGGTCATAAAAGAAACAGACTTTGAATAGATAAGAACGGTCAAGTGAGGGTAGGCCCTAGGGATAAAAATATAGACGAAATGTTGAAATGGCTGAAAAAAAGGCAGAACTAGTTAGATCTAAGTTACAAAAATAAACTAAAGTTAAAAAAAATAAATAATAATAATTTTTTTAATAAAACCAATTGGTTTAAATCAATATTTTTTTTATGAAATAAATTGATTTAAATCAATGATTTTTTTAAAAAAATCAAATGATTTTAATCATGATTTAAATCACTGATTTAAATCAATTGATTTAAATCGTTGACACCCTGGTATAGAATGTCGGAAATCATACTATCATGGGTGTAAATATTCTGTAAACTAATTATTGATGATAATGAATCAGTGCAAATAATGACATTAGAATGGCTAGGTGGAATAATATTTAATGCTTTTTTAATTGCTAATAGTTCGGCGGAATAACTGGAACAATGAGGAGAGAGAGAAAACAAGTGTTGTCGTCCTTCGCAGAGGGCGACAACACTCTGCAGAGTACAAATATGGCGGAGTTTCTTTTTTTATATGTTTAGTTAATGTTAGATTGACAAGCGGTGGTATGAGAGCCCAAGGTGGAATTTGAAGTGGTAAAGAGGTTAAAATGTTTTCATATTTTAAATTTAATTTTGTTAGAAACAATTCAGCTCTAGCGGGGAAGGGTGTTTTATAGGCAATGAAATAGTTCTCCCAGTTAGTTTCCAAAAGAAAGTTATTAATAGGATGATGAGGTTGAGATTTGATAGATAGATAATATTTTGTAGTTAGAATTTCTCTCCTGTACTTGAGGGGCAACTCTCCGGCATCTACTAGCAGACTTGGGGCTGGACTGGAGCGAAAGGCCCCCGTGGCTATTCTTATGCCAGAATGGTGTACGGGATCAAGCATCTGAAGAATACGAGGGCTCGCTGACCCATACGCCATACATCCATAATCCAGCTTAGATCTGATCAGTGACCGGTATAGCATCAACATACTTTTTCGATCACCTCCCCAGTGAGTGTTACTCAGTAATCTAAGCAAGTTTAGGGATCTATTACAATTATTCTTGAGGGCTTTAATATGAGGCAACCAAGTGAGATGTTTATCTATAGTTAATCCTAAATATTTTATGGAGTCAGCTGTTTCTAAATCCATTCCATCCAAGTTGAGTTATCTTATAGTATAAATATAATATATATATATATATATATATATATATATATATATATATATATATATATATATTATATTTATATGTAAGTATGTACATATAATATACATAAGTCCAAATTTACTTTTGAAAGCAGATTCGAATAAAGTAACACCAATAAACTATAAGTAAAGATAGAATAGTTGGGATTCGGCTAAAGAAACCTCAATATAATTTTTGTTAAAAATTATCTAATTGTTGTATAAAAAAATCTATATTTAGGACGTTTCGGCTACTCATTGGTAGCCTTCGTCAGCTAAATTGACAAGAAAAAACAGAAATGAAAACAGAAAAAAAGTTTATAATTGAGATAAGTAACAGATCTATAAATACAATTATTATAGATCTGTTACTTATCTCAATTATAAACTTTATTTCTGAATTAATTTCTGTTTTTTCTTGTCATTTTAGCTGACAAAGGCTACCAATGAGTAGCCGAAACGTCCTAAATATAGATTTTTTTAAACAAAAATCATATTGAGGTTTCTTTAGCCGAATCCCAACTATTCCATGTTTACTTATCACCTCGACGGCTAACTATCTAATCTTCACAACAATAAACTATGGGATACTGGTACTTTCTCTAAACGTATTAATCTTGATTTTTAAATGTTAAGATTATAATGAAGATATTTAAGTTTCACACGAGATATTCGGCGGATGTCGATGGTTAGTTAGACTAACTAACGTTTTTGAGTTGAAATGTTTGTAAGAAGCCTATTAGTTATGCACTTAATTTACAAATGCCGCCGAATTTGGCGATGAAATTTGTAGGATAACACCATCGATACATGCAATTTGCTCAGTACCTATTTGTTTCTACTACAAATATTTTTACAACCTAAATGCACCAAGCGGCACATTTTCAAAAAAAAACATGTAGTTTAAATCCTACATACACACAAGAGACTTTTTGGGTGATAATTTTTCATCAGCGCTATCAAATATTGCCTTTTTTCAGTAAAAATTGTCAGATTTTTACATGGAGAGTAAAAGGTCAACAAAAAGGTATTTTTTTCAAACATATTAGTTCAAACGTGATCGAACACCATCGGTTTGTTTTTATTTCCCCCCGGGCACTGCTCTGCGGCGATCAGGCCGGAACAGATCAAATACAAATAAATATATACTTAAATATTATTTAAATCATTTTAAAAATGTAAATTCGAACCCTAAAATCATATTTCTTTAAATACGTCGTCTTTCCTTAAATAACTAAGAACATTATTTATATCCGTTCTTAATAGATTTCTTGGGTGGTGTATTTTCTGAGTCTTAAGATGTCTGTTAGCAAGTGTTTAATAGTTAATATAGTAATGTATATTTTATTAATTAATTTACGTTCTCTTGTCATCAACTATGATCCTATTATGTCTTGTACATCCGACATAACAACACGACTTCGAATAGGGCAAAGTCATATGTTGCATAGATATGTCATTAATAAGAACCTCCACCTCTATATGAACCATAAAGTTTAGCAATATAATCACATTCCGTACGTGCCGGAGAATTGTCCGGAATAATATGAAACAATGTTCAGGCAACTTAACATTCCTCGGAATGCAGCAGAGGCTCTAACATATAGTCAGAAAACTGTAGACAAAATGAATCAACTCTTACAAATCTGCGTTTTATAATAAATGTTATAAATAATGCATGAATAAATATAAAATAATATAAAGAGACAATATAAATAAAAATAAATAATTCAAATAAGATTGGTATGCAAGCGGAAAAGGATTTTACTTACACATTGCGTTGGGTTGAATATGTGAACATAATGGACAGCATAAAAAAAAATCTAACACAAACACGAACACGGAACACAAATAAATAGATTTTAGGGCTTAATAACCTTACAGTTACTCGCCCAAGTTGATCCGCAAGCATGTTAAAACTATTTTTCCCGCCTTTTTCATGTAATGATAATGACATCACTTAATAGTTTAATAAGTAGAATAAATCATGACGTCAATCGAGACATTTCAATGTCTTTGGTCAATAAAGTCGAGAATTTCTTTCTTCTCTGGACACGTGTATAAGAAGAGGTTATTATGGAGGATAAGTTAGAAGAGGACGCGGCCTACTTATGAATGGGGGCAGCTTGAAACCCGGAGCTCTTTAATGAAATTCCTCTAGTCCACAATATTTAGAAATCTCCGGCAAATATAAGCTTCCGACTCCGGAACCCTAGCCTTCATCCCTCCCTTGCTCCGCTAGATTCAATTAGGAATTTCAACTTTATCGCCCAAGTCTGAACCGATTCCTAGGCAATAATTGAATATTACATTTTCGCCAAGTTATTGATAGAAAAGGTTCTATTGAGCAACTTCTTTTCTTGTTTCTTTTTTTTAAGAAAGAAAATATATCCTCTTTTTTATTCAATATTTTTTATACTTTAGTTCATGAGCTGACCTAATATAGTAATATATATGGCGGAAAATATTGAATATGGAGATTGTTAATCAATCTTCAAAAAATTAAAAAAAACAAGAAGGTTTTGTTCTGAAAATCAAGAAGGGGACGGCTATAAGACGTTGAATAGACCAGTCTTCCGTTCACCCTCTAAGACAAAATACGTCGGGCTTGGTCCGTCCTTGGATGGGACAACGCCGGGGAAAACCATGTTGGCATATTGAAGAGGTGGCAATCTGTGGATAGACCGGTGCAAATAGCTCAAACTAAAAAAGGAAGGGCCATGTCGACTTTGATGCTCCACGTGGCCTTTCTGCTGGAAGGTTCTCATCCTCAAGTTGAAGCTGTAAATATTTATCACTAGAACGGCCAGTTTTAGACATTCCAAAATCCATGACTATTCCTAGAATCTTACATATTTTGAGTACTTGGATTGTCTCTATAATAACAATAATGATCGGTCTCCGACATGTATGGACTTTCATTTATGTCTGTATTGGATCTCTCTTTGTTAGGGTTTAGGTTCTGTTTGTTTCTCAAAAAGTCAAAATTACATGGGTACATTGTGTGTGAGATTTCTGTGTCGTTTTTCTTGAGCATTTTTTCGCTAAGTTGACTCGACCAGTGCACAGTCTTATCGAGTTATTGAAATTCATAATTTTAATTTGTTAAAAAATGGCATTTATCTGGAATGAATTTACTAAAAATTGCTGAGGAACCGCGCTAAAAGTTGAATTTATATAAAAATACTGCTGATAGAGAAATTTATTCAACTGATGGAATTAAATTTCTATAAGTAGTAAGATGTTGGGCTCTGAAATGTTCATATGCGTTAACTAAATTTTCGATTTTGAGCTGTAGAAATTCCCTTGTGAAAGATTCCATATCTTTCTCGAATTCCGAAGGTTGTACACAGGTCCAAACCACGCTTTCATTATTCGTTCCTAAAGAAGTTGTCAACTTTTTTTTATTGCTCTTAAAAATGTGTGTAAAAAGTATAAAAACGTGTGCCAAACATCGTGCTTCAAAATATCAACCAGCCAAGGTAACGGAAAGGTGCGCAGCTTCCAATAAATAGATTAATGAACACTATAGTACAAGCAAAAATTATTTAAAGACCTAAAAAGATCTGGATACGATTTTAGTGTGATTCCGACGAATAAGTCATTCCAACCTAAGACTTTAAAATTTCCTGTTTTATTTGCGTTCGTAATCAACAAAGTGATAATGTTGAGACCTGCGTGGGCTAGATGTAGACAGACATTGCTTCTGCTATGGACAATTATTTTATGTGTTCATAGATTAGTGTGTCCATGATCCGGAAAACCATAAACATCTGATGTCTGCACAGACAGCGATGCAACATATGATTTTATATACCCAACAGTATTGAAAAATAAAAAGTATAAGAAAAATGCTATTTCTGTTTACTGTTTTTCTCCATTAACCAAGAATAAGCAATTAAAAAGACACTTGGCTAGGTGTAGCTGGAGTATTATAGAATTATATAAATGTCAGATATAATAAATGTTATTAATATGGGACCCTTATAAATTTCAGAAAAAGTCTTTTACCAAACAAAGAAGAAAATAATCACAAACAAAATATTGCCATCTCCAAATGTAAGGATAAACAAATTTATAATCAAAAGCAGCATATCGAGTCTCATCAATCCCATTTAAATGTATAAGGTGTTTATACTTACAAGAGTATTTGTGAGGATTAGAAACTAAGCTGAGCTAAGGCTTAGAAGTTTTCCTAGAGTTTAACGTTTCATTAACCTCCCTGAAACACTTTCCGCTTTAGGGCTAAGGCAATTTGTATGAGAGCTTAAGTACTAAGTGGTATCGACATATTTCAAATCTACACCTATCTAATAGTCCTGCTTACTGTACTGTTTTTTTTTTTACTGCATAACATGTAGTAAAATAAAAACATATTATTCAATGGTTATATAAGTAGAAATATAATAAAAATTAAATAATAGTTATTTCTGTACTTCTGTGAATGCCACAAGTAACTTAAATGGAAACGTTGGCAATTGATTATCTTTTTTATCGTTATTTATTTATTTTTTTCCACTGGACCACGTGAAAACCTGCGACTTAAGTAATACTCTAATATTAAAGTGACAACTCTATCCACTGTGCATATTGATCATAGAATAACGCATATTACCTATATGACACACCGCCATCCATTTCCCCTGATCCTTCAGTAGCATCTCAAAACCCGCAGGAACATCGTGCCGCAATAGAACATTAGAGACCCTCAACCGGAGATCACGCCCGTCTCTCTACCTCAATAACACTCCACTTCCAGCATCCAACGAGTTTCGATACCTAGGATTATACCTTGACAGACGACTGGCATGGAACCCACACAATTGACCGAAAAAACAAGAACTGAACAAAAGATACGGCCTACATAAACGACTCCTTGGACCCTCATCTAAATTATCGATACAGAACAAACTAACGATATACAAAACAATCATTCGACCAATATGGACATACGAACTTGCACTTAAAGGTAATGCAAAAACATCTTTATTTATTAATTTATGTAGTGCTTCATTTCATGGACAATAAGCACACTAAAGTGTCTTCCAAGAAACCAGGGAGAACGTGAAAATTGTATTATTTTACAATTAAAATAAGAGTAAAAATAAAATGATTAAAATAAATTTCAATTTTCAACTATAATGAATAATAACTGATTCATGGAATAAAAATGTAGTTCAGTTACCTGTCTTCGGAGCCTTCATATGAGATGGTATAATCCTTTAGTTTGTAAATATGTCAAGATACTGTCTATGTACTGGCTACCTTCAGCGAGAAGTTCACACATGTTGAATGGAATAGTTGAGTCTTGTCGTCTAATGCAGTCTGTTAGAATATGTTTTATTGTCAGTTCAGTATTACAAATTTCACATAATGGTCTCTCTTGTCTTGTCATGAGGTACTCGTGAGTAAGTCTTGTATGGCCAATCCTAAGTCGAGCCAGTACAACCTCCTCCCTTCTATTGGCTGGATAACTGGATGGCCAGTCTTTGACAGTATGTTTTATCGTCCGTAATTTGTTGTCCGTAAGTATCGTCCAAGAGTGTTCCCAGTTTTCCAAAATAAATGTCTTCCAGATCTGTTTATGTCTTCATGTGGAATTGGTCCGTTATCCATGTCTGTTTGTTCTGCAGCTATTTTTGCGTGGGTGTCTGCAATCGGATTTTTCCCTAGTCGCAAAAACATCGAACATTCACAGAATACATGCATTCCAGAGAAAAGTTCTTCGTAAAATTGTAAATGCCCCTTTCTACGTCTCAAACAAAACTTTTTACAATGACCTTAACATTACATTTGTCCTTGACCTTGCTAAAATCCGTTTCCAAACGTTCCACTCTAAGTTGTCTCACCATCCTAATCTTGAAGGTCTATCCTTATCTTCCCAATCCCACCCAGACCATCCTCCTAAGTGGCTTAAGAGATAGTAAACTTACTTAGCCGATTTTATTGTGATCATTACAATATTTGTTTAGAATGGTTGGCTTCTTCCTAATACTGTATTATTCTTATTTTGTTTTACTTTTCCTGTTTTGATCAACGCGTATATAATATATTTGTGTCAACTAACTTGATGATAGTGCAGTTGATATAGTACGTTCAGATTTCGAATAAACAAATAAAAAAAAGACCTACATGACCTATTTGTAATATGTGTGTTATTCTATAAGTTACGCACTACGGATAAAAAAATGTTTTATTCAATGATCTTATGGTACTCACTAAACCAGAAAGGCTTCCCCGTAGTTAAATGGATAGCGTGCTGGATTCCCATCCGGGAGAAGTGGGCTCGAGTCCCGTCTATAACAGGTTGATATTTTCAGCCAAGAAAAAGTTCACTGCTACACCATGGGTGTTTATAATGGGGGACAACCTGTAGATACCTCGCTAGCGATAATGGCCTTGAAGCAGACGCGTCGTAATATATATATATATATATATATATATATATATATATATATATATATATATATATAAATTTAACTACTTCAAAATATAAGTAAAAACAGACAATAAATAGATAAACTAAAAACCTATTAAGGGTGTATTTCAAAACACACAATAGCACATACACGTTGGTATTCATTTTAATACATTAGACGCAAACGAATTTTTTAACAATTGAATGGGTGTATGTAATTTTTTATTTTGATCCTAGCTTCTACATGTTGTTTTTTTTTAATTATTATTTTATAACTGATAATTGTTATGTAGATATAAGACATTGAAAGAATCATTCTTTGTTTTAAGATAATATATTATATTTGTATTACTTTTATAGTTTACGTATTGAATATTATACTTTAAGTATTGAAATTCATAAAAATAAAAATGTTAATGTGTTTTATAATACCTACAATAGACAGCGATGCTGAGATTATGGCTCTGAAAACGTCGCGTTGTGAGAAGCAAATAAAGGTTCCTGCGGTAGAGACCGGAAGATTTTTATTTGTAAAATGCATCACCACCACCATCCGGCCAATCAATGTCAAACACACAACCAACTTGCAGTATGCACACAGCAATCTGGGTAGGATTAACTTTGTAGCGTTCCGCCCGTGAAGGTAAACTAGATTCGGATTAACAAAAACGGAAGGTAGATTCTTTATTAGCTTAGCTTTATGTACTTAAAACAATTTATGAACATAGATACAAATGAGGTAAAATTCTTTAATCCGTGATCAGCACCACATTTGCGGTGGTGCACGTGCGTGTAAATATGACCTATTGGGATAACGTTCGTGAGATTAACAGTTCATTTTTAAACCCTAATCATTTCCAGATTGATTGAGACCAATAACTAAATCGAGTCCCCATACTCGCAGAAAACTAATCATTCAGTGACAGATTAAATCTACATTTTACTAAAAATACAGAATCAATATACAAAAATAGGATTAGCTTTTGTCCTATCATGCACTATATTTTAATTTTTATTAATTAATTGAATGACTACACTTCTGGAATGAAATTTAAAAAAATTGTAACTAGTATTATTATGGCGGCTTTAGACGACAAAATGAGTTGACCGAAAATTCATCTATTTAAAAAAAAAAAATTAGATTGATACTTAAATAAATAATTTGGCTCACCCCATGTTCCAGAACCGAGGCAAGCAAAGAAGAGCAGAATGATCAGCTCCATCATTTTCACTTTACGCCTGCCAGGCTGAAAAAAAAGAAAAATAAGCTATTAAAATAAAGTAGATGGAGATAGTTAGCCGCTGTAGAGATACGAAGACAGGTATAGTTGGGATTCGGCTAGGAGAAAAACGTCAGACTTTCAAAAAGAAATCTGTATTTTGGACGTTTCGACTGCAACAATGGCAGCCTTCTTCATACAAATACTTTCCACAGAACGAAACACCAAAAAGCGACAGATTTCCGAATGCGTCCACATTAACTTAAACCCCAATAACATTAATTACAAAACCGACAAACAAAACATCTCCCCTGCTTACTCCTCCGTCTTCCATAAATTGTCCTGACCTCCTTTTTTATCTTTGTTCCCAGGCTCCAGACAATTTCTCTACTTGTGTGTCCCTAAGCTCTTAACACCTTTTACAACCTCCGTTACAACCCGCCTTTACAACCCAGCAATTGTACCTCTTTCATCTGCACCGATTTGCCGCCCCCCACCCCTTTTTCATAACTATAAAGACCACCGGTGTTGTTGCTGTCGATCATACTTCTACCATGGTTACCTAAGTTGTCCTCGAGGTCTTCCTCCCTCCCCCCTAGGCATTCTCTAGTGGTATGTATCTATATATTAATTGTTATAAATTGTATTCACTTATAAAATAGATTTTGTTTTTCACTACATAAAAAATGTGCGTTGTTTTTACTGTTTAATTTTTTTTTGTACTGTTTTTACTAACAAGTTCTACATGCTGTTTTCTTTCCAACTACCGTATTTTCATTGTTTTTAAAAATAAGATTGGTTAAAATTTATTGTATTGATATATATACTCCGCTCATTTCTTCCTGTCTTTTACTTACTACTTGTACATTTTCTTTACTTATAAGTTGTATATATTTTTTAGCTGAAGAAGGCTGCCATCGTTGCAGTCGAAAGGTCCAAAATACAGATTTCTTTTTGAAAGTCTGACGTTTTTCTCCTAGCCGAATCCCAACTATACCTGTCTTCGTATTAAAATAAAGGTAATTTCCTCAAGTTAAAAAAAAAAGATTAAATTTTTCATATACATCAAACTGTTTAATTAAATATAGTTACTGTAACCGTTAGAACGAACAGAATAGAGTCAATCCATTTCAAATGGTCCAAATGTGGCTGCTTGACCATTTTTAAAAAAATTGATATTTTTACTATCAATTACATATGGAATCAGTAGTTCAAAACAATTTTCAATTTTTTTTTAGAGTCAACCGTTTGAAAATGGCGATCATCTTTGTTTCACCGCGCATGCCAATTTTGGAGATCATAAGCTCTTACGAAAAATACATTTTCTCAGGTAAGTAACAGACTCATAATTCAAACACCATTGTTTTCCTTATAGTCTCTTCTATCTTTTATTTCTTCTTCACTATTTGAGTATTTTGCAGTCCAATACCTGAAAACTGCCAGTAAAAACCACAGTTTTAATTTCCTAAAAAACTGCTTCTCAAAAGGCAATTCTTTTTACGAGTATGTACTACGTTATTTTACTATTTTTATTTTTTTTTCATTCATATGCTATTAGTTCATCCAAAATGCTATGAGCTACAATTTTAATATATTTTATTTACTTAATGATTTACATTAAATGCTTCGAAAAAACAAAATCAGTCCCGTAACAGGCCACAAGGGCCCAGAGGGGCAGATACTGTAAAGGTATCTGATTCTTGACCATACGGCACACTAGGGAGATAGTGTGGTCAACACTATGCTCCGGCCGCCTGATTTTCCCCTTGGCTGATTTGACTGCTAGAGTCATTAGCACCCAAGGTACCCATTATTAATTAAATTAATTAAAGGATGGGTGAGCCTAGGGACGATCTGGGACCCCAAATCCAACCCTCGGGCGGCAGCACTAGAAGAAAAAATCTAGTGCGCGCTCGGGTTTTGAACCTGGTCCTCCAGTTTATTAGTCGAGTGCTCTACCACTGAGCTAACCTCGTCCCCTGCTTCGAATGCTTCGAATGCTTCGAAAGGTTTAATTAAATTGCACATTCTTGGAACACTGGATTCAGTGGAAATGCGAATAATGAAAATTTGAAGGGATGGGTAAATATGATGTAGAAAGGAAGAGAGAGAGTAAAAAAGGAGAGAGAGGGAATAAGGGAGGTAGGGAGGGAGAGAGAGGAGATATAAGTTAAATTAAAAAAAAAATAAGGATGAAGGTGGCTTACCAAATCCTATATTGGTAATTCGAAAGGCCTTGTAAAGCCATTGTAGTTCTTGGCCCAAATAAAAATTATTATTGCTCTAGAATTTTACAGTTAAATATTAATGTACGAAAATATAAGTGAGGGTTAATATTATATGGATTGGTGATAAATATATATAACTTTCTTCAATTTATGTACATCATTTTGGGGAATCTGTTTCCTATTAATGTATATAAAAAAAAAAAAAAAAAAAAAAAAAAATGCTCTTATATGCAGTGTTGAATCTTGAAATAGAATAGAATGCGATATTAAAATATCTTGTCTGAAATCTTTGGAGAATATAAGAAAATTAACATTGTTCCCTCGTTGTTAATTGTTACTGATAGGCAAATGCGCAAGTACCAATAAGTCAATCTATTTCCAGTTACTTAACGTACAAAGCGCGGCTGTTCATCTTACATGAATATTTAATTCGAACAGAAATAATATTTATCACTTGACTAAAATCAATTGTTATATAAACAAAAAAAGAAATTACATCATGAGTAATTCAAAGTAATTCTCCTAAGAAAATGTAGCCTTTTTATTAGGAATTCTACAGGGTGTATAACGAAAGGCTGGCAGAAAATGTATAAAAGCAACAGAAGTTTTAACGAGTCTTCAGAAAGCAATCACATTAAGTTATCTACTTGAGTTTTACGCTCCTTTTAATTCTAACAGAGGCCGGATTAATAGGGAGATAAATTAACAAACTTTTTATATTGCCCAGCCTTGGGCTCGATTTTAATCCACTTAATTTATGAAGGAAAGCAACTGGTATAATGACTAAGTCACTGAAATTCTACCTCTGCTCAGCTCGAGTAGTCGTCTAAAAAGACCCGCTGGAAGAACGGAAGTTGGAGTTTTAACGTCGATGTTTAAATTTATATATTAAGATAAATTACATTGTGCTTCCGTTTGCTTGGCCAATATTTATTTGGTGAACAATAAACCCGCACACATTGAAAGCGGCATTGCAAACAAAATAAAGTAATACCGGGTTTATGAAACAGTTCAATTTAGACGGGGTTGAAGCTAGCTTTTTATTCGCCTTTTCTTCATCTATTTCTCTTCTACCGTGTGTTCGGTGTTGAGTACCCTGTCAGTAGACCCTGATCAATGTATCCTAACCCAGCACAAGATGATCCCAGACCATTTATCACCTATTGAAAGTCTCTCTGACTGTTGAAACAGAAACTCTTTTTTCTTTTATCTTTATGTTAAATGTTTATTTTATACAATAAACAGGTCTTTAATTCTTTATGTTGTGACTACAGGCACTGAGGACGCCACCTCTTCTCGAAAGCGCTTTGTTAGCGTAAAATATGGTAAAAATAAAAAACACTGATGGTTGGTCGTTTATTTATCGCCACATTCTTATGGGGATAAGATTAACCTGTTTGCTGCAGAGCTAAGCAAGGCTTGACCTTAACTGGGTGCTACAGGGCTAGTGGTATCTGAACCATCACCCAGGGCTGAGTTTTGAAAGGATCTGAGGGCTAAGAGTCATAAAGGTGTCATAGTTTGTAAAGGAAGTGCCTAAAATATCTACTGGCTAAACTAACAGTCTAATAGTTTATTGAGATATCGCTAGATGGCTGCTCAGAGGAACACAAATATGTTAGAGCAGCAGTTGTTCAGTCATAGATCTGTGTTAGTAGCACCACGGGCACGCCACACGACATTACGTGTTTCAAAACATGCTAGTCTCTAAATCTTTTTCAATGTATGTTTTTATTTTTATTATTTTTGTTTTTTATTTTTTTTAATGAGAGCTAATAAAATTTAACAGAACTTCGTCAGGCCAGATGTTTGTGTTTTGTCGTTGAAATTAAACATTCAAATCCTGATTAGACTTGGAAAAAATCAAACTCTATTTTCAAAACATTCAAGAATCATATTATTTCAATTAATTTCATTGTTGAATTAAGATGAATGTACGTATTATGAAGATGTCATTTTTTTCCAAGTCTAATCAGGGTTTGAATGATTAATATCAACGATATCAGTGCTGATATTGCGTTAGATGAAAAAAAAAAAGTTTATGTTTAATTTTTAAAGTTCCTGAATTATTGACACGTGATTTAATAAAGAAGGGAAATAAAAAACAAAAATCGTACAATTTTGTACAAAATTTCATTAGCTTTCATTTAAAAAAACATGCATTGGAATCGGTTAAGATTGAGAGACTGTAGCCGTTTTTGAAACACGAAATGTTGTTTGGCCCCATTAAGGTCGATTCACACTATACGTACCGTCACCGGCAGGCCACCGTCCAGCCGCCGACCGGCAAGATGGAAGCCAATGCATACCATACGGAACTCCACCGACAGGCCACCGTCCATCAACGCCGAAAAAACATCTCTCAGTCTGTTTTCTATGCGGATTGACTTAGTTTCTAACAATGTCTAAATTAAATAATACAAAATTAGCAATGATAGCTTTATTTGAGGTTATGAGAGATTTATTGTAAATTAAAAAATAAATATAAAATTTAAGTATTGTAAGTTATAGTGAGAAAATAAATTGTTTAATTAATAAATAATTTGAATATGTATTATTTTTATATTTTTCTATTGCCTCTATTCTTCAGAATCATTGGCAATTTTCAATAAAAATCCAAATAAAAAAAAAATGTATATTTTTCCGATATATACCGGAATAATAATGACCGATTTTCAATCTGTAAAATGTTTTTGAAACATTTAACGCCTTGTTTTTTTTTTAAATATAATAATTTAAAAAAATGTTCCGGTAAATTTTCAAATCACGTATATCTCTATAATGGTAGTACAATGACTTACAATGATATTCCTGCAAAAATTAGCTTGCCCCCTTTCAACGTCGAACTATAACTACGTTTTTACGGATTGGCCCTCATCCATTACATATTAATTGAAAAATAACTTTAATTATGACTGAATTCACAAGAGAAACATACATGATAATCAAAGGACAATTCAAATTAAAGAAATTATGCAAAAATAAATTGAAATTATAAACAATTATTAACTTATAATTATAATTGTAACAGCGATAATTGTACGTCTTGTAGTCCAACCGAACCAATACGTAAATAATAATAAGAATTAAAAAATGCATGTATAAATAATGAATATTAGTATTAAAAGTAATAGTTATAATTTTGAATATAGTCTGTTGTCTGTGCGGGTTGACCTAAGTCAACCCGCACAGACAACTAGAAACTAATTTCTAACAATGTCTAAATTAAATAATACAAAATTAGCAATGATAGCTTTAAATTTGGACGAAGAAGAGGAAACCTCTAATGTAAACAAGAGGCCGTGAATGAAGAATTATTATCAAAAAGAAAGTTGGTAGGAAAATATTCAAAGAGCTGCAAGGTGATGAAATAATATTTCAGAATGTCTCAAGAACTGTATTTTATAATTTTATCAAAAATATTAAAAAACAACCTTTCGAGAAGCAATTAGTCCTGAAGAAAATGGCGTCTGAGGGAAGGATAAATAAATAAATAAAACATTAACATTTTCATATTTATTTTTATTTATAATGTAAAAATATAATTTTAAACATAAAAAAAGATACAAGGTAGAATTTATAATAAAAAAAATACAATTTATAGAATATATGTTCATATATCTTATTTAGACTTGAGGTTTGAAATTCTCATAATAATAACTCTTTGTAGAACCTAGACAGTGAAACTTATAACACCTTTTTTAATTCCGTCAATGGACTATTCCCCTGGCAACATCAATACATTTGTTTTCTAATTAATTATATATTAATAAAGTATGTCTCATGCCTGCTGTGATGAAATCCTTTCCAACGTGACGCCATATTTTATCATTCTGTTAATTTTCACCGTATTTATAATCATCCATATTATACAGTTCTTCATGTTCGATGAGTTTTTCGTCATCCATATTCATAAATAAATAAAAATATTCACTTAAAATAATACGCAGTAACAAAAGAACCTTCTCTAAGAAAGGCAAGAAGCGAAGTGAATGTGTCGGCAGAGTATTCATACACACCCTGCAGGCACCGACCTGTACCGACATGTCAGAACATTCTTTCCGAGAATCCTACTAGTTGCCTGCTGGTGGGCTGCCGGTGCCCTGTCGTTGACGGTCCGCTCCTGTGTGAACTACCTCATTGGAAATACATTGAAGAATATTTTGCCAGTCGGCTGCTGGACGGTGGCCTGTTGGTGAGGGTACGTATAGTGTGAATTCCACCTATGCAGGCCGTCTCGGGGAGAAAATTCTGACGTGCCGGTCTCGGTCAGCGCCTTGAATTGCTTTCTAACCTTTCTTATAAATTTATTTATTTATTTTTTTTCATTTGTTTGGGTGCATCTACTGCTAAGGTCATTAGCACCCTTCTGTTATATGTTTCCCTAATGTTGAATATAAAATGCAGTGCAAAACTGCTGCCTCCCCTTTCTTATAAAAGTTTTTTTTTTCTTACTGTATATAATTTTATGTGTATTCTTAAATCTATGTATCAATAAAATAATTTGATCATGAGTTTTTCATAAAATAATACAATAGACAATTTATTTTTGTACCAAATTTCATCAATACTGGAGCATTTTTGAGCGTATGAGAGGCAAACTTTTCTGAAATCATTTTTTTTTCTTTTTTTCCAACAATAAAATAAATAAAAAATTAAAAACATTTCCGACCTTTTGAAATGTTAATATATATATATATATATATATATATATATATATATATATATAAATATATATATATATATATAAATATATATATATATATATATATATATATATATATATATATATTTATTTTTTTATTCTTCAACAATTCAAGACAAACTTTTCTGAAATAATTTTTTTAAAACATTTCTGAAATCTTGAAATATTAATTTTTTTTACAACAAAATTGAAATGTTAAAAAAAAAAAAAATTCAAAATTTCAGAAATGTTTTTAAATTTTTTTTTTATGTATATATATTTCTGTTCACTCTCTCAAACGCTGGAAAATGGTCCAAATTTTTTGAACTTTGGTACAAAAATACATTGTCTCTTTTATAATTTTATCAAAAACTGATTATAAAATTAAATTATTGATGAATAAATGAAAGTATACACTTATAATAACATGCAGTAAAAAAAAAAAAATGCCGGTGGCATGCCGGTAGCAAGATTGGTCAGCCGGTGGCCTGCTGGGGGCCTGCCGGTGACGGTACGCTCTAGTGTGAACCACCTCATTGGAAATACATTGAAGAATATTTTGCCGGTCGGCGGCTGGACGGTGGTCTGCCGGTGACGGTATGTATAGTGTGAATCGACCTTTATGCGTCCGCCCGGCGTACAGCACACACAAATTATGTTCTTGAGGACCTGAGTTCAAAACTCTGGTATCGGCTTTCGACGGTAGCAGTCGGGCCCAGGTCGTACCTAGGTTCAAACAGCCAGTAATATATTAATAGTATATTACTGACCACACCATCTTCCTAGCATGCCTTACTGCCAAGAATAAGATAACTCTGCCCGTTGATCCACTTTTGGCATTTGATAACCTATGTATGTACCTTAGGGTTTTATCTATATATATTTAGCCTATATATATTTTGCCTTTGAATGCAAGAACATGAAGACCTTATATACACCAGAATTAAATTGAATTATTTTTACAGAAGCTCAAATATAAGACGGAAACAGAATTACTTGGTATGTACATGGTCTTAAATAGAGTGTTTCAAAAATACAAATAATTTCACTCACCAAACAAATTGAATGGGAAATTGGTTTACAATAATAATGCCGCCATATGCAGTATAAATTAAACAATATCACTGGAATTGTATAAAATAAATTAAAAATAATTTAATTTTAATTATAAAGAAAATATGTTATTAATGAAATATTATATAGAGTGAATCTTATTTAGAATGATGTCATTAAGGGATATATAATTTATTATTGATTTGAATGATTTTTGCGCAAACATTAATTTAATAAAATTTATTTAAAAGAGATTTTTGTTTCAAATAAATGTATATCAACTTGCTTATAAGGCTTAATTTATTTTAGAAGGATTTTATTGTATTTTAAGTTATGTAGAAATGTAGTAATAATCCTACGATAAATGCGTGTCTAATACGCATTGGTTGGTACACTTTTTCTTTTCATTACCCTAGTCTTTTGTTTAACCAATTCGGCATTATAGTGTTAATTTATAAACAAAGATTGTATTTCCATTCCAGATTTGTAAATATCTTAGGTGTTAGGTTTAAGATTATTGATATTATTGTTACTAGATCATATCAATTAACACTAGTAAACTAATACAATTATATAGTAACCCCCTCCCCATGCTAAAAGATCCTAATCTTGTAAGCATTAAAATAAATAAATAAAAAAAATATACACCAGTATAGTATAAGGTGTGCATCGCCATGAAGCGGAACATCAAAAAATAAATTAAAGTCTTTCTTGTTCGTTGTAAAGTAATTTTAATTTTATTGATTATTTGCTATAGAGCAGATCATAAATATCCCATCGTGTATTTGCGAGAGAGAAATATAGAATATTCTGCCCGGGCAGTCTGAATTCGTGAATTCTCGAGGGGGGATGGAGAGAGCTGTCGCCATTTTTTAGCGAGGCGACTGCTCGGGGCTGGCCTGGTTGAATGGGGTGTTTGAATAACGCGATAAAAAGGAGCCTGGAGTGGGGGTGGTGATAGATGGAAGCCGGTAATCCCTGTATCGGCCGTCTGGACAAAGGAAACCCCGTTCGCCGAGGACGTCCGACAGATAGCGTCATACTACCAATTATACGCAAGCTTTATCAACCAAAGCTCCGGCAAAAACTCTACCAACTCCAACCATTTCGACGGCGTGTAATATACCTTCGCTTTCAGTTATTGACTTCAAGTGGCCTGTTATGTTCCCATCATTTCGGCATTAGCTGCACACACCCTATGACCCATTGGTCTACCTATACAAAGGATCGTCCTAGAGAGATTTGGAATTTATGGGATAAAGTGATTAAAAATGATAAATGTCAGAGAATTGTTTAGTTGGCATCGTTACCCCACTAACCACGCAGTATTTGTATATTCATAATGGTGGTGAGTTCCGGAAAATTTTGTCTTTAAGCTTACAAATAGACCGTTTTTTGACATTTGAAGAAGTTTGCGTAAGCCTTTCACAACTGCGTTAGAGGCTTTATGGAATAACCTTCCGCTTGTAATATATCATTTAAAAGTAATTTAGAAAATCCTTGTATTATATGACACAATGATTACTGTTGACTGGCGAGGAAAAATGGATTCTTTACGAAAAAGTTGCAGGTAAAATCTTGAGGATTGCCTGGAACAGCACCTCTAGCAAAGCCAAGGATGAATGCGTTTGTTTTAGCACTTCCCTCCGAAGTAAATCAGCTATTGATATTGAACTCATGACGGAATTGTTCAAAACTTTATTCAAATCTTTATTGATCCTTCCTAACAGACAAGCAAAATTACCCCTGTTAAAATGTATGTATGTATATATATATATTCTTTTTTATCCTAGGAGGCATGGGGTCATTAAAGCAGTCTTCCTTTATTACACCACTTTATTTATTGGGCCCGACATGTTTCGGGCATCTTTTCTTCGCACCTCTTCAGGGGCACTTCTTGCAAGGAAGTCCTCCCGTTACCAAGTACTCCCTCTGGAGTCCGGCTATATATATAGCCGCCAGAGGTTTTGTTATTTCGTTACGAAACTTGGTATACAGCGTTCACTTCCCAACCATTGAAGGAGTTCGTTAACCACCAAAATCTGCCTCCCGGAGGGGGGGGGGGTTTAAAAATTCGAACACGCCAGCCGTACTTTTGAAAAAAATATGTTGTAAAAGTAAACTAAATTCCTTTATTAGTAAGGGCAGTACACTCCAAAGAAAAATTATTAATTTGCTCATAACGGTCGTAATTTCTGTTATATTATAACGAAACTCGGAATACTTCTTGGTTATCTAATTAGAAAGAAGTAAATGAATCCGCAATGAGGTTTACGTTGTACTGTGTATTGATACTTCGTAATATGAATGACTTTTCCAGCGAAACGTAAGTTGGCAAAGCTACCACTAGGAGTGTCACTGTCTTGATATTACTTATCACTTCCTACTACTAGGGTTGCTGTATCCCGTTCCTGAGTCAGGTCAAAACACGAAAATGTGAAGTGTTTTTTTTTTTTTTTTGTATTTATTAGGTAGTTTAGTACCACACATACACAACAAAGGAAATTAAATAAAAATTAATAATTGAAATAATTTGATTGAGCATCTCACCACAAATGAAAAAGAAAAGAACTATTCATGTTTTTATTTTATTTACATAGGTTATTTTAAGCAAATTATTCAGGGATGCAGTCTACACTAACCAAATTATGAGGAAAGTGCTTAGTTATGCTCCTCCTGCGTGATGGACTTATAAACATTAATTAAAATAAACATCAACTCTCAGAGGCCCTTAAGGAGGAATGGCTGAAAACCGATCCAAATTTTACAAGAAAACTAGTTAGCACAATGAACAGTCGTCTGAGTGAGGTAATAACAAATAAGGGAGGTCCCACTAATCATTAGGTAATTTTTGTTAAATATTTGAATTGATAATTATTATATTATTTGCCGCGTATGCAGAATTTTTTGGCGAAATTTATTGTTACTTTTTCTATATTATTTTTTATTGGAGTTATAAAAATTTTTAAAATGTACCAAATTCATCAAAAGAGCTTATATTTAAAAGGAAAAAATAAATAAATTGTTTCATGTTTTATTTCTCTTTCGCTTTTAACCCTCTTTTTTGATTAAAACAAAATAATCATAAGTGTATGTAGACTTTTTTTACTAACTGTATAAATAAATATAAACTACCTTTTAAATAGATTTGTAGAAGAATGAAAACGAACACATAGAGAAATAGGAGGGAAACTGGACAGTTTCAGAAAATATAAATGGTCGAAGAGAGAAGCGCCCCCTCATCCGTCGCTGTTCACTGTGCTAATGTTGGTGTAGGGCTGTATCATCCGTCAGTGTAAAACAAACGCCCGATACATCAGTTTTCCCTGGCATCCCCCTTGTCGGTAGGCTAGGAACACTCTCTCTCACACAATCCAATATGTCACCTAACTACAGTACTTTCAATATCACTCTCTATTAGTCTTCATTTCACTCTTTAATACGAAGAAGATATTGCTTTCTGCTGAAAGGAAAAATTTTGGTGGTTTATGTTAACAAATTCCCGAAACCTTTTAGGCAATTCTGTAGGATTGTAGTCATTTGTTAAGTTAAATATTTTCGAGCTAAATTAAATTAAATTTAAATAAGCATTTTCAGTCAACAAGCAAGCTAGCATTCATTTATTTTTCTTCTTTTAAAACAATATAACCTCCAAAACATATGATCGAACATATGATCTAATTACATTTAACAACATATGATCTAAATACAATTAAATATATTCCTAACATCTCCCTCTTCATTGATAACGTCCAAAGATAAAGTTTAGGCCCTAATAAATCGTCTATTCCTTAGATAGAGCCTTCCATTCACTTCTACTTGATACCTTCTTATTCCTTCCTTCTTCACTACCTTTCCTTCAATCCAAGGATCGCCTTGGTTCTGTGGATGCAGCTTCACCCAGACCTTCTGTCCTTCAACTAGCTCTGGTAGAATTTGGGATCCATGATCGTAGGCAGTCTTGTATTTCTTCTTTCTGAACTTTCTGTAAAACATCCTTCTTCATCGAGTCTGGTACAACAATTCTGTCGCCTTTTAATATCACTCCGTCTTCTACATATAATTCGTCCCGAAAACTCCAGAAAGGTCGAACGGAATCTGGGAGCAACAAATTCGCGAAACCTTTTAGGTAATTCTGTAGGATTGTAGTCATTGAAGTTGAAATCCACCAATCCACATCTTTATAATGCTCTCCAAGATGGGATAATATTTTTCTTTTTGTAACCAAAATAATTATATAATATTCAGTGCTAAGAAAAAGGATTTTTTATGATTAACACGTTGGCTTCCGCAAGAAATTTCTGTGGTTAGTCGTAGGCTCGGTACGGGACACATGTGTCCCGTAAGGATTCCGACTACTGAGTGTTACGGGACAAATTAAACAAATATCTATACATATATATAGTTCTCAGGAAGTAAAAAAAAAAATCCTGAAAGTTATTGCTTAATATTTTTGTTACTAAAGGTTATATGATAACTAGTTTGAAGCAGATGTAGGTTTATATAATAAACTAAGGACTACTGGATCATGCAAAATATGTGCCTACGTTATGTTCTCAAACTTTACAAGTATTATATACAGAAATCGTAAGAATCAAGTTAAATAAAAAATTAAAAAAAATCGTTTGAACAAGTTTCAGCAGTTAACAAGGCGTAACGAATAAGTGAAACAAAGCAAATATTGTAGTTCAAATATTTTTTTTAATAATCCTTTCTTAATTATTCTATTGGGCTTCATGATAGATACCTATTATAACAATTTAGGCAGTAACCCGGATTCCCTTCACACTCTGCACAAAACGTATACACTTTTTTATTAGGCAGGGTACGTGACACTGGAGTCCCACATGCCCATTTCGTTCACTTGTGTACGTTACGGTACATATCTGTCCGTAGTTTCTAATAGTTTCTTTAATTTCTGTGCATCTAATGGACTATGTGTTGTTTTTAATTTTTTTTTTTTTTAATTTTTTCGGCAAGTTACAGCCATCGTAGATCGTACATTTGGTCCGCCGTACCTCAGTGGAAGCCAGTACGGGACATACTCGTCCACATGTCCTGTAACGAAGCAAACAAGTTAAAAGCAAAATTGGTCTGTATTAAGCGTTTCTTTTTTTTTTTTTTTCCAACAACTCTTTTTACTTGGCAGACAACTTATATGAGAAATTGAGCAAGATTTGAATATTAGGAGTTTATATATATGTATACATATTTTTTTTTTTTTTTTTTTTTTTTTTTTTTTTTTTAGTAATACGTTTATTTAACATCTGTACATTTGGAGAGTACATTAGTTAAGTTTGCTCTCAGATAAAAATAATAATTATATACAGAATTGAGTTGAAATACAAAATAAATAAAAAAACAAATAAGCAAATAAATAAAAAATAAAATAAAAAATAAAAAAAATAATAAAAAAAAAGAAAAAAAAAGAAATAAAAAGTACATAAAAAACAAAACAAACAAAAACAATGAATAGGAAATAATAATAAAAATAATAACACCATAATAATAACACTTTTGGAAGGAGCCAATCAATACTGGCACTTCCTACTTAGAATAATGTTTTGTCCCTATTCAGTTAATTGATCACGAGGCCAATGTCTCTTGAGCCTTCTAGGCGGATTTTTGGGGTGAGTTTGGGAGGAAAGTGTTTGTGCTCTAGGATTGGGATGGAAGGACAGTTTGGAATGAAACGTTAGGAAGCGGGATTTTGCCAGTTCTTGAACGAAAGGGATGTTGAGGTCACTATGAAGGGTTTTATTGGAAACATAGAAAGGAGCATTAACTATTTTGCGGAGGACTTTGGATTGGAATGCCTGTATTCTCTGTATGTTAGAAGTTTTAGTTGTACCCCAGAGTTCAAGTCCGTAAGTCCAAATAGGTCGGATTATGGTTTTGTAAACAATGAGTTTGTTGTGTATTGTCAGTTTTGATGAAGGTCCCAGTAGTCGTCGTAAGAGTCCGTATCTCCTGTTCAGTTCCTGTCTTTTCAGTCGGGTGTGTGGGTTCCAAGTGAGTCTACTGTCCAGTAATAATCCCAGGTAGCGCACTTCGTTGGATATGGGGAGTTCGTGGCTGAATATGATGACTGGAGGGCAGGTTCTCTTATTGAGGGTGAATGTGATTTGGCAGCATTTCTCAGGATTCACCTTTATTTTCCACTTGTTGCACCAGTGCTCGACAGATTCCAGATGTTCTTGTAGATAACAGGAAGCAGTTACGGGGTCAGGAGAGGAGGAAAATATGGCTGTATCATCAGCATAGGTAGTTAAGTGGGTGCTGGGGTGGGTAGGGATGTCTGCGGTGTATAAAAGGTAGAGGAGAGGACCAAGAATACTTCCCTGTGGTACTCCGGAGGAAATGGGATGGGAACTAGACAATGCGGAACCGGATCTTACTTGGAAGGAGCGGTTAGATAGATAGGATTGCAGGATTAGGAAATATGTGTGAGGAAGTATGCGCTTTATTTTGTATAACAACCCCGGGTGCCAAACACGATCGAACGCTTGGGCGACGTCGAGAAAGGCACTCGTGCAGTAGATTCTACTTTCAAGCGCGTGGGATATGGTGTCAACAACGCTGAAGCATTGTTGGATGGTTGAATGCTGAGGACGAAAACCAAACTGGTGATCTGGTAAGGAATTTGGAGGGATCGTGGACAGAATTCTTTTAAGGAGAAGTTTTTCAAATATCTTGGATATAATTGGGAGCAAACTGATAGGGCGATAGGAAGATGGATTCTTGGGAGATTTCTGAGGTTTAGGTATAAGGATTATTATCGAATGTTTCCATGGATTTGGGAAGTGGGTAGTACGTAGGATTGAATTGAATATGTAGGCGAGGAAAATAATTGCTTTGTGAGGTAGATTTTTTAGGTTTAGGGCTGTTATAAGGTCGTAACCGGGAGATTTTCTTGGGAGGTGTCTGATAATGTATTTAACTTCTGCAGGATGGAATGCTTTAGGAGGCAGGGAGAGTGGAAGAGGGGTATTCAGGTAATCTTGTATTTCTAGGTCTTGGGAGGAGCTGGTTTCTGGATGAGGGGAAAAAGTAGATTCCAGATGGGAAGCGAATAGTTCGGCTTTATCTTCATCACTTCTAGCCCAAGTTCCGTCGCTGCGTTGAGGAACGGAATGGAATTTTAGGATTTTACGGGTGGCTTGCCAGAGAGAGTTGTCTTCGGTGGTGAGTGATTGGAGGTAATCATTAAAGGATTCAGATCGGAATTCGGATAAGGCTTTTTTTAGGAGACGAGTAAGTCGATTGAAGGAAGTGTGGTCGGATGGGTAACGAGACCTCTGCCAGCGAGCCCTTGCTTGGCGCTTAGCTGACAAGAGATTAAGGATGTGGTCTGGGAGTTGAGGCTTAGGGTGAAAAGGGAGACGAGTTCTTGGCCTGCTTGAGCTCAGAGCACTGTCTTGTATGGCTTTTGTGAACATCAAAACAGCCTCATCCACGTCGGATGAAGTTTTCAAGGGAACATTGAGATCTATGAGTTGAGAGAGTTGTTGACGAAACAACTCCCAGTTCATAGGCCCTGGTGTGAGAGTGGGATTGCTGGAGCGTGGTAGAGGAGAGGTATTCAGGACGAGTAGGATGGCTGAGTGATCGGATGAGAGTTCAAGCAGTGACTGAACCGAGTATGATATTCCTCGTAGGCCAGAAGTGATGAAGAAATCGACAAGGTCGGGAGTGCGAGAGGGATCGGTTGGCCAATATGTAGGAGAATCAGAGGAAATGGTGTCATAATTTTGGGATTGAAGGATGTCATAAAGAATTCTGCCACGAGGATTGGTAAGACGGCTTCCCCATCTGGGATGTTTCGCATTGAAATCAGCCCCTATGAGAAAGTGAGGACCAAAGGATTGGAATAGAGTGAGGAATTCAGGTTGGTAAATGGTAAAATTTGGAGAGAAATACGCCGCAGAAACAATTATATTGTAGGATGAAAGGGAAAGGGAAATTGAACTTACCTGCATGCTGTCTGTCGAGAGAGTGGAGTGCAAAAAGTGAGCCAAAGAACTTTTCACCATTACTGCTGCTCCATGCCGGGAATCGGAGGGATGGTCTGCCCTGTAGCACACATAGCCTGGGATTGAGAAGTAGTTTGTGGTAAGTAGGTGTGTTTCTGTAATTAGTGCGATGTCGATGTTTCTTTCTGTAAGTAGGAGTTCAAGCTCGAGTCGTCGTGAGATAAGTCCGTTAGCATTCCATAGGATTATGGTGAGGGAATTGGGATTAAAGGAAATCATTTAAGAAGTTTCGGAAGAATGTCGGAAATTAGGGAGGTCATAAGGGAGATAAGAGGAGTTAGTAATGTTTCCAACTTATTTAGGAACGAGGAAAACAGGTTGAAGGGATCTTGGGGTGTAGGAGTGGGAGGAACAGGGGGAGCATTAATAGGTTTAGGAGAGGAAACTGATGGGATATTCTTCTGGGAGGTTTGGGAAGGAGGTGTGAGGTTTTGTGCTGGGGTTGGGGTGGTTGGTGGTTTTTGTGCTGGCATTGGATTGGGTTGAGGATTTACCAGCACATTCTTTTGCCTAGAGGAGAGAAGAGAGGCATACGAGACATTTGGCCTCCGAGGTGAAGTTGCTGATGTGGATGGCTGCTGAGGCTGAGTATGTGTGGCATCTTTGGTGGCAGAAGCCTGTACGTTGGTCAGACGGGTTGCGCTGCTCGTCCTCTGCCGTTGAGTCCTAAGAGTTCTGAGGGCCTTGTAGACATCGCATCCTTTGTAGTTTGCTGGATGATTGTCGCCACAGTTGGCGCAGGTTGCAGGTGCGTCTTTGGGTTTAGCGCAGTCTTCAGACTTGTGCTGCTCGCCACATTTAACGCACTTAGGTGCGTGGTTGAAGTAGCTTTTGGTATGGTTATATTCTTGGCATTTGTGACATTGAGTTAATTCGCGTCGACGGCGGGGCTCTTCCACTGATATCTTGGTGTAGAGAAGATATTGTTCTTTAAATATTTCTCTGCTTTTTTCGGCCTTTTCCAGATCCACGAAAAAGAGAGGAAGTTGTGCTTTCGTTGTCGGGTGGCGAACATTAATTATTCTTTTAACGTTATAGCCAAGATCCTTCAAAGCATTTGCGATGTCTTCAGGAGGTGTGGTATGATGTAAATTGCGAATGACGACTCTGTATGCTTTTTCCTCTGGCAATTGATAGCAGTGATAATCGGCTTCCATCTGGTTTAAACTTTTAATAATTGCCCTGTAGGCACCGCTGTCGGTAGCACTGATCGCTATGTCATTAAATCTGGCTCTGCAAGAGAAAGATTTTTCTCCAGCAGCTTGACTGAGACGAGAGCAGAGGTTTTTGTAATTTTTAATGTTTCTGACGTAGCTGTTAGGCGGCTTCTGGTCTGTTTTTGCTACTGAAAGGAGATTTTTATTAATTTGAGATACATTTTGATTTTCCGTTATTTTTGATCCTTTTTGCTGTTTGGCTTTAGGCGATAAATTAGTAGAAGTTTTCTTACGAAGACGTTTACGTCTTCCCTGAGTAAAATTTTCGCCGTCTTGAGTAGAGGTAGATTCCAAGAAAGTGTACTGTTGCTCACTGTCCATTGTCGTAGACATTTTAGAAAGAAAAAATGTAAAAAAAAAATTTGTGAAAAATGTGGGATCGAACCACTGGTCTTTAGCCGAGAGTCGACTACGGAGTAACTGAGCCAAGGAGGCTGGCTGCCAGCTGACTGTCTATAGAGAGTGTTGCTGGGAAAAGTATCTCCCACTCTGCAGGGGCTCCTATGCACCAGGAGCGGGACTCTACAGGCAAGCCCCCCACCACTAGGCCTACTAGCAGCGAGGGCTAGATAATCTATAAATGATTGTAACTTCACTTACAGATTGTAGGTAAACTACGATGTCTGGGTGAACGATATTTCACTGAAGTGTGCACTGAAACTATGTCCATCAGTGTGCCAATTTTCGTAAGAAAATGTGACCACTGACCACCACTTTGCACTGATAAAAACGAGAGTTTTTAAGGAACGCTGTGTCTCACTCGAAAGCTATTACACGACTATATGTATACATATAAATTCAAAATAACCATCAAAGGTTTGAAAATAGATGGTAACTCCAGGCACGGAGTTTTGGAACTTTGTGGGTGGAACGAACGAGTATAATTAAAATAATAAATTTAATAAATAAATAAAAAAGAATCATCCGTAAATTGTAGGGCTACGCTCTAAATGTCGAAAGGCTCAATATCCCGGAAGAATCCTGGTCTTCTGTATGAAAGCGGTCTTGGAATTAGATCTGATGGCAGGAGGGGAAGGAGAGAGAGCATAACGCTGTTCCCGTCAAACCGCTCAATAGCATGAAAAATGAGGGAGAGATTCAGGGGCGATAGGAAACCATGAAAAGTAGGCAGAATCAGAGAGACTTCGGACTTCAGGGCAAGAGGAGTTAGTGTTTCATGGATCTACTTAATGTATTAGTGATAATTTTCTGCTCCAATTATTTAATGTTGAATTATTTAAATTCATAAGCCATTTTACGTATTGACGAAATCTAGGTGGCGAGATTAGCTCAATGATAGGGCACTGGACTAATATGCTGGAAGACCCAGGTTCAAATCCCGAGCAAGCACTAAAGATTTTTATCTTCTAGTGCCTTCGTTTGTCGGTTGGTTTTGGCCTCCCTGACCTACCCTAGGCCAATAAATCCTTTAATTAATTTTATAATGGGTATCTACAACTGGCAAAAATCAAGTTGCCGGAGCATAGTACACTATCTCTCTAGTGTGCCGTATGGTTATGAATAAGATACTTCGATAGTATCTGTCCTTCAGGGCCCTCGTTACAAAATCTACTCATAGTGATTTCAGCTTACTACATTCATTAAAGAACATTTTCAGCAACAAGAAAATAGTTATGCAGATGCTGAAAAAAAAAAAATCAGTCCCATAATAGGCCATGAGGGTCCTGAGGGGCAGATACTATAGAGGTATCTGATTCATGACCATACGGCACACTAGGGAGATAGTGTGGTCAGTACTATGCTCCGGCCTCCTGATTTTCCCCTTGGCCGCTTCGACTGCTAGAGTCATTAGCACCCAAGGTACCCATTATTAAATTAATTAAAGGCTGGGTCGGCCTAGGGACTGAAACTTACAGAAAATGAACAAAAATTCACTACTTATTGGCTCTTAGGAAATGCTAGTATTAAAACAACTGAGCGGTCCTTCCATAGGCAGCAAACTCGTTTATGACGTAGACACGAAAAGCGTAGTTCTTACATAATTTTATTTCATTTAAATTTTAACGTCCATTATTGTTAACTACGAATTTCAAGACGGGTTATCTATAGATTACCATCCTTTTCTAGCCAGGATATGGCTAATGCCTTTTCTTTTTTCTAAAGAAAATCCACCACCCCATAGCGGGAATCGAACCCATGACCTTTGGCATGGCGTGTTAAGACGAGAAGTAGGAATAAAACTAGATTTGTGACTACATTTTAGATTGGGTACTGAAAATCGTTTGAATTAGTTGATATATTTTCTAGATATTTGGGATTCATCCAAACTAAGTTTCATCCAATTTAAATTTTGGCTACGTTTGGGGCTAGAAAAGTATTTGAAAAACATATTTTTATTAACACAAAAGTGACAGTTTTAGGATGTTCTTATATTTTCTTAAATGTATCTAAAAGGCTTAAGCAGTCGTGAATAATGGACGGTAACCGTTCGAAAACTTAATAAATTTCCAACGATAACGTTTCAGAAGTCATTTTCGATGGGACGGTTACAATTGGAGGAAAAGTCCTCAATACGTTTATGTTATTGATTTTTTTTATTTATACGGTTCTTTTTGTGTGTGTCCCTAATTTTTTTTATTTCTTGTGTTGTTTTTTTTTTTTTTTTTGCGATTGGCTATAGCATTAACATGTATTTTTTAGTAAAATATAAATTAGGGCACGTTAAACGAGAAAAATATTGTATAACTGTACTAATTTTGGTTTCCTTCTTTTGGATGAGATTTTGTCCCTGTTTACTTCTAGAGATAATAACGAAAACGCGCTACGTTGGCGAGTCACATTTTTCCTTTATAATATGTGGTTATAAGAACATTAAAAGAAATATTGGTTCAATTGCTGGATGCTAGAAATTGGTGTTCAATATATAGGAAGTCCCGAATTTGTACTGTTCCTTTCATTTGCAAAATCTTTTGGGACTTGCTTTGCTCCTGGTTCAGCCGAACGTTTCTACTAGACTGTTGAAGCTGTCAAGGAGCAAGCCCCTGAAAATGTTTGCCAATAATAAGAACAGTAGACATTTTTGGCCTCTAATTTACCATCTAAAAGAATTAATTTTTAGAGAGGAAAACAGTTTGAGCATGAGAAAGAATGTTTTTGAACATGGAGAGAGCTGGATTCAGAGCAATATGTGAGTGCTGACTGGAAGGACATATGTGGCCAGGCTCTATTTCTCTCCACTCCATCTACATTCAACCCCAGGCTTCTTGTGAGCTGCTTATCAGCTGTCGCCTTCCCTTCCCTCCTCTCTCCTTCATTCCAACGCCTTCACGCTTTCTTACAGTCCTTCGCATTAGCATAACTGCCCAAATAACCGCACAAACTTTGGTACTGGCCACATTAAGTGTTAATTGCTAAATTCCTGAATTATGGTTGTCGACGGCAAAGTAGGACACAAATCTACTAAATGAATATTTGTATACGAACGCACAGACTTTTAGTACGAGAAAGCATATTGAATACTCGAATTATGAGACTTTGAGGTTTATATATCCCAGAAACAATTTCCGCTTGTCCTATCAAACTTTTTTCCTCCAGATAGCGTTTGTTATTACTTGTCATATACCAGTTTTCTTTTGTTTTTGTTTTTTTTTAAAGGTAAACAAACTCGCTTTTTTATCGCCTAAGCTGGTCGTTACGGATACGCTCTGCCTACGTGTCCCATGTTAAAAATTGAATCTTTTTAGGCTCATTATCTCGAAAACGGCTTGTAGAGTCAAATCTTCCAATGTATACAGGTATTAACACCTAGGCAAATTCATAATATAATTCTAAACATTTCGAAAATAGAAGTAACATCATTAATTAACTTATTTTACGGCGTTTATTTAATTTACTTTAATTATTACATTGCTCGAAGCAAACATTCTTGAGGCCTTGCATTTTGGGATTTTAAGGATTGTATCAGTGCCACAATCACCTCCAATGACTTTGAGGCAATTTTTGTATAAGAACTTTCTAATTTGTTCCATCATAAAATATAATAAATACTCAAACATAAGCAAAAACCAAACAGACATATTTTTGAAGGCCTGTAACCTTCATCTAACTGGTCCAATCCAGTACGTTGAGGCGTCAAAAATTATTTTTGTAGCGCACAGATAAAAGTCGTATATTTTGGAATATCAATATTACAGTGCTGGGATTTTAGTACCCCGGATTCGGATTCAGCGACCCCAAAAACATATATTAAACATGGTCTGCTCTCTGGGTCAGAACCTTTTTTTTTCTTGAAAAAATAATAAGAAAAAAGATATACACATTATTAAAATTATGAAAACATAATAAATAAAAAAAGTCTATGCCAAATATTTAAATACTATAGTTTTCATTATAATTAACGAAATTTATATCAATCGTTTTTAAAATTTAGTTTTTGTTTTATTTATATTATTATAACATTGGTCTTAATAACAAAAGCTTTTTCTGAAATCGATCTATAACAAATTTGCATTATTTTATTAGTTTAGACTTGATCCTACCTGTGGAAAGTCTTCCTAAGATAAGGCTAAAATTATGTATATAGTTACGTTGCTCCTGAAGAAGCTTTTATCAAAATGAAACATGAAGTGCACTAAATAAATGACGTTATAAAAATTTGACAAGTTTTAGATACATGACCTTCCAATATCAGTAATTGTTTTGAGTTTAATTTATAAATTAAAAAACATTGTGAATCGTTTATTTGAATATATTACAATAGACACAACCTGAAGTATCTAAAATATTTAGGATATTCAAAATTCCTACTGTTAGAGTAAAATCATTCTTTTTACCTTACCTTATTCTTTTTAAAAAAGTATAATAAAATAAGTAGAATGTTAAAATTCCTTTATTCCTGATTATGTGGAGTGTGTAGCTAATAGAAATTCCAACAGGACCACTAAGCAAATTACCTGATGAGGTCCTTATTGAAGGTTTCGAAGGAATTCAGGAGATCCGGTGTGGTCTAACCTAAACTATTCTGACACCTCGCCCTCTCCCTCACCCACCCTGCTAATATACTTGGCAGGATTAGAATGGATCTTAATTATCTCATCGAATCTCCATCCCTGAATATTAAAATATTTCACATATAAAAGTTATTAATCTTAAATCGATGGACTATTTTTTAGATCCAATTAAAAACATTGTTAAAAATAACCTAACAGACTAGAGGAAAAAAGACAACCTACGGAGCACCACGGGACCTAAGCGAACTGTATAATAAAAAAATAACTGTAATAAAAACCCATATATTGTTACCATACTGACATACTTAAAGACCACAAATAGATACAAAAAATATAGTTATATTACAAGTAAAGCAAAATTACAATCAAAGCCAACATTTCTGATCTCAAAATAATTTTAGAGCAATTTATTTATTTTTTACGAGTACATTTTCTATAGGTTAGATTTTATTTATTATTTTATGCATTTTTATTGCAATTACAACCATTATTTTATCACTTTTTATTTGGTATTTATTTTGTTTTCTATAGATTTTCCTGAACATGATCAATTCATTTTATTTATTAAACTGTTTCCTTATTATTTTTAATATTAATTTTCTTTGAGCAGATCACCCTTGTTGTGGAGCTCTTCAACAAACAAATATATTAAAAATTATATATTTATTTGTTAGATAAAAGCTTGTCTCTTATAAATTTAAATATTAATATTAAAATCCCTTTATATTAAAATCTATTTATTTTTACTAGTCGCTTGACCGCTGAAAAAAGAATGTATACAACATTTAACTGAAATGACAGTGCTCCATACTGTACAACACGAAGAAAATATTGAAATTGGACTTTTGATACTTAATTTTGATTCTGACTCTCTAGCTGAAGAAATGTATTGGTCATCTGCAGAAGATTCCTATATTTTTTTGAGCCGTCGATGATGTCAAGATAAAAATACAAACTACTAACTCAGACCAAAAGTTCGATAGTTCGATTCTCACTCTCTATCGTAAAAAAGGATTGGAATTAGCCATATTCAGGTCAGAAAAGTATGGTAACCTGTAGTTAACGCCTCCCAACCCTGTGTTATGCATAAGTGGACGTTAGAAGTTAAATAAATGAAAAACATGATATGTGACTTATCGCTGTTCTGACCCTTCAACAGGGCATTGTTCCCAATTGGGAACATTAAATAAAACATACAACTCAGCATTGTTTTCTAAAGAAGGTCATTGAAATATTTTAATATAACAATAAGCAAGCTAACCATAAAGAATCATTAAAATTTCAACTGGAACAATAAAAATCCCAAAACGATTTTACATTGCGTTTGGAATAAGTTATGTTTAATACAAGAAGGTGTTTGAAACCTGCATCCTACCAGTAGTAACTTATAGGAGCCAGAACTGGTCGTTAACCAAGGCCAACATCAATATTTTACTTTCCTGGCAGAGATCTATTGAAAGAAGTATGGTACTCGTAAATGTGAAGAGGAAGGATCAGATCAGGAATACGACTATAAGGAAGAGAACAGCCCTTACAGACATATCTTTTCATATTACCTCATTAAAGTGGAACTGGGCTGGGCATCTGATGAGAAGGCAAGACAGAAGATGGTCCCAAGAAGTAACAAGGGGGACGCCGTACGACCTGAAAAGAAATAGGGGCAGACAAGCTAAGAGATGGAGAGTCTATTTCAATCAAGAGGCCGGACCGCTGTGGTGGAGATTGGCGATGGATCGCCAGGCCTGGAAATATAAAGGAACAGAGATCATGGTGACTCCCGCATCCCTATAGGCTGGTGTTCAGGGAAGTGTAGACTACTACTCCTGAGAAGAAAGGTCTTCGCCAACATTTGTTGTTGCTATATATTTCAATGTTTTTTTAAATTTAATTCGAATATACAGGGTGTCCCAGTCTTAAACCGACAGACTTCGTATATCGATGGGGAATCGAAAAACTAAGTCAAAAAGCTCTTTGGCGATTTTCTCGTTTTCGCTTTGTTTTCAAGAAAAACGCAAAAAAAAAAAAAAAAAACGTGTTTTGTTGGTCAAATCCCAATTTATCGCATAAACGAAGCGTTGTACGGAAAAACACCTTAATACAAAAGTTATACCTCATTACATTATCTTTAAGATGAGACCAAGTTCAGCGTGTTAGCGTAAATATTTTATTTATAGATAATCGTGTTTGAATAACCCATCGGATGGACATGTTGTTCCATAGGAGTAAATCCATATTGAAGTGGTTCAAAAAAAAAAAATAAATAAATAAGTTGGTTGCTTGACCATTTTTAATTTGTTTATTTTTTTTATGTTTTACTACGAAGTCTGTCGGTTTAAGACTGGGACACCCTGTAAAATAGTTACGTTTTGCTAAATTATAGTAATTTTAAATAACAGTAAATATTTGTTGACAAAATAAAAGGCTGTTTCATTCATTCATGTTTAATACAGATAAATTAGAGAGATCCAAAAACTTGCCCATCCATTGCTATCTTTTGCAGAGACTTGGTAGATTCATGGTCAAAGAATGATAAGCTTAAAAAGGGAAGAATTCGTCGAGTGGTTTATCATATGTTCTATTGCTGCCTATCTAGTGAACAGACTTTTATGTTGGGAGAAAGTAAATAGGAAAAGGCTCAAGTTAGGAGATATCATGGACTTAAATAGAAAACCTCCTCGAGACCGCATGAATCACAGAACCATCAGCTAATGGTCACTCCAGAAGTAAAGGACCTTGTTATCTCTTCTACAATGGAATATTCTCCTTTCATTGATACTAACCATCAAACATTCTACATAATATAATAAAATCTTTCTTGATTAAACATGAATAGTACGGAAAGAATTCTTCTGAAAATAGGCATTTTGTTTTGGAAACATACTGTCGATTCAGGACTGATTCCTCCTTCATTTTTTCATAAATGAGTAAAAATGTAGTTATCATTCTAGTGCCATTACCAATAATAAACTAACTAGATGATTCAATAGTCCTATTATTAATATAATCAAACAGTTATAATAAGTTGAATTCGTATTTTAGCGCAATTCCTCCCTCCTCCACAGGGAGGAAACCCGATAGGAACATAGAACTTTTCACACAATGCAGAATGCGGACTTTATCTATATTCTGAACTTACATTAGACTAACCCAATTTATATAAGTACTTCCTCATGAGGAGTATCCTTGCATTAAGCATTAATAAACTATATATATATATATATATATATATATATATATATATATATATATATATATATATATATATATATATATATATATATATATAAAGTTTGGTGTAATTAGTGTTTAGCTCCTTCACTAGAGGGCTTGTGTAACCTACTTTGGATTATTTAAGTCAAAGAGGATTCTTGCAAACAATACTTATCCATTTCTATCATTAAAATGTAAGTTATTTATTTATGACGTTTTGCCTCATAATATTTTTTGTATTATGTCTTTTTAGATGGAAATCATTTGCCAAAGTAGCTATTACAATAAGAAATATAGTGTAGTTTCTGAAATTGATTTATCTTAACCCTAAAATTTTTAGCATGCTTTTTAATTTACACTACCAGGGTGTTGTACCTCTGACCACGACTAGTTGTTGTTCCTTTGACCAGGTCAAAGGTACAACACTCCTGAGAGATTTCTTCATAATTCAACTTTTATGTTATTCTGCTACAACTAGTTAAAAATTAATTAATATTGGTTGCTTTATTTGTTCATAAACAATTTAAAAAATAATAAATGGTATAAGTTCAAACTGACTTTATCAATACTCAGTGTAGCAGTTCGAACCTATCGCGTCTTATCGTTACAGCTGAAGTTGTAAATCCTCATCCAAAAGCGCAGGCAAGGAAAATATCAAATAGGGGGATCAGCTTGTCATTTAAAACGTTTATCGATTGGACTGGATTTTTCAGCATATTAAGCATAACATAATATCAATAATAGCTTTTTTTATAATGCTTACATCCTTCTCCTGCATTTATTAAACTTGAAATTAATTACAAAATAACATTATTTTTTTTTTTTTTATAAAAACCTTTTATCAGCGTGGTTGCAGTGGTATGATAGAATTAGATTTTAGTTGAGGTACCTTCTTTGAGCATTTTACGGCAATATCGTTGTTTGGCTTCTTGTAAAAATAACGCTATTTAGCTCGTCTGAGGCTTTGGGTAATTCGATTGAATTGATTTGAACGCTGTGATATTAAGTCTCTAAGCGTAAAACGAAGAATCTAGACCCAAATCCCAGCCTATCACTGACAGATTTTACCGTTCATTGTATTATACAGTGTTGTAAAAACTGGTTTCATTGTAGGGACATATCCTCAAATAAAGATTTTGAAGTGAAGAATATGTGACTGTTAGATTACTTTAGATCAGATTACAACGGGCGCCCGAATGGCTCTATGAATAGCCGCCCAAGGCCTATAAGACCTATTGTGTACTCGACGTGGCGTTCCGTCATAGTACCAGGCCCATATTAGCAATAAACCTCGTAAGGGTCGCAAGGTTCAGCTCTGGTATACTCTTTGGACCATCAATAAATGCAGTTCCAAAATGCAGAAACCTCTTGGCTGTAAGAGACGAGTACATACAAACAATGTGGTATGCAGTTTCGTCATCCTAATAGTTGATATCATGTGATGTTTATAAGGCCCATGGATTGAAGATGTGTCCCTAGGCAATCTGCAGTGTCCTGTAAGGGCCGCCACACACTATGAGGTAGACCGGACAGGTTCACCCGTCCGGTGCACCTGTCCGGTCTACCTCATAGACTGTGGCGGAACTTTACTACCCCCACTCTACCCTTTCCGGCGACCTCACACCTGATGAAAATTCGATTATTTCCACCTCACAGGCGAGTAGACCTCATGTGTGTGTGGGGGTTGTCAGGTGTACCTGATGAGGTCTCAGTTTTCTGCAACTCTGATTTGTGTTGATTTGTTTTACCGTTGTGGCCATTTTATTTATTTATTTATGGAATCAGTTTAAAGTGTAAAATGTCTCATAAAATTAACGAAGTTCTTAGTGATTTCATCGAAATTTATAAAAATGAACCGTGTTTATGGAAAATAAAAGAAATAAAAGGGATGCTGCATATCGCAAATAAGTATACAAACTGCAGAAAATATATCCAAATGCAAACGAGAGTAAAATTAATAGTTTTCGATCTAATATTCGAAAGGAGTTGAGGAAAATTGACTCCTCAAGATTCTCAAAGTAGCTGTTAGTTTTTCGTGTGGAGATATAGCGGCCCTCATTTGTGTATAATTCTTCTTAATGAAAGGAGATACAAGTGACAATAACTCTATGTAAACTGATTCGTTCATGCGCAGATAATTGCGATAATCTGTTGGTTCATCTCTTAATTCGTTCAGCAGATTGATATGGGTGAATTTCTCTGCAACCATTCCTTACACCATTGTTTGCGTTTTTTCCGTTTGTTTTTACGTGTCTCAAATATTACTGCAAATAGAGAGAGATAAAGTAGATCATCTCCTGGAGGATCCATATTGAAGTCTGACAAACCTGTCCGGTACACCTGAACAGTGTGGGTCACAGGTAGACCGGACAGGTGCACCTTACGGGTGTACCTGTCCGGTCCACCTCATAGTGTGTGGCCGGCCTAAGGAGAGTTATTACTAGTTTTACCTTGCTCCTGTTCTTCTCAGCTGTAGTACTTTGATGCCACTTCCTCCTATTTTTAGCTTTAGTGACTGTTACTATTCGTAGGATATTTATATGCTGGTGAGTTTCTTCAGGAAGCTGGTAGCTCTGCACAAATATATTCATTTCAATTCTATAGAGCCGCTGTTCAGCTGATGAAGAGAATTGAAACGGACTATTTGTTGAATGAAGCCTACAAATCAAGCATTGAGTCTAAGGAAGTTGCTGCTGAAGAGTCGATTACTGGCGTCATTACCATTATCTTTAGGTCTTTGGATCGGATTTCCATCTATCAGCTGTTAATCAGCTGAGAAGCATGGCTTGTCAAGGCCCTTTGTTTCAAGGAGTGTTTCTTCAAAGGACATTCGTCTCTCTCCTATCCAACAATGGCTTTAACGAAATTCCTGACAAGTCTAAGGAATCAGTGGCTGATTTATATGTAACCTCTATCGGGATATTAATGGTTATGTTCGGTATTTTATGGAATTTATTTCCGTATTTATTATTATTATTATAAATTGATTTTGACCAAGCTTTGTATTGAAAACACGCAGAGACCCAACTTTGCACTTTGTAATACCTTACCATTAGAAACATATTGATTCAATGTAGACTTTGCAGTGACCTGGGCATTTCTCATTACCTTCAAGACATACTGACTGAAGTTAGCCAATACACCGAAACAGGACTCAATCATTTTAATGCATTAACCCTTGAGTGGTCACCTGTATGTTACTTTCATTACAGATCACCTCGGGTCATTATGACCTGACTTTTATTTATACCTTTTCTATATGAAAAATGGGAAATAATAACTACTTTGAGTTTATAATTCGCAATAAAATGTATTAAAATGATTTGTACATTGGTTTTGTTTCTTTTTCAATGCTTTTAAGTGAAATTAATTGAACTTGAAATTTAGTCTATGATAACGCATATATAAAGAAAATACATCTTTTTCTTTTTAAATGATGCAAAATTATGAATAATTTAGATAAAATTAGGACAAATGTTTTTCATGTGGATTTTACACACACAATTATTACACTAAATACAAAAATTCGAATATTTTGAGTCTTTGTTACTCGGGCACAAAGAACACCTTTTCCTTTCATTCTCCCTCCTAGTCGCTGCTTCTTCAGTCACTGGCAGAAAATTTCCTGATCTTCTAAATAAGAATTGGAGAAGTTAATGCCCGAGGTCAAAAATATACGACGGGTCATTTTGTTATTGACTTTTTTTGTAATTGTTTATGTTTAAATGCTACATATGACTTGATGACCGTAACATTCATCAAATGAAGAAATCAGCTAGGGACAATCTATTAGTTTGTAGTCAATCTCACAATAAAAGAGTGTCACCTCTCACATGTGGTCCCCTCGGGTCAAAATGGGTAAAATAAAAGGAACAATTATGAATAGCACTGCCAAATATAAACTAGAGTAAAGGAAGGGAGAAATTAGGAGGTAAACAAAGGCTCAAGCGTGTATTTGCAGGATTTCACATTAATCTACAGGAAAGAAGAGAATGTCGGGTCACTATAACCCGACCTGACCACTCAAGGGTTAAACTTATCCCTAGAGGATCAGGTATTTTTGCGTAAGGGGATATTAGTAGAACAAGCAAAAACAACAAAATAAAAAACAAAAAAAAAATCTAAATCGGCCACCATTTGTCAATTGGAATGGAATGGCCGACGTATACGTTGTTAATGGTCATTTTGACCATTCAGAGTCATTTCTGACCTATGGTGTCTTTGACTTGAAAAAAATTGGATCTTGGATAACATTTAAAGGTCAATTTTGCGGAGGTCAATATGGGGGTTATTTTTTTCCGATCTCGCATTGGAGAATCATCTGGCCAACGGATGGCCATTATTTTTGTTATGTTATTATTCATTCCAATGCTAAGCCCCCTCATAAAAAAAAATACTTTAAAAAAAATATAAATTAAAATAGCATATAGAGTTTTAGGCTGTACAATCAATACATAAAAGGTCTTTCAAGGATTCTGTTAATTTTTTACCGTCTTAATTTTATAAATTAATCCGGAGGCTTCTTTTTTTGAGAAAGATTCCTGAATATATTATATTAACCGCGAACGTCACTCAAAATACATATACTTAAAGAGAATTATGTTAAACGCGGCCTGAAAAGCGGTTCAATTAGGCGAAAGGGGTAACAATTTATTTGCGGTCTTGCGCTGCCTTAGTGGAACCCGAATATCTGGATATTCAGTTTCAGAATGGGTTTCACGCTTCAAGTACTAATTTACAATTACCCCCCCCCCCATCCTACGGCCCGAAGGCAAAGTTGAAACTTATCTCCGCTTAAATTAACATAGAAATTTAATTGAAATTATATATAATAATCATGTTATGCTATCAACACATTAAATATATGTATAATTTAAGCTTAAACGCATACTTATATTCATATTAATAATAATAACAACTTAATCGGCACTATTGCCCCAGATTTGTTGATGCGCTGTTAAAAAAAAAATAAATAAAAAATAATAAAAATAACAACTTAATATATAAGTATAATTATATTAAAAGTAAAAATATTAAATTTCAGTACTAATGACCTAGATTTCGATGGGCCTCAAATAAAATAAAATTGTTAATAAATCAAGAAAAAACAGAACTCTGGTCAGAAAACAGGAATTTTATAATATTAGAAAGTTTTGAACACTGTTTCATCGTGTGTCAAAAATAAAACAATTTTCAGCGAAATGAATTTATTGATAAATATAATTATTGTGTTGGAGACTATAATACTCATATTGATAAATAGTAGATTAAGGTTGAATCCGTACATTGAGTGTAATAGAGTTTACAAAACGTATTCGAATATATTATTAGTTAGAAGTTTCATGCTAAGATATTTTATTTTGTTTTTCTTCTAGTTATTAGCAAAAGCGTTCAATGTTACCATTGCTCCGCCACATTTTATTCATAAAAAGTCCGATTCGCAGGAACTAGGGCGGTTCCGTTCTTATCTCTTGTGTTTATGAAGGCATAGAATAGAAACAGTTATTACTTTGTTTAGATCAATAGCGAAACACCTATTCAAATGAAATCTCAAACAAACCAGTCTTGAAAGGTCTTGATTTACAATCTTACCTGTATGGGTCAGCTATCCCATGAGTCGGGCAGAAAGGCCTCCGCTCAGAGGCATTTGGAAAGCCTTGGGATCTCTCTTTGAACGCTACATTTTTAACAATAAATTGATCTTCTTATTTTACTTAATCGGGTTTATTGTCAAATACATTATCCGACTATAAGCAATTTAAAAATAACAAGGAATAAAACAGACAAAAAGAATCGTTCGAATAAACGAAATCAATTACTTTAAAGTTTTAAGCACTTATTTCTCCGATTGACATCGCCTAAATAAAACTTTCTTTAGAACCTTTTTCGTAGACTATTTAGTAAGCTTTCGAATGGTAACCTTCTGCTTCCCAAAATTGTCAACGGTTTTCGAGATACTAACGAAATTGTACAAAGTTACCAAAACTTTTCTTGTCTGTTAATAAAATATTTTATTCTAACCCTTTCTTTACTCCAAACGTAACCAAAATTTCAACGTATTAGTGTTGATGAAATTCGAACAAGCAGAAAACGATTCAACTGAATCCCATAATTCCATAAAGTACCAAAATCGAATAATAAAAAGAACAGTTCGAATAAGCGAAATCAATTACTTTAAAGGTTTAAGTACTTATTTCTCCGATTGGCATCGCCTAATCAAAACTTTCATTAGATCCATTTTTGTAGAGCATTTAGTAAGCTTTCTAATGGTAATCTTACGTTTCGCAAGATTCTCAACCTTTTTCGAAATATTAAGGAAAGTATACAAAGTTACCAAAACTTTTTATGTCTGTTAATAAAATATTTTATTCTAACCCTTCCTTAACTCCAAACGTAACAAAACGTTCAACATATTAGTTTTAATGAAAGTAGAACATGCAGAAAATGTTTCAACTGAATCCCATGATTCTAAGTACCCGAACCAAAAACGGTATTCAAAAACTATTTCTCCAATTTTCTTGAAAACGGTTAAAGCTATCGCCTTGAAAATGGTTTGATTCGTTTTCCTAGCCCAAGAAGCCTATAAAACGAGTACTTACAAGCTTATGAACTCAAAAACGTAAGCGTTACGATTTTTTTTGCGCAAATTTTGCCCCAAACGCCATCTTATATACAAATTTGAACCACCGTTATTTTCGGTCTCTAGGGGTTCTGAAACGCGAAATTTTCTAGTCGGCACTTCCGGATTGTTTCATGAGATCAACCTTATAAGCAGGGTTCCTCCCTATGGGGGAGGGAGGAACCGCGCTAAAACTGCAAATATGTTCACCACTGCCGAAAAAAAATAAAACAAGTATAGAATAATACTCAACTCCATAAATAATCGTCTTCCTTAAATTTTCAGACTCATGTATTCTGCTTTAAATATTGAAACTCATATATTATTCCGTAAATATTCAAACTCATATATTCTGCCTTAAATATTCAAACTCATATAGTCTGCCTTAAATATTGAAACTCATATATTCTGCCTTAAATATTCAAACTTATATATTCAGCTTTAAATATTTAAACTCATATATTCTGCCTTAAATATTCAAACTTATATATTCAGCCTTAAATATTGAAACTCATATATTCAGCCTTAAATATCTCAGCGCAATAACAGGACTACAGAACACTTACAATCCAAACCCACTTAACATACAAATACTACAACGGATTTACGACACGAAGAAACTGATAACAATATACTGGCTCCCAGGACACGAAGACATTGAACAAAATACAATAGTCGACAAAATTGCCAAGACTGCAACCAAACAACAACATCAGGACATAAACCACATATCGTACAGAGATATGCAGAATCAAGCCAAAAAAATAGTTATAGAGAAGTGGCAGAGATCCTGGCACATGACAATAGACAACAAACTAAGAGAAATTAAACAAACAGTCGGTAAATGGACATCCAGCATAAGGCAGAATAGAAGAGAAGAAGTTGTTTTATGCCGCCTAAGAATAGGCCATTCACGGCTGACGCACGTACACCTCATGACGAGACAGGACAGACCGATATGTGAAGTATGTAACACCCCACTGACAATAAAACACATTTTGACTGAATTTGTCGGTTGAGAGAAAACTATGACTTACCGGACAACATGACTCAACTACTCTCAGATAGAAGCCAGTATATAGACAAGATATACACTTATTTAAAAAATACTAATATATTTAACAAACTTTGACATTACGTCACATAATAAGGTCCTCTATTTACGTATCTGTCTAACATTATCTATACAGGTAATCTGAAAAGCGGATATATCTATCTTTGAGGATAACATTACACCAATCTATTTCAAGCATTAATTAAATCTGAACATAAACAATACAGACACAAACTAAACTGTTTGCTATGAACAAATTGCAGCATTAAATACATATTAATTGGTGAATTACTCTGTAGCGAAAAACAATAACAATAATAACAAGCAATGTAGTAATAATGTGTAATATATGTATATAGATAATGAAAAGGAATAATGAAATAATATAAGTATATAGATAATGATAAGTATAATGTATCGACAATGATAAGTATAATGTATAGATAATGATAAGTATAATGTATGTATAATATAATGATAAGCAATATAAGTATATAGATAATGATAAGGAATAATGTAATAATAATAATGTGTAATAAAAGTATATATATATATATATATATATATATATATATATATATATATATAATAAGGAATAATGTAATAATAATAATGTGTAATATAAGTATATATATAATAATAAGGAATAATGTATTAATAAGAATATTAATGAATAAAAAAATTATATAGATATATTAATGAACGCTATAAGTCTATAGATATTAATAATGTATAATGTAAATATAAACAATTAACATAGATATAGTGCAATAATATAAGCATATGTATATATGTGTGTGTATGTGTATGAATTCTGTAATCATGTAATCATCATTTATTGTCAAATCATCATATCTCCATTTATTGTTAAATCATCATTTATTGTAATCACTGTTATCATCATTTATGTAATCATCATTTATTGTTATAGAGTATATCGCTAAAAACTGCGAAACTTTTAATAAATAAATAAATAAAAAAAAATAAATAAAAAAAAAAAAAAAAAAAAAAAATATTGAAACTCATATATTCAGCCTTAAATATTGAAACTCATATATTCTTCCGTAAATATTCAAACTGCCTTAAATATTCA
This sequence comes from Gonocerus acuteangulatus, assembly GCA_946811695.1. Classification (NCBI taxonomy): domain Eukaryota; kingdom Metazoa; phylum Arthropoda; class Insecta; order Hemiptera; family Coreidae; genus Gonocerus; species Gonocerus acuteangulatus. Next base: position 35,705,496 of record OX328126.1, on the reverse strand, counting down.
AACTTATATAGTCTGCCTTAAATATTCAAACGTATATTCTGCCTAAATATTTAAACTCACATGTTCTGACTTAAATATTCAAACTAATAAATTTAGCCTTAAATATTGAAACTCATATATTCAACCTTAAATATTTAAACTCATATATTCAGCCTTAAATATTGAAACTCAAATATTCTGCCTTAAATATTCTGCCTTAAATAATCAAACTAATATATTTGCCTTAAATATTGAAACTCATATATTCTGCCTTAAATATTGAAACTCATATATTCTGCCTTAAATATTCAAACTCATATACTCTGCCTTAAATATTCAAACTTATATATTCTGCCTTAAATAATCAAACTTATATATTTGCCTTAAATATTGAAACTCATATATTCTGCCTTAAATATTGAAACTCATATATTCTGCCTTAAATATTCAAATACATACATTCTGTCTTAAATATTCAAACTCATATACTCTGCCTTGAATAATGAACGTTACCTTTTATTGACTAAATAATAGAACTTATCTATTCTTCCTTAAATAATCAAGCCTATCTATTCTGAATCAAATATATATACTACGCTTTACGCCGGTCGTCCACTGGAGTTCGGACGAATTCTGGGGCCAATGGACCCATCGTTCGGACCTGTACGAACGATATGGGGCCAATGGACCCGGTCCATGATGGATCCTCGTGTTTGGATTGTTCGTGCGTGCTCGTCCGAATTCGGACGAATTCATTTCACAGCTTTTCGGATCCATGCTTTTTAGTGGACGACCGGCCTTAGGTATTCAAAGCTATCGCTTATGTCTTAAATAATCGGATATATCATTTCTGGCTTCAATAAGCGAACTTCCCTACTACAATGTTATGATAAGAGTCAATAGTATAAGGAAGGAAACACTTAAGAGGCCGGATTGAAACATGGCAGGCAAAATTTACAAGAGCGGAGGTGTCAAGACTGCCAATAAATCAGGGACAGACAATCCATTTTCGTTGAATGGAGTGGAAGGAGAGTACCTATAAATCCCCTCTAAAGCTGAGTGGGCCTGGCTAGCCACAGACCAAGCTCAAAGCCTTCAGCCTCCTTTCATATTAAGTCCTTAGGATCGGTGGCCGGTTTAAACACACCCATCAATATTCCTCAGAGTCAACATTCTGTGTTTAGTCGGGGAAGGCTTGAATTCTGGACGTGAGCATAAAAACTGAATATAAAAAGGCCAATCGCAGGAAATGCGTCATCTTAGCGCGTTTGTTTTGTTATTCGTTGTATGGGTTGGAAAACTAATATTAGAAACAGTCAATGTTTTGTCGTAATCTCTCGTGAAAAATGTAAATATGTGTAACAGTGTAAAGTGGAATGTTAGAGTAAAGCAAAATGTTAGGAGCTACAAGAGGAAACTAACATTATCCTAGGCGAAAATTATCCATTGTCTGAAGGAAGAAAAAAAGGCTAGGAGTCTAGGAGCAAGGCCCGGCTGAGTAAGAACCTATGCATGGGCATTGAAAATGTGGTTAGTCCCTGAAAACGATTAGCCAAATAAAACACCTATGGAAATGTCGGCCTTTTTTTCTTCCTGCTGATCATCAATTTCCACCATCCAGCAATTCAAACAATATTCATTGTCATTTGAGGACCAATTTCTCCGAATGAAATCGCTATATTAAAAATCTCACAAGGACCATATTTGTAGGAAATTCAATAAGCCATCGAATAGATACTTTACATTGACTACGATTTCCCAATCCGTTTCGAAATACACAAGAATACATCTGAATATCCCCAGGAAAATCTAGTTTTACCCATTTTCCCCGGCAACGGTTGTAGATATGACATTCATAATGTTTTCATGAGATTTTCCACGTGCAATTACCTATTAATTGTGTACTTTGAAGGTTAGTAACACAAAAACGTAAGCTTGACATTTTTTTCGCGTGAATATTTCGAAAATAACATGTTTTGGCGGGCAGATTATGCTTAGCGAATTTGACCTTTCAAATCACTGAAAGTAATTTTGTACCTAATTTAATTTAAATCAGTCCATCTTTGACCCAGGTAGTGACCGAACAGACAAATACATACATACACACACATATTTAATCCACTGTTATTTTAGTCATCTATGGGCTCTGAAAAGTGAAATTTTCTAGTCGGCACAGGTCGCCTTATAAGCGGGGAGGAAAAACCGTCTTAAAATTTTTATGATTATTAAAACACCCATCCGTGGTTGTCCAACAAGATAAGTCGTCCTTCAACATGATAAATAAAAGTACAAATTATGTTATGTGTTTTAAATACGCCCTTTTTTCTGCAACTAAGCCATCTATTTGAACAGGCTTGAGCATAAATTGTTTTTAGGCTTAGCTTTGGCTAAGTATTGATTAATATTAAACACTATCTCCCTGCCTGACCCCTCAAAGCCTTTCCTGGTCCTAAACGAGACATAAACAGTTTCTATTGTGTTTCAAGTTGCCTCCTGTTCATTGCAAGGGAAATGAAAATGGCGGAACCTCAGGGAATATTTCCCTCAGAATTTCGCGCATGCGGGATTACAACTATTTCATCTACCTGAACGGGCTATAACTGCAGTGACCAAAAGCATTCAAAACTATTAAAAACCGATTTATTATTTCCACTTAAGCATAATTTTATTTTTATTATCTTCTTATTCTTAATCTCTTTAAGACATAAAATGATTAAATTCCTCCTAATAAGGAAGACCGGTAAAGAGAAGGATCGAGGGTTTTCGAGGATACTGGGGGAGGGGGGTAGCGAAAATGGGAGATTAGAGCCCTAAATTCCCCTATTTCGCCCCATAATCCCCCGTAAAGGCTTACATGCCTACCTTGTAATATGCCATTTACCACCATAAAACAGTAACACCCACCCTATACACGACCATTTCTACCTTATTTATATTTACCGCCTAATATTTGGCCTTGCTACATTTCTCTGTATTAACCTCATTCATGATAATGTAGGATATAAAACATGAAATAAGAACTCTTATTGAATTAGTGCTCCGCTTTTGAATTCTAACGCAATTTCTAATTAATAATGTGGGTATTATTTAAAAAATATATATATAATGATATTGACACTGTTATGACACTTATCAATTATAAATGTTGGGACTATACTTCCGCTGCAAATGAATATTTTTTGTTTGTTAATAATCTACTATATACTCGTCAAATACCACTCACTCACTGACCTATCATCGCCCAGCCGAAACCACTTAACAGAAAATGTTGAAATTTTGCATGAACACTCCCTTTAAAAAGTTAACACTCGCTAAAAAAAGTTTTTTTATATTAAAATTTTTAATTATTTTTAGAGGGGTTTGAATTTTTAGTTTTAAACAGAGCATTCTCACCTATGCAGAATGCGTTGCTATGACGATAACAGAACAGCTGTTACCGTACTGTATCTATTTCATAATATTATTTTTAATAACGGTTAATTCCAACTATGATGGCAGTCCTTGAATTACAAGCAATAAACTGTGATTTTGTCCCTCATAGAGTTTACTCTATACCTGGTGATGGTCCATCCGAGGTAATAATATCCCGAAACCTTGCACAGCCTCCTCACCCATCAGCTTCCCCAGTCAATACTCTTCATGGTAATGCTCGCGAATATAATGGGTGTTTCCAAATGACATCTTGGAAACATAAATTTTTATTTTAACGTACATTTATTATTGATAACGAATTTTAACCTGTACTGGTTAAACTGCTGATATGCCTAACCTGTAGATAACGGGCCATCTTTACGTTATCTGATTCTTGACTCAAGTCAGGAGCGCCCCAATCTCAAGAAACATTATACTTTGATTACGTAAGGAGTGATGAATAACTTAAAGTATGTCGGGAACCGTGCTATAATAAACTGCACAACATTTTGTAGTAGCATTAATTTTGTTGATACATTATTTAATGTAATATAATTATTTAATATTCTACTATATATTTGTCAAATACCACTCACTGACTGACTCACTCACTCAATCACTGACCTATCATCGCCCAGCCCAAACCACTTGACAGAAAATTTTGAAATTTTGCATAGACACTCCCTATATAACGTAGGCACTCACTAAGAAAGGATTTTTTGATATTCCAATTTTTAAGTATTTTTAGAGGGGTTTAAAGTTTAAGTTGGTTAGAGCAGGCAAGCCTAGACAACAAGCGTTGCTAGGACGATAACAGAACAGCTGTTACCGTACATTATCTATTTCATAGTATTATTTTTAATTGAGGTAATCTTACAAATATTGTTTTGTGTATAATACGTTTTGTATTGGTCCAATAAAATTGTTTTGTTTTGTTAATTGAGGTTAATTTCCACTATGATGGCAGTCCTTGAATTACTAGAAATAAAATGTGATTTTGTCCCTCATAGAGTTTACGCCCTGGTGATGGCCCATCCGAGGTAATTATTCCCGAACCACTTGAAACAAAAATTTGAAATTTTGCACGGACAATACGTTTAGAGTACACTTGCTAAGAAAGGTTTTTTGATATTCAAATGTTTAAGTACTTTTAGGGGGATTTGAATTATTAAGAAGTTCCTCGTCGGCTCAAAAATGGTTCAATTTTGATAACATTTGGTACAAAAATCTTTCTTCTCATTTAAAAGGTCAAGTTCATTAACCAGTTGAATCCGTTTACTGGAACATGGTTTTTGGAGCGAACTATGTGCGAAAGATTCCTTAACGTAGGAAAACGAATGAAACCATTTTTTAAGCGAGTTCTGTAGCCATTTACCAGAAAAATTTATAGAAATACATTTCAAAACTAATTTTCTGTCTGGGTATTCAGAAAAGAAGTATATGGAAAAAAATTGTATGAATGGTGATACAAAGTTTTCGGATCTCAGTATATTTTTTAAAATATCTCGAAAACGGTTGGGAACTCGTAATAAGTGGAAGGCGGCTTTTCGAAAGGTTACTAAATTCTCTAGAGTAAGATTCTGTTGTAATGTTCGGTGGGGCGATGTCAATCGAAGAGATAAGTGCTTAAAACTTCAAATTTGTTAGTTTTATGCTTTTCAACGTGTATTTGTCTCTGTTTACCTAACTTTTTAATCGGTTTTGTATTTTTTTTATGGTAACATTAAAGTCCGTGCAATAAAAAGCTCTACAAAATTATGACGTAGCGTTAATTTTGATCATATCTTATTTAACTCAATATATAAAATACTTTTCGGCCGTGGTGAAGCACGGGTATTCAGCTAGTGTAATATAATAACTACTTATCTGCACGGATATTCAGCTAGTGTAATATAATAACTACTTATCTGCACAGGTATTCAGCTAGTGTAATATAATAACTACTTATCTGCACGGGTATTCAGCTAGTGTAATATAATAACTACTTATCTGCACGGGTATTCAGCTAGTTTAATATAATAAATACTTATCTGCACGGGTATTCAGCTAGTGTAATATAATAAATATTTATCTGCACGGGTATTCAGCTAGTGTAATATAATAACTACTTATCTGCACGGGTATTCAGCTAGTGTAATATAATAACTACTTATCTACACGGGTATTCAGCTAGTGTAATATAATAACTACTTATCTGCACGGGTATTCAGCTAGTGTAATATAATAACTACTTATCTGCACGGGTATTCAGCTAGTGTAATATAATAAATACTTATCTGCACGGGTATTCAGCTAGTGTAATATAATAACTACTTATCTGCACGGGTATTCAGCTAGTGTAATATAATAACTACTTATCTGCACGGGTATTCAGCTAGTGTAATATAATAAATACTTATCTGCACGGGTATTCAGCTAGTGTAATATAATAACTACTTATCTGCACGGGTATTCAGCTAGTATTGTAATATCTGACCTTGGTTTTGTTTTTTGTTTAAATTAGAGGTAATTGCTTTCGTTGAGAAGCTCTTGAAAGGAAGAAATAAATAATATGTGGTATTCTTCTCTGAATAATTTATTTTTATATAATTAAAAACGATTGAACTCTTCGCAAGCTTACTTACAAGGGGAGTATACAGCGGTGACCAGATTAGGGCCTTTAGATATCGACCATCCAAGTTAAGTTTAAATCTGGTAAATATTCTTTGAAATATGGCCGGATTGTTGAATCTTTAACAAAATTATAAGGGTCCTCCCTTAGAAAAATTTAAAATACACTTTTTTTCATTTTTTGTAATACTTCCAAAATTTGAATTTAGGGGGGTTTTAAATGAGCTAAAAATGACTCTGACATCCGTTTTTAAATCAATTTGTTCCTACAATATTTCCGTTATTGTTTTGTTTGAAGTTTTTATTTATTTTTTTTTATTTTTTTTTATTTTTTTTTATTTTCTTTATCCCTCTTTTTTTTTCTTTTTTTTTTTTTTCTTTTTTTTTTTCTAATGATTTTCTATGCTTTGTCTCTTTGTGTTTATACTTTATAAATTTAAATTTTTTTTTTTTTTTTTTTTTTTTTTTTTTTTTTTTTTTTTTTTACCTATTTGCTTAATTTTATTGAATTAATTTTCACGCAGTATGCGAGCATATCACCTTGCTGTTGTGGTGCTCCGTAACAAATAAACATTTCATGGAGCCAATCGCCTACGTTACGTAGCTCCTTAAAAGAATAAATAAATAAATCAAAAATTGTTTCACATACTCGACTCCATTGAAGTCATTATTCTGCCAAAATATTCCATATACCTACATTTAAAAAGTTAACCATTATAAAAAAAAATGTTGATTTAAAAACGGATGTCAGATTAGCACGTCGAAAACCCCCTAAATTCAAATTTTGGGAATATTACAAAAATAAAAAAAAAATGTATTTTAAATTTCGCTTAAGGGGACCCTTAAAGTTTTATTAAAGATTCAACAATCCGACCATATTTCAAAGAATACTTACCCGATTCAAACCAAACTTGGAGGGTCGATAAAGGTCCTAATGTGACACATTTCCTTTCAATCGGGGTGTTTCTACGTATTCAGGGAATGACGTTATATGCAAAAAAGTTTACATTTTACTTTAATTTTGAGAACCCTTTTTTGCAAATACCTTTTTGAGATAATACAATAGTCATTTATATGGTTAGAAAAAGGAGTCTTTCTTCTTTTAAAAGATTTCAATGACGTGAAAATCGGATAATTTCAAAGAGAGACATTGAATTACGAAACGTCACGTTGCTTTTTCTCTTACAGATTTTTAGTTTCTCCCAGACTGGGAAAAATCGTTATTTTTTGTTTTCAATGATATTCACCACATTAGGGTTTCATAGGGTGCTGCTTTTAAATCTGCTGTACTCGTAAACGTAAGCAAATTGTTTATTGTGCGAGGCCTAAAATGGTTAGCCTGACCTTAAACTCCTGATAAAATTTAGGTAGACTTCTTATCATATGCGATAACATATAGATTAAAGAGTTCTGTCACTCCAGTCATAAAACAATGACAAGATCTTCTATATTAGGTACTCCACATGTTCCACGTTATTGTTCTATTGTATTGAAAGATATAAATCCGATTAGATAAGGTTTAATCTCAAACAGGAAACTAACGCAGTATAAAGTCACATCGAGAGAGAATGTAGCTCTTTCTATCGGCTCCGAGAGACACGGAACTCCATCCGATATGCTAATGGTTCGAGAGAAAGGAACAAACTCTGTGTCCCCGTGTTTGTGTATATGTGCGAATGTGTGTAGCGTCGAGTAGGTGCTCGCACAACTTCAAATCCCTCCTCTGCTCGCGAGGCAAATGCGAAATGGGCAAAGTTTCGACGGGGGATCGCTGTCTGAATGGATAATACACACGGATTAAGCCGAGAAGGTCGTGGTTCTTGTTCCCCTAGTCTACGTGAGCTACCCCGTCCCCTTCCTTTCTTGTTTCTAGGGGCTAATAATGAATTTAATTGGGGCTTTATCGCAATCAAACAACAATTCACAATGTTATAACACATTTTCACTCATGAGCAGCATAGGAGGCTCTAGACAAACATTCCTGGGGGAGGGGCTAATTTAGTACGGGCTTACCGCCGTGCCTGGGGGTGTAGAAGCAAATTCTTGTAACCAGGCACCTGGAAATCATTAAGGAAGTATTTGATAAACTAAGAACAAACATTAATTAGAACTTATTACTATTAATTTTAATAAAAGTGCTATTATTATTAAAGTACATCGAATGTGAAAATCACGACATTCCACCGTGAAAAAACTTTTATTAATTACTTTACATTTGGACAGTAAAATATTCGCCAGATTCGACCTTTTGACAATGGTTACTTTCACCTTTCACTGAATGAACTTACATTCGATAGTTTGCCGTCCATCAGTCGAACAGCATTCAGTATAGAGTGAAAATGAAAAATACGTTTTTTCACATTCGATACTTTGCATTCATGATTTGTGTCGACCATTTATACGAATATATCAGGATATATAAAGACATTTTTGTTTCCATTTCTCTACAACGCGTTGCAACGCCTTGGAAATGGTTTCATGAGAATCTCCAAGCGCAATCACTTATAAACTTGTACCTGGATGCCTATTATATCAAAAACATAGGCTTTACGATTTTTTCGCGCATATTTTTCCCCCAAAAACATGTACCAGTGTACGGATTCTGCTATTTATCAAACTTGCCCTTTCAAATCAAACAGATTCCCTTTCTACCAAATTTCATTAAAATCGTTTCATTTCTGAACCAGCTAGAGAGCGGACATATATGTGTGTGTTTATATATATATATATATATATATATATATATATATATATATATATATATATATATATATATATATTTAATTTGTGCTATTATATAACTACTAATGATCTGGATACCTAACTAAAGCAGAATAACTAGTTTGCAGGAATATCACGTAGGATATACACAGCGGTTGGGTCACCGACCTAGACCTGTTTTTTTCTGGTGATTCTACCTAAATTTTATCAGGAGTTTAAGGTCAGGCTGACCATTTTAGGACTCGCACAACAAACAAAAGGCCGAGGTGCACTTCGTACTGTGAAGGGTATAAGACGAGTGGAATCTAACAAGAGGAGTATACAGCGATCGGGTCACCGATCTGGACCATTCTTTTTTTTTTTTTTCTGTTGATTCTACATCGAAAAATAGACGTCACGTGTCCGAGCGTTCCGTCCAATGCGCCTTAGGAACCATGAAATAAAATAAAATAGGTTAAAAGTGCTTTATTTTTTATATCGAGTTTAGAAAGTGATATCGACATGATTCTTTCACCAATTCATTTGTTTTATAGATTCCCCCCTCCATAAGACTCTATAAAACAAATGAATTGGTGAAAGAATCATGTCGATATCATTTTCTAAATTCGATATAAAAAGTAAAGCACTTTCAACCTATTTTATTTTATTTCTCGGCTCTTAAGGCGCATTGGACGGAACGGTGGGACACGTGTCGACTGTTTTTCGATGTAGAATCACCAGAAAAAAAAATGGTCCAGATCGGTGACCCCACCGCTGTATGCTCTCCTTGTAAGTAGTTTATAATAAAAAAAAAAAAAAAAATTCTCGGGTAACATTATCATACACACATGTGTGTGTAAATTAATGTGGGACATCATTGCTGACCTAACAGGAGGATTCAACAGACTGGTTCCTTTCAAATGAGCATTGGTAATCAGATGGAGGCGAAGATCACAGAGATCAAAGAGCCTTCAGGTTCTGTTTGTTTTTTTTTGTTTTTTTTTTGTTTTTTTTCAACTCACAGTAGTTCTGGATTCAGGAAAGGAGGAATGCAAACTAGGCTCTTTGGAGGGTTCGGGGCGTATGAACTACACAAAAAATACTTTTATTCGATAGATCGAACGAGGGAAAGCAAATGATTACCGATTATTATGATTAGAAGTACATAAATCACAATCCTAATATTTGAGATGAATCGCCTTCATGCCTCACTTTTTTTAATTATTAATACTAAATTGGCTGGGAAAGGTTTATTCAATTTTAGGAATGTTACAGATCATCATAAAATGTTGGGATCATACTGAATAATATTAAAACTAAAGGCAGTGTGATCATAAAAACTGAATATAAAAAGTCCAATAAAAGGAAATGCCTGATCTTAGCGCGTTTGTTATCCTAAATAAAGTTTTTCTCTCTCCTTGTATGGTTTGGAAAACTTATGTTAGATACAATCAACGTTTTGTCTTAGTCTCTCGTGAAAATGTAAAAATATGTAGCAGAGAGGCGATTGACGATTGACAATTAAAAATTCAATCGCATCAACTCGCAATTACGATTAATCAATTGTTAATCGTGGAGTTCGCGATTAACAATTAAATATTAATCGAATAGTGGATTTCGCGATTACGATTAATCAATCGTTACTTTGTGAATCCGCAATTACGATTAATCAATTGTTAATCGCGGATTTCGCAATTAACAATTAATCAATTGTAATTGCGCAGTTCGCAATTAATAATTTATTCTGCAATTAACATGTCAAGTGCGGCTGTTGTTTAGCCATACTTAAAGTTAGGTAAAACTGCAGTTTAGCGTCCTCCTAACCGATTTCTTTCAAATTTTGTACAATAACGTATTTTGATGTACTAAATACGAATCCGTTAAAAAAAAAGTTCGCATACTTAGAGTAAGGTAAAACTGCATTTAAGTGTCCTCCTAACCGATTTATTTCAAATTTTGTACAATAACGTATTTTAGTGCACAAAACACGAATCCGTTAAAAAAAAAAATTTCGCATACTTAAAGTTAGGTAAAACTGCAGTTAAGCGTTCTCCAAACCGATTTCTTTCAAATTTAGTACAATAACGTATTTTATTACAATAAACACGAATCCGTAAAAAAAAAGTTCGCATTCAACTAGGAAAGAAGTTATTAAGCACTAAAGTTCACTGTTATGGGGGTTATGATAGCTTATGTAAACAACTAACTTTGTCAACATACGCATGCGCGGGTATGGAAAAGTTCGTAATAAAGAAGTAAATTTCAATTAACCATCAATTATTTAAATTCATCAGCAGTTATTTATTCACAACCATTTTTTTAAAAATAATGAAACAATCTTCACATTTCTTTTTTCTTTCACGAAAAGTATTATGTAACAGTTCGTTATAAAGGCTAATGCCTTTATAATTATTAGTTCGTTCTAATTCGCGCGTGCTGAACTTTAATTGTCAAAATACTCTTATTTTATAAAAAAAAATAGCACTGAAGTTGCACGAATTTATTATTCTCTTCAAACGAGCTCATAAATATGAAGAGCGCTAAAAAGGCATTTTTCTGTGCGACTGGGGATTTGTGATCCACCGAACATCGCATCTCAAGAAGAAGATGAAAGCTAAGAAGGATGTCTAGAAAGATAAGAAGAATGTCTAGGACGACTTTTAGGCTTACATGCTATGCGTTTCCTCTCGCTACGCTCGCTCAAGAAGATATCAATACCCTAGTCAATCCAAATCGCTAAAATTAATAGATTATAAGATTAATTTATTTTAGCGAGTTGGATTGACTAGGGTTTTGATACCTTCTTGAACGAGCGTAGCGAGCGGAAACGCTTAGCACGTATGCTTATAAGTGACAGGTGACGACGGGTGAAGATGCCCTTAAAATTGACAATATTTTTGAACAAATAGTTTATGAACATTTCAAATGAGAGTTCTCTGTTTCCCAATGTTACAAATACGCTGTTTACGCCTACTTTTCCTAACAGTGAACCTTCCTAACAGTGAACGTTGGTGCTTAACAACTTCTTTCCTAGTTTAAAGCGAACTTCTTTTTTAACGGATTCGTATTTAGTACATCAAAATACGTTATTGTACTAAATTTGAAAGAAATCGGTTAGGAGGACACTTAACTGCAGTTTTACCTAACTCTAAGTATGCGAACTTTTTTTTTAACGGATTCGTATTTAGTACATCAAAATACGTTATTGTACAAAATTTGAAAGAAATCGGTTAGGAGGACACTTAACTGCAGTTTTACCTAACTCTAAGTATGCGAACTTTTTTTTTAACGGATTCGTATTTAGTACATCAAAATACGTTATTGTACAAAATTTGAAAGAAATCGGTTAGGAGGACACTTAACTGCAGTTTTACCTAACTCTAAGTATGCGAACTTTTTTTTTTTTAACGCATTCGTATTTAGTACATCAAAATACGTTATTGTACAAAATTTGAAAGAAATCGGTTAGGAGGACACTTAAATGTAGTTTTACCTTACTCTAACTATGCGAACTTTTTTTTTAACGGATTCGTATTTAGTACATCAAAATACGTTATTGTACAAAATTTGAAAGAAATCGGTTTGGAGGACACTAAACTGCAGTTTTACCTAAAGTAAAACTGCAGTTTTACTTTAGGTAAGCCCCGGGGGCATGCACCGCAGTTAACGTGTTAATTTCCGGATATACGTAAAAAAAAAGGTAAAAAGTAGCACTAAAATCTCTTCTCACTTCCGAACCTACTCCTGCACACAGTAAGTGCCGGAAGCCGAGCCCTCAGAGACCTGGAAGTGAACACGGGTGGATCTGAACTGACTGGAAGTGGGCCTGGGTGGCCCAGGTGTGAGAAAATGTTAACTAGAGTGAAACGGAAGTGGACCAGGAGTGGGCAGGAATGCCATTGGATGTTGCCCAGAGATGACCGGATGTGGACCAGAGTAGATCATACGTAGTTTGGGGTGTACTAGAAATGGCCAGAGTTGACCGGAAGTTCCCGGGGTCGACTAAAATAGGACCGGAGGAGGATCAATTGTGGACCGGAAGTGAACTTTGGAGTGGTATTTTTGTTAAAATTCCGCGGTATTTTTTTATCAAAATACTGTATTGCAAAAAAATCAAAATTAATTTAATTGCAATTAAATCAATCGCGATTATATCGATTGCAATTAATCAATCGCGATTAAATCAATTGCACGATTGCAATTAAATCAATTGCAATTAAAATGTTTAATCGCGATGAAATTAATCGCAAATGGCAATTAAAGGAATTCATCGCGATTAAATCAATTGAATTGATTTAATCGCGATGAAATCAATTGCAATTGATTTCATCGCGATTGATTCAATCACGATTAAAAGTTAATTGTTTGGTCATACGATTGAAAAATTAATTGATTGATCCCCAACTCTGATATGTAGTGATTTAAAATGGAATGTCAAAGTAAAGCAAAATGTTAGGAGCCACAAGAGGAAACTAACATTATCCTAGGCGAAAATTATTCATTCTCATTTCAGTACCACTTTCTCCGTATGACATTGCTCTACCAAAAATCTCACAAGGAACGTTTTTGTAGGAAATTTAAAAAGCCATGGAATAGATATTTTACATTTACTACGATTTCCCAACCCGTTTTGAAATACGTAAGAGTATATCCGATTAACCCCTAGAAAAATCTAGTTTTACCCATGTTTCTTAGCAACGGTTACAGATATGGCTGCATTAATGGATTCATTAAATTTTACAGGTCCAATTACCTATAAATTGTGTACTTTGAAGGCTATTAACAAAAAAACGTAAGCTTTACAATTTTTTTCGCGTGAATATTTTCAAAATAACATATTTTGGCGGGCAGATTCTGCTTAACGAATTTGACCTTTCAAATCACTGGAAGTACCAGGTCATTCAAAAAGTTCTGTCGTTTTTTTGGGGGGAAATTATAAATAAATAAATATTTTCAAATAATCACCTTTATTCATCAAAATATCAACCGTTACAGTCGGTAACCTTCTCCCAACGAGATGGTAAAGCCCAAATTCCTTCCTTAAAAAACTGTTGATTTTTACTGCAAAAATAAGTGGTCAGTTCGTGAATTAGGTTGTCACGGTCTTGAAAACATTTCTGTCTCAGATTGTTGTCGAGATCTCTGAATAGGTGATAATCAGTGGGTGACAGGTCAGGGGAATATGGTGGGTGAGGCAAAACTTCCCAGCCTATTTCTGTCAATTTTTCAAATTTCTGTCAAAAATTGACAGAAATAGGCTGGGAAGTTTTGCCTCACCCACCATATTCCCCTGACCTGTCACCCACTGATTATCACCTATTCAGATATCTCGACAACAATCTGAGACAGAAATGTTTTCAAGACCGTGACAACCTAATTCACGAACTGACCACTTATTTTTGCAGTAAAAATCAACAGTTTTTTAAGGAAGGAATTTGGGCTTTACCATCTCGTTGGGAGAAGGTTACCGACTGTAACGGTGGATATTTTGATGAATAAAGGTGATTATTTGAAAATATTTATTTATTTATAATTTCCCCCAAAAAAACGACAGGACTTTTTGAATGACCTGGTAATTTTGTACCTAATTTCATTTAAATCAGTCCATACAGGAAATGATAAGTGAGTTCCAGGAATGCAAAATAGGCTCTTTGTAGGGTTCGGGGCGCATGAACTACACAAAAAATACTTTTATTCGATAGATCGAATGAGGGAAAGCAAATGATTACCGATTATTATGATTAGAGTACATTAGTCACAATCCTAATATTTGAGATGAATCGCCTTCATACCTCACTTTTTTTAATTATTAATGTTACAGATCATCATAAAATGTTGGGATCATACTGAATAATATTAAAACTAAAGACAGTGTAAGTGATGCCTGAATGAATTAGAAGAAGACTATTTTATTTGCTCGTATTGCTTTCCTTCCTGTAGAAAGAAACCCCACATAATAAAGTAAAGACATCTTGAACGAAGTACTGACAAGAAAATTCAACATCTCATAAAAGGTCACGAAAAAAGAGTAGGTGAAGAAGTTGAATGTGTATATATATATATATATATATATATATATACATTCAACTTCTTCACCTACTCTTTTTTCGTGACCCAAGTTATTTACTTGACAATAAATTTAATCCATTATTCCTGCAGAGGGAGTATTTTTAGTTTTCCCAGTAATTAATACTGATTATAATTAAGAGCGAAAATGACTTGTCGATTACCTCTTAATTTAAAAAAAATAAGGCTTTTAAATTTTACTAATGTTCATTTTAGCGCGGTTCCTCCCTTCCTTCATAGGGAGGAACCCCGCTTATAAGGTTGATCTCATGAAACAATCCGGAAGTGCCAACTGGAAAATTTGGCGTTTCAGAACCCTATATATATATTTGTCTCTTCGCTCATTTCTGGCTTCCCTAATGGTCCGATTTTGATGAAATTTGGTACAAAAATCCGTCGTCCAATTTGAAAGGTCAAGTTCGTTAACCAGCAAAATCCGTTTCGGGCGAAATTCGCGCCAAAAAAATCGTAACGCTTACGTTTTTGAGTTCATATGCTTGAAAGTACTTGTTTTATAGGCTTCTTGACAAAGGGAAACGAATGAAACCATTTTCAAGGCGATAGCTTTAACCGTTTTCGAGAAAATTGGAAAAATAGTTTTTGAATACCGTTTTTGGTTTGGGTACTTAGAATAATGGGATTCAGTTGAAACATTTTTTGCATGTTCTACGTTCATTAAAACTAATATGTTGAAATTTTGATTACGTTTGGAGTTAAGGAAGGGTTAGAATACAATATTTTATTAACAGACATAAAAAGTTTTGGTAACTTTGTATACTTTCCTTAATATCTCGAAAAAGGTTGAGAATCTTGGTAAACGGAAGAATACCATTAAAAAGCTTACTAAATGCTCGACAATAAAGGTTCTGATGAAAGTTTTGATTAGGCGATGTCAATCGGAGAAATAAGTGCTTAAAACTTTAAAGTAATTGATTTCGCTTATTCAAACTGTTCTTTTTGTCTGTTTTTATTCCTTGTTATTTTTTAATTGCTTTTAGTTGGATAATGTATTTGATAATAAATCAGATTAAGAAAAATAAGAAAAACAATTTAATGTTAGAGAGATTTTAAATAGCTACTTTAAGAGTAAATGTACTTGTTTTAAAAGTTCAAGACAATAGGTTTTGGCCAACGGGCCTTTTTCCCTATCGGTCTTTCAAGACATGTAATCAAGAACAAAATAATTATAAAAAATACTGGATGTATTGTGTAATTTTCGAATAAAGATATATATATATATATATATATATATATATATATATATATATAAAATTTTAGAGATGCGGATTTCCAAGATATATTTTATTATATTTTAATGCATGTAAATGTGATGTATTTCTGGAAACATCCAGTGTTCTTCCACTCTGAGTGCAGCAAAATTTGAATTTTTATTATGTTAAAGCTCAATTGCCAAGATCCAATGAATTTTATTTATATATGACACAATTTAATATGTTAATAAATGAAATAAAGCTTTACAAACTAATTTTCTGTAATTTATTTTATAAATCACTGTTCACCTGTCTCCAACATCATTCATTCACCTGTTTATTGCTTTTTGTGTGTATATATATATATATATATATATATATATATATATATATATATATATATATATATATATATATATATATATATATATATATATATATATATATAAATCAGTCCCGTAAAAGGCCACTAAGAGCCCAGAGGGGCAGATACTGTAGAGCTATCTGATTCTCGACCATACGGCACACTAGGGAGATAGTGTGGTCAGTACTATGATCCGGCCGCCTGATTTTTCCCTGTGCAGGTACCCATTAATTAATTATAGGCTGGGTGAGCTTAGGGACGATCTGGGACCCCAAATCCAATCCTCAATCGATGACACTAGAAGAAAAAATCTGAAGTGTACGCTCGGGTTCTGAACCTTGGTCCTCCAGTTCATTAGTCGAGTGCTCTACCACTGAGCTAACCTCACCCCCATATATATATATATATATATATATATATATATATATATATATATGTATATATATATTACATATATATATATATATATATATATATATATATATACTTGAATCTAGTAAAGTAAATGGAATTTTCAGGAAATATTAATGTTTTCGAAAATGGTGAACAATTATTCATTTTCTATTAAACATTCCGTCGAAAATCGGCCATAAAATCATTATAATTTAGTGAATCAAGAAAATTCTACGTACTTTACTAGCAAATGTCATTAGAAAGCTTCGGATCAAATTTGAAGTTGATCGGGCAAAAATTGAAGACGCGAGTGTATCGTCAGATTTGAAATCCATAGTTTTGATATAACGACTTTAATGTTTCATGTTCGGAAATTTTCATTTTTTTCCTATTTAATTTTTTTTTAATACTCTTTTGAATGAAATATTTAAAAAATGGGTTTTAATTTTGAAATGTATTCAAGTAGGACAAAAAAAAAATGTAACAATTAAAAAAGGACCAATCGAAGCTCGCTCAAAACATTATCTTTTAAATCAGCATCGCGTTCACTCGGCATCGGGATTTCACTCGGAAAATCGTATTTTTTGTCCATTTAAAAAATTTGCCTTTACATAGATACTCTTCGATATCATTTTGGTTTAGTTAGGAAGAATTTTAGTTTAGAAAATGGTAAAAAAACAAACGTTACAAGGTAGTATAACGCCTTAAGTACAAATTTGCAGTTAACCTTTTGAAATTCAATTCAAGTGGACAGAATAATGGTAGTAAACTGCTGATTAACCCACATATAAATGAGAACAACTCTTGAGGATCCAGCAACCCTATTTCTGTTCTTTCCACCTCCTACCTCCGAGTGATTACTTGTTCCAATCAATGATTCATTTCCTTCAGGGTCGACCCTTCTACAATTTACAGGCAGGAAAACCTCAAGGCTGTTTAGCGGTAATTTCGCAAACAGCGGTTCTGTTGGGAACGTCTTGATGTGTTAAGTTCCTGAAACGTTTCACATGAGTGGTTTAAGATTCTGGAAAATATCTTACACTACCCTCCAATAGGCAGGGAACCAAGTTATATGCATAACACGCAAAATGTTATAATATGTCCATAGATAAAGGGAAGTGGTGCTCTTTATATTCACATGTTTCGATGTTTCAGTTATTTATTTCGCACAACGCTGGCGATGGTCGTGTTTACCAGTTAAATAACTCAAAAAATAGATTCAAGATTGAATAATAATTAAAAAAATAGCCATAATAAAACTCAAATGCACATGCGTGATTAAAACTCAAATATATTACATTTTAGCGTATATATCGAGTTTCTTTAAAGGTCGGAATATAGTATCGGTGGGTTACATAGAGATAGATAATAAATAACAAATTTTATGTCACAGATCCTCGTAGCAATGTGTGCATCTTGGTTTATCTACGTTTTGCATCAGTTAACCATGAGTCAGTGAGCATTGTCAAATTATATGCCTCGTTATGGTGTTTTTTGAGACATTTTACTATCTTTGAGGCCAGTCATAGACATAGAATATATTTTGAACATAGACATATTTTGAAATATCATTCGGAATTTTGAGTTTAAAAATCACTACTGATCAATAGATGTTTTGTATTATAATCATGTTTTCTGTGTATTTTTTCTAGGATCTGTAGTATTATATTTGGTTTTGTAGTTGCAAGAACGATTTTATCATTATTATTTTATTGTCATGTTAATGATTTCACAGGACTTTTCTGAGGTTTCAATTATTTACATTCTTAATTGCATACAATCTTCAAATCAACCATTTTTATTAAAAAAAAAAAAAAAAAAAAAAAAAAAAAAAAAAAAAAGAAAAATCAGTCCCGTAATAGGCCACGAGAGCCCTGAGGAGCAGATACTGTAGAGTTATATGATTCATGACCATACGGCACACTAGGGAGATAGTGCGGTCAGTACTATGCTCCGGCCGCCTTATTTTCCCCTTGCTGCTTCGACTGCTAGAGTCATTAGCGCCAAGGTACCCATTATTAAATTAATTAAAGGCTGGATTGACCTAGGGACGGTTAGGGAGGCCGAATTCAACCCATGAACGAAGAATCTAGAAGAAAAAAACTTAAGTGTTTGCTTAGCATTTGAATTCAGGTCGTCCAGCTTATTAGTCCCGTGCTCTACCACAGAGCTAACCTCGAGCCCATATATATATATATATATATATATATATATATATATATATATATATATATATATATATATATATATATATAACATTGAGAGTAGCAGTAATGTGGTAATGTCTGCCTTCTCCCCTCATCTCATCCAGTGTGTATGTTGTCTATTTTTGAACAAATTTACTTATTTTACATATTTTTACAGATTATAAATTATCAATAAAAGAATATATATATATCAAATAGGAACACCTACAACTCCGGGTCTCCACCACAAATGAATCATTTCTGGTGCAGACCTGGAGATGTAGGTGTTCCTAGTTGATGCAGTTCCACCACCGTCCGGCCAAATCAATGTATATATATATATATATATATATATATATATATATATATATATATATTAATTCTGGTGAATGATGACCCGATATATATTTTTTCACTTTTTCTTGTTTCTTTTTCTGGCAGGGGGTCAATAAAGTAGTACACACTTTTTTCACTTTAACTACTTTATTTTGTATATTTCGCCCATTTTTTCACTTTTTCTTGTTTCTTTTTCTGGCAGGGGGTCAATAAAGTAGTACACACTTTTTTCACTTTAACTACTTTATTTTGTATGTTTCGCCCAAACATACAAAATAAAGTAGTTAAAGTGATAGTTAGCCGTCGAGGTGATAAGTAAAGATGGAATGGTTGGGATTCGGCTAAAGAAACCTCAATATGTTTTTTGTTTAAAAAAAATCTATATTTAGGACGTTTGGGCTACTCATTGGTAGCCTTCGTCAGCTAAAATGACAAGAAAAACAGAAATTAATACAATTTCTACTCATTCTAAGAATTTTAGACCAAATTGTTCTTTTATAATAAGTTAAGTGTATTAATTTCTGTTTTTCTTGTCATTTTTATATATATATATATATATATATATATATATATATATATATATATATATATATATATATATATAATGATAACAACCTCAATAGCTACATTACATTGGAAATAGGTTATATCACTATACATTTATATATATTTGAGGGTATTTACTTCAAATGAGTTCTCCATGGACCTCATAGATTTCCAGGACAGTCTGTTAGAAAGATTTAATATATAAGGATGAGCTATGGGCCGGTAGGTGGGAATATTACCCTGGACTGGTGGCACTTGACGTGGGCTGACAGAGGCCCGCTAAGTGGGGGGGGGATAATAACATTATGCAGACAGTAACTGTAAATTGGCCTCGGACCCTGTCCACTCGACCTGGATTTCTACATACGGTCTCCCCTCCCCCCCCCCTTCCTCCTGTCCGCACATACTAGTAGGAAGCTGGTGGGGGAGGGGGTCCAAATTCTATTGGCGAACGATTTAGACAGATTATGGAAAACGTAAAATCAAGGAGTAGGAGAACCTTCATAGCAGAGGAGATACGGCCTTACATCATCTGTACGTATATACCTACAGGGTATATTGCAGTAACAATCCTTCAGGAGTAGAAACTAGGCAAAAAATATAGTCCAGCGCCACCTACCACACATTTCTATCTCACTTCGTTCCGGACGTATGTCGTTCTAAAAGTCATTTAGAGAAACCCGTGTTTTTTGCAGTACGACTCCAATTTTCCCTGCTTGTACACACTTTTTTCAAGAAATCATTACATTTTTGAAATCAACATTTAATTTTCATTAAGGGTAATGCATCTTCAATGTTCACAATTATCTCATTCATACGGTAATACCAATCCCAAAAGTAGAAATTAATAAAAGCTTCTGATTAGCGATAACTTTGCGAAAATCACAACTCTTCCAAAATAAATCCTGCAGACTGCTGAATCTCACGAAAGTTGTACGATTTAATCTGCTTTCCAACAGTATACTCAGAACTGAGATTATCTCTCAATTTTATAATGTAGTTGGAATCCTAGAGTGAAAAATGTCAAATAAAGAAAGGTAATATGATATTTATTTTCGTGATATTATCAGAAAAAAAATGTTTGCAATCAGAGAAAATTGGAGTTGCTCTGCTCAGTGCTTGAGCACTCGTCTGTTGTAAAAGACCTCAGTTCAATACTTGGGCGCGCACTAAAGATTTTACTTTCTAGTGCAGTCGTTCGAGGGTTAATTCATTTAATGGCGACCCGTATAATGGGGAAAACCACGCAGAAGGAGCGTACCACGCCAATATGCATTGTGCGAAGACTCAGTGAACATAGTATAACAAAACTTTTAATTTTTACTTAATTATACTAACCAATTCGGTATGAACAAGATCTTCTTGACTTTACAGCCTTCATTTACTTAGATGTCACACACACTTAGATACCTGCTAATCGTAATTGTCCTGAATTAGTTTTATATATGGTAATAACTAGCTGACCCGGCGAACTTCGTACCGCCTAATAGTCAATTGTTTATTTATTTTTTTTTTAATATTTATTCTGCTATTTGGGACACCGTGTCAGCTAGTAAGATAGAAAAAAAGCAACGTAATAAGTCAACAATTACATCATGTCAAAACATAAAAATTATAAAACACTTTAATAGTCACTAAAAAATCACAATCAAAATTACAATATCAGATGTCTTATTATGATACCTACTTATTATATTTCATTTTATTTTTACTTATTCTAAATTAAGTTTCATTATTATTGTTGTACTCTATGGTACACGATATTTTTTGTTTGATTACCTGGCGCGTAAACAAACAGAGCAGATAGTTTTCCAACACGGGAACAGGCAACATACAATTGACCATGCGAGAAACATGGGTTTTCTAGATTAATACCACAAACACTTAATGACTGCCCTGGGATTTGTTTATAGACAAACTGAGTTCACAGGTCCAATAGCAAATCAACTGTAATGAATTCACAGCAGCTCGATTCAAACTTGCACCATTATTAGTCGAATGTCGCGCTTCGCGGGTCTGTCTTAACCAAATTCTTTCACGTTCATTGCGATCTTCACGTTCCTGGGCAGTACGATTAGATTGATAATTAATTTGATGCGTAATATTATAGAAATTTGCGGCTTTTAGATTTAGTAATATTATAGATGCACAGCAAAGAGATGTTTACATTTCAAGCGACATTTTACCACAGAGAATTTAAATTTTACCATAGACAATTTGTTTTTGAGTAATGTTACCATCGTATAAAATTTGACAAATATTGACATTAATATTTATACGATACTAATGTCACGCAATTGTTTTGCCTTCCCAGAACCCCTTCACTAACACTTTATGGTATGGTATTAAATTTCAAATTGACCCTTAAGTATTATTGCGAATCTTTCGTATGGGAATATAGAAAGTCCGTCACGCAGGAGCTGCATAACTAAGCACTTTCCTCAGAATTTGGGTAGTGTAGATTATTTTCCAGAACAATTTGCTTAAAATATCCTACATAAATAAAATAAAAACATGAATAGTTCTCTTTTAAATTTGTAATGAGTAACTGATCAATTAATAATTTGCTTCCAGAGTTATGTTTACACATGGTACCTATTACACTACGTAATAAATACAAAAAACCTCTTATTATCGTATTATGATCTAACGCAGGAACAGGATACAGTCACTCTAGTGGTAGAAAGCGCTCCTTGCGGCGGATTTGTGAACCTACGTCTGACGGGCTTTTCTACTGAAATATATTACAAATTAAACCCCCGCTTTCCGATTGACCGATTCAGCTCATTTTTACAACACTTCTTTCTCATGAGTTACCCTCGACGTATACCGCGTTTCGTTACAATACAGCAGAAATTACGACCGGTATGAGTATATTAAGAATTTGGGTCAAGAGTAAACCCCCCCTTCTAATGAACCGATTTAGTTTATTTTTACAACACATATTTACCTGTAGATTACCACTACGAATACCGAGTTTCGTCGAAATATACCAAAAATCACGGCTGGTAGTGGCGAATTGGTATTGTGGGTCTGGAGTAAACCCCCCCTCCTAATGAACCGATTTAGTTTATTTTTACAACAGTTATTTACCTGTGGATTACCACTACGAATACCGAGTTTCATCGAAATATACCAAAAATCACGGCTGGTAGTGGCGAATTGGTATTGTGGGTCCGGAGTAAACCCCCCCTTCTAATGAACCGATTTAGTTCATTTTTATATCTCACTTTTCTCTCTATATTACCACTACGAATACCAAGTTTCGTTCAAATATAACAAATATTACGGCTGACATAGTCAAATTAGTGTTTTGGGTTCGGGGTAAACCCCCCCTTCCGGTGGACCGACTTTGATGGTTAACGAACTCGTTCAATCGTTTGCTAATTGAATGCTATATACCAAGTTTCGTGACGAAAAAACAAAAACTCTGGCCGCTATCGTGTTAACAGACATGTTAACACGATATATTTATATCTATATAAATATATATATCTATATGCATATATATATATCTATATATATATATATATAGATATATATATATATATATATCTATATATATATATATATATAGATATATATAAATTTTAACGGGGGTCATTTTCGGTATCTACTAGGTAGGATCGATAAAGATTTGAAGAAATTTTTCAAAAATTCCGTCATGAGTCCAACCTCAATAGCTACTTTCCTTCGGAGGAAAGTGCTAAAAAGTGGGGTCATTCTTACTTCGTTAACGCAAATATAAATTAATTTAAATTGCATTATTAACGTGTGATTCTTTTATCACCTAGTGATTACATGTTCTTATTTATTTCTTTATTTATTTATTTTTTGCTTATACAAAAAATAACCTAATACGTTAACTGTTAAAAATATTATAATTGAGAACATATGTTTTTATTTTAAAATGAATTTGCGTTAAGGAAGTGAAAAAGACCCGAAAAGTGTTGTTTTTAGACTTATTCAGGTATTTTTTTTTTTAATTTTTCGCTCCGTAAGAACCATCCTCGTACTTCAAGGAATATTGTAAAAAAAGAATTAGCGAAATCGGTTCAGTTGTTCTCGAGATTTGCGCTTACCAACACATTTAGCGATTCATTTTTATATAATAGATGAAATAGGTACATAATTTTCAATATTTTTAAATCATCCTCCTTGTCTAAGCTGAAACATGCTAAGATGTTGTTTGTTTGTTTACTTGTGTTTAAGAGCGAAAAACTTCAAGGTCTTCATTGCCCAATGCTAACACGTTTTTGCGAATTTATTAAGTAGCGCAAATTATTCATAAATGCATGAGGAATGTGCATAGTTAAGCAGTTATTGCATGAGGGATTTCATTTTTGCTATTTATGTTTCATCGAGCTAAGGTTACTGAGTAAAACAAGCATCCTTCCCCAGCTAGAGCCAGCAAGACAGGTATTGCCTAATAAGGGTGTATGAGGAAGTAGAGGTACCAGGTGTTCCGAGTATTTTCATAACTATTGCTTCGAATTGGTTTAAATCACAGCCAGCTCTCAATCACTCCCCTGGCTCTCTTCGACTGGGATTTCGGGGCCTTCTTGCTTTTTACAAGGTTTCTCTTGTTAAAATTGGAAATAAAAATAATATAAAATGCTTTCAATATATTAGAAAATATAAGCAAATATCAATTATGAAATTGTGGATTTAGTCTAGGGCGCATCTGTTTTGAATGCTTTGTAGGTACCTTGTTGAGCACGTCCAACGTAAAAAGCTTATTTCAATTTGGTTGACAATTTTATAAGAAAAAACATTGTTTATGGAATAAAACAAATAGGTACTGAAGCAATCCAAATTGACCTATTTTCAATTTGTAAAATTATTTTAAAAGGTTGAATGTCATAGTTCTTAAAAAAATATATTCCTAACATCAAAAGCATTTCGTCTGGACTTTGGAACAATGTGATTTTTTTCCCTAATACCTCAATTGCAATATTATTATTCAAAAACTATCAAACCGATTTAAATAGTATATAGTAGGTTGTTTTACTATATAATCACCATATCCCTCCTAACATATAAAAGTCTTAAATGTATTTTAAGCTGCCTAAAGAAATTGTACAAATAATGTCTATTTTTTACCCTTTATTCATACTTATAGCTGTTTTTCAAAGCAGCAAATGGATTCTAACATTTCGAATCAAGTTTCAAAAGAAACTTCGGTACCTTCGGGAAATCTCTAGCGAGAATACTTTCAGCCTTACGAGCGAAAGAAGTCTACAAAAACGTATTTTTTTTTTACAATTAAAAAAAATGTATAAGGGGAATTTTTCGATTTTTGCATACATCAATTATTGTTACATAACTTGTTTCGAAGATATTCCCGCAAAAATTAACATGCCCTCTCTCACCATTAAAGTATAGCTACGTTTTTAAAGATGTACCCTGTTTAGACTTCAGAGGGTGTTGAAACTGGTCGGTCTATTTTATATAATGTAGAAAAATTCGATTCAGAAATGTGTCAGATGTAAACGCACCCTTATTGCTCTTCATAGAAATATACTATATCTGAGACTCAAATGGTTTGCACGTTTCCTGTAGCATAACACAAGTGTCATTAGTAAATTATTTTTCTATTGTGTTTTTACATTAAAAAAAAAAAAAAAATCTGGGTAAATATTCACTTACGCATACCTCAGTTATAATTGAGATAGTTATAATTAGTTAGTAGTTGCCCATAAGTGCATCTCACTGCAACCATTGCAAGCGATTTTCTCACTCGCCCCTTTAGGTAACGCTGAAGGAGCATTAGTAGTTCTGATAATTTATACTAACAACTCCTAGAGTAACTTGCTCCGCTAATTAGTAAAGCAAATAAACATGCGTCTATCTACTAATGGAAGCGAGGAACACTACCTAATTCGCATATGTAAATTAATGTTTATAATTAATTTAATATATTTTTGAATTTTTTATATAAGATAACTAATCATTAAAAAAGTCTCCAAAATAATCAATGAACAGTGAAATTTATTACAAGTGAAAAAACATTACACTGGAGCTGAAAATCAATGAATGTATTTAACTTATTTACTGAGGCTTCCGTCCGCCTGATAACAATTCCTTTGGAAAAGAGTGAAATAGCAAACAAAAAAATTATATATTAATATATATATATATATATATATATATATATATATATATATATATATATATACAGAGTCTGTCCGGAAAGTAATAGGATTGAGTCGATTAAAAAAAAAAATTATTGATCCAACCGTTACATAGTATCCTCCTGTAAATAGGCTCCTCCTCCGTTAAATAGGCTCCTCCTGCTTCGATAAAGTGCTGCCAGCGCGATTTCCAAGCATTGAAGGAGCCACGGTAGGCATTCTCCGGAGTAGCCTTTAAAGCCGCGATACAAGCTGCTTGGATCCCCTCTGTCATCTTAAAATGCTTTCCTCTCATCGGTCTTTTAAGGCGAGGAAACAAAAAGAAGTCCGGGGGCCACATCTTGGCTGTAGGGCGGCTGGGGAAGCGTTGGGATGTCTGCCTTGGTCAGGTAGCTGGTCACAAGACAGGAGGTGTGAGTCGGGACGTTGTCGTGGTGCAACTTCCAGTCGGCTGCGATGTCTTTTCGGACCAGATTGACCCTTCGTTTGAGTGTCTTGAGCACTTCCACGTAGAAATTGGCGTTGACGGTTTTGTCCACGAGTCACATTGTCGGTGTTTGTCGAAGTCGAAGGTCTTCCAGCACGGTCTTCATCGGTGACCACTCCGAAAAGGCCTCGTGCCACCGAAACACACCTCTTCTTGCTAAAGTATTATCTGGGTAAGCTTGATCATATCAAACGTCTCTGCCGCAGATATACCGAGTATCACACAGAATTTAATCGCCGACCTCTGCTCTAACGAACGCTGCATTTTCGGCTTGTACCACTCACAAAAACTCGTTGCACGAAAAAGCCTGTCTTGACTCTCCGGATGCTCGGAGACAACTGACTAACTCCTCGTTCGTTAGATAGGGACCCTACTACCGAATCCAGTGGCGAACGCGGGCTCTGAAGTACAGTCGCGGTGGAAAAAAATCAGTCCTATTACTTTCCGGACAGACCCTGTATAAAATAAAATAAAAGGCCTGGAAAAGCAATATTGTTAAAAAAATAAATAATAAAAAAACAACAACACTAAAACGTATTAAGTCGTGTAAGTCAAGTCAAACGGGTACGTTGATTCTTGTTATGTGGTTAGCATATGTGTATCTGTAGACATTTCAGTGTCCAATGCGAAGCCTGGATAAAATAAGTCGTTCTATTCTAGTTCGGCTTCCTTTCAACCAGGCTCTTTTCGTGTTTTAAATTATTCTTATTTTGTTCCTTATGTTTGCCATTCAATTAAAAGTTATAAATTAAATAGATTAGGGCATGTCATCACATCCCACTAGTATTTCTATAGTAACACAACTAAAAATAAAATTCAATAAAAAATATGTTACTCTTACCTGGGTAGGGGACATATAATTACGACAGGAAGGGTGACAAAAGTATCCTCTGGTTTAAAAGATCTGAAGCTAGGTACATAAAGTTTTAATGGTTGATAAAGAAAAATGTATCATGTCTTTCATAGTCATAACTGAAAAACACCGATTTCTGAGTTTTGACACTTGACGTTTGACGTGATTACTTAAAACTACCTCACGGCTGAACTTTTGAAAGAGGGTAGACAATATTTTTCAACATCTAAAACACACACAGCTACACAATAAGATATAATTCTAGACTCTCAAGCTACTTCTGATATCTGGTAGTATTAGAGAAAAGATAATTTTCATTATATTTATTTTATAATTTTTTTATTTTTAAAATTTCATTTTCTCTTACTCGTGGAACACAAATGTGCCCTTATGTATACGTATGTATGTATATATGTATTTACACACAATTGATTTATATATATATATATATATGTTTATATATATATACACACATATATATAAACAGATACATATACACACATATATATATATATACATATATATATATATATATATATATATATATATACATATATATATATATATATATATATATATATATATATGTATATATATATGCATACAAAAAAATATATGAAAAGCCAAGACTATTTACGTCTGATAATATTTTCATTATTTTTGTTTTAAGAACATCTGATCCCAAACGCAAGTAAAATGAATATCTTTCAAAATCAGAAAAAAACTCTATATATTGCTGTATTGAACCGTTTCTTGCAGACAATAAAAGCCTAAAAAAACCTCACTAAACCGTGTTCTTGTGACCCCTTGTAATTTGATACCTAGTATTTGAGTGTAAGACCTATGTTTGAAATGTACCTGATTTGTAGCGCAGCCTTTTGCTTGCATCCGACAACGATTAGAACTCTCTGAAGTGTTACTGCTTACAAAGAATTAGGACCGTTCACTCTATTTCGTAATCCCCTTATATATGTAGACGTAGGCGGAGAATAAACCAACAGACCTACGTCACATTAACGCCTCTTTGTTTCTTTGATGGACTTAATAATCAATCATTGGTATTTGTTTCTGTCGGCTTATACAATTTGTGAAATGTATTATTCTCTGCGTCCTAGCGTACGCATATAGTGGCAAACTATTTCCAGGCCTTAAGCCTGTGCTTAGGGGAATATAAACAGACACACACACACATAAAAACACTCTACGGAGTAAACAACATCACCCTTACACTACTGAAAAAACTTAATAGCAGTGCACACCTGGCGTTCATCGTTTTCTGGGTATCCAACCTGCAGAGGAACCATATCAAGCTCGAGGGATCAGAACGGCACTCTTTGAAGAATACCTTTGCCATAAACGACCGACTTGGGTGCAGCCCTTTTCATCAAGCCCTTTCCATTGGCTCATTACGACTTCATTAGGCGTTCACGGACCTGTAAATCTCTGTTATAAGAACACCTTCGACCTAGCATTAGGCATTGAACCGTAGTTGTGGTGAATTGGATGAGGCAACAGGTTAGGCTTCTCCTGTAATTGGCCTACATCCTCGCTTCATTTCCACCCTTCCCTATCCAACAGGTGCTCTCCAAATGTACACTTTTTTTTTATCTATTTCCTGCATTATATAAAGGTTTGTAAAATTTGAAAACATCTAGCCTGTAAGATTTATCTTGCTCTCAAAAAGTTGCTATGTTTTGAACATAGCAAAGCCTAGAACAATAGCTGAGCCAAACCCAAAAGACATAGACACACGTCAATAAGGACGTGAAATTAATTTTGGTGTGACGAGGAAGAAAATCTCCAAAAATACGCAATTTTTATACTGCGGATAGTATGAACTACCCACTAAATTAATAAAAATAGTAGATTGATGAAAAGTTGCATTATGTATATTACATGAGTTTAGAGCACGCTAGTTTCAGACGGGTGTCAACAGCATCAAGTGGTTATGAAAAATAAAGTACCAGGTTCATTTATTATAAGTTTCGGGATACGGTGATATCCCATACCTGAATACCTCTGATTATTAGGACCCAAACTTCAAATTTAAAAAAAATATTCATAAAATTTAAAAGTATATAAATACAGAACTCTCCCTAATCCGGCGTCATCGGGAGTCGGATAAGAGAAAACGCCGGATTAGAGAAGCGCTCGCACGTATTTGAAAATCCTTATTATTTGGTGATATAATAATATGTACTATTTTTAATGTTGCATATTTAAAATTGTACATATTAAAATTTCCACTCCGCGATGAATGTTCGAACTGATCTAGCAAAAATCAGGCGTTCCAGCCGCAGTTGTCTTAGTTGAAACATTTGTTTTTTTCAGTGGAAACACACGTTCCTGCCGCTAAAACGAACCATATGTGTTCTCTTTGATTTTCATTCAATGAAATACCAAGAAACGAATGTTTGGCTAGCTCTGGCGAGTTCCGAGATCCGACACTCATTACTTTCGGTAACCGCCGGATTAGAGAGAGCGAAGGATAAGAGAATAATATAAAACAACAATCAAACACCTCTTGAAACTTCCGAAATAAAAACTGCTGGGAACATCATGCACATCACTTTTAAAATCATCTAGACATGGAATTAGTGCTGTTCACGTCATTCACAGTAATAGCATTAATCAGAGCGGTTTGGAATCCTCAAGCTCGAATTAACTCAACAAATAAACGTTAGGCCTAATTCATTATAACTTTGCCAAATCTACCTTCTCTCACCATCAATAACGTCATTCGCTCCTATTTCTTTTGCCCCCAACCACTAGTAAATATTTGAAAACGATTTCTTAATAGCATACTGTCGAGACATAGTAATCTCTCACGATTGCTGAAAGTTTCAAAAAGTTATCACTTTAGTCTGAATCTGGACCAGCGCTTGACACAATCGAAGTAAAAAACCTTTGCTTTACAATCTTACAAAAGTCCGATGCACAGGAGCTGCGTCTTTCAGCGCGGTTTCTATAACTTCTTATTTTGCGTCATTTGGAAAACTGCTAATATATGTACATGGTTCTTTATTATAGCGTTAAACAAATACTCAGAAATTAGTCGCTCGGCCTCTTCGCTACTCCTCGGAAAGCTCTATTACAAACAACAAAAATTCTTTATCAATTGAAGTATCTTGTTTTACTAGAAAATACAATTTACAGCTAAATTGCATTATCAAAATAACAACACTGAGGAAAACAAACGGATCGTTCAAAGCAAGGAACGAACACTTTCAAGTTATTAAAATGGAATAAAATACATTAAATTTTACAAGTGGTTATCGATTATCCTGTATGGACTATTCGAAAAATGGGGGTCGAAAAGGCTAACTAATTTATGACCGGAATTCCAACTAGAAAATTAGGGCATTCTAACTTAGTGGGTCAGAATGGGTTCAGATCTTCCATTAATCATGAGCTAGTGAGAACGAAATTACATTGACCGAACTTACTGGCATTCGTGCAAACGGGTAAACAAAGAGCATCTCGGTCTACACCCTTGAGGATTTAACGTTTTCTCTAATTCATATTGTACAATAGAAATTAAAAATAATGTATCCATGAAATAAATCCAAATTGGCGAAAGTAGGAGAACACCTCATGAACACATAATAGAGAAAATTGGAACATAAACTTTAACCACGAAAGGTTCATAATATGTTAGAATAAAACATTCTCATTCGTATTAATTTCATATAGTTTAATCAAATATTTGAATGGTCAGAATATGACATTTGACTTCACAGCAAGTTGAATCTTCTCAGCGGGTGTTAGATTTCAGATGTCTACACACTGGGTTTGGTAGAACTTTTTGCAGGGTCAGATCTTGTGAGTTTACTTAGAAAAGAGTCTCAGCGCCTGGAGTCAAAGATAAAACATTACCTCCTCTTGGAATATTTTTTTTTTGTTTTTTCTGTTTCCCGCAGAAAACGGAGCAAAACTGTAACATACCTCACTGAGGCGATCGGTCGAAAACTGTCTAGTTTTGCTACGGGTAACGTTCTTGCATATTAATATTGTTGTTTTTAGGTTCACTGACCTCATATGCACAGGATCTATGTTGCCTTAAACGCCACATTCGCACTCAACCACAACTTACGTTCAAAAATGAAAGTTTTGTGCTTTTATCTTAGCGTTACGTGTAGTTATTCGGACATACATTGTTCAGGCCTCTTTCTTATTCTTTTGCTTTCTGAAGGATCTAATCCTCATCGATTCTACCTACTAGAGACCGAAAATGACCATCGTTAAACCACCACAGTGTACACCACCCATCATCTGTGGATTGTGCTTACTTATGCAGCTCATGCTTGACAGATTTTTATGCTTTGAAAAGCATTTTTTGATTATGGGGTAAATTCCACCATTACCATCCCAGACAGAACTTGGATCGAACGTCCTCTATACACCGCGCGGTTTGAAATGTCTCTCTCCAGTTCATGAGAATTTTCACTCCAGACTCTTGAGAGCAGCCTTAGAAATCGGGAGTATCGGTGGCTGGGGTCGAATATAAAAAGCTGGCCTATTAGAACGGCGGGCAATGTCCCCAGCTGATCAATATTCCAGCTGAGTGCCCCCTCCCCCTTTCTCCGTTGTTGCCTCCTCCTGGCTGAAATATAAAAAGTAAATAGAGAGCCGAAGCTCATTAGGAAGGGCTCTCGTTACCTCCTGCTCTCTATACCTACCTCTTTCTAGCGGCATAATTAAAGCCTCAGACTCCTTCCCAGTTACCTCCAGCCGGTCATTTCAATCCTGCCACATTATCTCCTTTCATCACAAAATGAGATATAAACAAAACTTTGTTCGACAAGGTTCATACAAAATTCCATCCCATTTTCATTTACATGAGATCTGGATTTTTAATTACAGAAGTATGAAATGTAGATAATATAAAATTAATGCAAAATGGGACCTAGAGCGTCTCCTTGTAAGATCCCGGAAAACTCAACGAGGATTCCAGCACCCCCCCCATCAGGAAGAAAATCTATAAACAAACAATTTTTGGGTCTCCCCGTGGCTAAGTGGCTAACGCCTTTAGCTGTATCATACACGGTGAGGAATACCTCATGATTAGGACTACTCAGTCCAATGAGGCCGGGACTGTGCAGGTCAGGCTTGACTTGTGTGTGCAAAAGGATATTTGCTTCACATTTAGTGGGTCTAGTATAACTGTACTGTACGGTCTCTGCGTTAATGTATATTAACTTATCGAGTGTGTGTTAGATCCGTACAGTACACACCTTGAGGCCCAACTGTGCAGTCTCGACCTTGAGACTTGAACTAAACGTGTATGGCCACCTCTAGATTTTCATGCGGGAGATAGGGGTTCGAGTCCCTTCTGCAGTAAGAATTTTTCTCATTTCAGAGCCCGTTGAGAAAATTCCCAAATGGACCATGTATGTTGGCGCTAAAGTCGGTCCGCCGTAAAAAATATAAAAAAGAAAAAAATGTCTCTACTTTCATATTTCTCGAAAATGCATAATTAAAGCATCATACTCCTTTCCAGTTACCTCTAGCCGGTCATTTCAATCCTACTGTATTATGTGCTCTAATCACGAAATGAGATATAAACAAACAAGGTTGATACAAAAATCCATCCAAATTTCATTCACATGAGATATGGGTTTTAGCTCGTATCCTCCCACCCTCCATAGGTAGGAAACCCGCTTATAAGGTTGACCTCATGACGCAATCCGGATATCCGGAAAAATAACCGTAGTTCAAATTTATATATATTTGTCTGTTTGCTCTAAACCTGGCGCAAAATTGGTCCTAATTTGTTGAAATATGGTGCAAAAATAATTTTTCTAATTTATAATGCCAAGTTTGATAATCAGCAAGATCCGAAAATTGTTCCAGACGTTTGATATTCAGCTAAACTAATATATTTTAATTTTGGTAGCGTGTGAATTAGGAAGGAAGTATTAGAAAAAATATTTTAGTAAGAGACAAGTTTTTAAATATTTTGCTAACGGTACGGAAATCGTTCTAAGTGGAAAGTGACCATTCGAAAGACAGCAAAATTTTCTACGAAAAATGTGCTGTATTAATTTTGGATGGGACGATTTTAATAAGTTAAATAATTTTTAATTAAAGCAATTTTAAATCATAGAACTTTTTATTTAATTTTTTTTAACCACCTTTTAACAAATTAAAATGAATTTTCGAAAGATTGATAAGTACGCTTTGTGTTTAGTAAATCAATATATTTGGGAAACCAACTTTTTTTTTTTTATATATAAAGTATTTCTTCTTCTTCTTCTACTGAGCAACGCGTGATAAATTATTAGGAGTTTGCGATATTTAACCTGTAGGATGCGTCAATCCTGTGCGTTTTGAAGGATGTGTCAATCCTTCAAAACTAAAGAAATGGAAATGTAAATATAGAATTATCAGAGTAAAAAATAAATAATGTCTGTCTGTTTGTTCCTTATACAAATCTACACCTTTTGGCCAATTTCGACCAAACTTGGCACACAGGTAGGTCTTGATCCGGGGAGTCTCGTAGTCTATAAAAATTGAACAAGCAAAACGATCAACATTAAGAATCAAAATAAGAACTGGATACATTTTTTTAAAAGTGAAAATTTCCTTGGACATATTATATGTCTTTATTATTATTATTATTATTATTAATATCAGGGAGCATACTAAATGATATTTGTGCATATGAACTTATGACACATGTCAACATACAGATAGAAACTATTATACAATTTCGAAGTGATAAATTAAATATAAGGGAAAGGGTTTTGTTTTTGCCAAGAAAGGGAAGTGTACCTCCTAGCCGAGAAGGAGAGAGAGTACGGGCACAAGACGGGGAGCCAACCCTAAACTGTTCCAGATACGTCAGGAATTATTTTCCCTACATTAAGCCTGGTTAAGTAGGCTTCAAGATCTTATCCTTTGGATTTATAGTCTCATTTACCCTATGAACACAATGCTCCGGTATCCTTCTGCCTCCTTATATCCTCTAGAGGTGTTTGCTGAATAAATAAAACTCTATTGGTTTATTCAATTACACGCTTTATTTGCCTTTATTCGCCTGAAAATGTATTATCTCGATCATAACTCTTCTTATTTATTTTATTAGTATCTCAGAGTACGCATGAGACTTCCTCATATTTGACTTTCAGTGTACCTGGAATACTCCGTTATCCGAAAATATGATGATTTAAAATTGTTTAATGCATTCACATGTAAATTAGGAACAATGCCAAGTATTTTAATTTAATTTTAATGTGCTAATGAGTTTACCAGGGTATAAAACGTTCTACATAAAAACACACACATTACTCCAAAGCGCAGGATTCTTTAATTTATATGCTTAATTAATACATAAAAAACTGAATCACCAGATTTATCTTCCAATCCTTATCTAGATAGGAATTAGAAGGATACTAGAAATGTATTTTATTTAAAATGAATGAAAAATAGGGCCTAGAGCACCTCCTTGTGGGATCCCCAAAGACTATTTGAGGACAACAGGACAAACTACTTAAAAGAATTCTCTTATATTTCAAGTAAATATATTCTACAAAAATGTACACAATTTGTCATAATAATAATAACAAAGTGAGACGTTGAGACTGTAGCTACTGTACAAAGTAATGGATAGTTCAGATTGGGCTGAAGAAAAACAATGATTTTTGTAAGTATCAATATTGGGCGATTTTGCAGTCTTCCATGGTTCGTTAGGAAAATTCCTGGCTGTACCCTGGATGACGGCGCTAATGGCCTAGACGTCAATGTGCCGTAAAAATAAATAAATAAATATATAAAGTAATAAATAAAAATTAACTTATTTCTTCAATAGACGTCTCAACATCGGAAATTACGAAATCAAGAATTTAGTTATGGTCACCTTCCACCTACTACGATTTCCCAACCGTTTTCGTGACTTTTAAGAAAGTATACGAAGATCCCAAAACGTTTCGTGTCGTTGATATTTCTTATTTTTTCTGATACTTCCTTAACTTCAAACGCAACCAATTTTCAAATTTCTTATTAATATAGTTTAGATCAATTTCAAACGTCTGGAACAATTTTCAAGCTAATCAACTGTTTAAGAATGACCAAACCACAAGGAAAATTTTCTGGTCGGCATTTCTGGAGTGCTTCATGAGGCCAACGGCATAGGTAGGATATCCTCCCTGTGGAGAGGTGGGAGGAAACGCGCTAAGAAGACGTTCTGCGTGTTATGTGATTTTCTTAAATTCTTCTCTTGCATTAAAGGAACTTGAGGGGTTATAGGGTACACCGGACTGTTATTGACACCCTTAAGACTACATTTCTGCGGCGAAATAAAAAAAAAAAAATACTTCCAATGAAGGGATCAAACTGAAACTTGCTATACCTCCTCTTTATCTATCCTTTGAAAGACTCTAGTGGAGTTTTCTTTCAAAAGTTCAATACATTTTAACATACGGCAAAAATTATGGTAAAAAGTGCAAAAACTAGTTATTGACACCCTGTGGATGGGTTATTGACACTACAGTTATTGACACCCCTTGTACTCTTAACATTTTTTTTCTTATGTTATTATAGGTCATTATAAGGAAATAAACTTTAAAACTTTACTAGTAAAAAAAAATTTTAAAAAAAATAGATAAAGAATGGTGGTAGGTTTTATGTAACATGAAATAAAGTAATTAATTTACATTTCATCTTCATTTATATCTTCATCAAATTCCAGGATGTAACACGCAAGACAAACAAATTCATCAGACTCGTCACTTTCAGGGATATGTTCATATCCTTTCAAACATAATGACAACTAAAAATAAATACCCTTTACAATACTGCCACATTTGAAACATAGGGTTAGTTTTTTGGGTTTGTTTAATTTCCCTTTTACGAATTTTACTGTTGTTTTCCCACTCCAACCTTTTTGCTTTCTTTTTTTCCGATTTTTTTCTTTTTTCTTCTGTATCCAGGAGGTGTTGTTAATAATAAATATGTGGTAGGCATAGTTCCAGGTGTAGTATGACTTTCAGTACCATCTTGATGTCCTATGGTATCTTCATTTGATTTTGAAATGACGTTCTCTAACCACTTTCTAACATTAGCTTCAGAAACACATGCGCTGGCCCCAGTAACGGCTCAGAAATCCTCTCTGTATAGAGGGCTGCCTTTGCAAGAAAGCCTTGTACCAACCAACACCAGGACAATTGCCTTTAAAGGGAGGGCTCATATTTTTAAATTCAATAAATTCTTTTAGGGATTGCAAAATGTAATTTTTTTTCCTCTAGAATCCCTTTTTCGCAAATTTTTCTATCCAAGCAACTAGAGTTAGTTTATCTTTATCCGAAAGAATTTACCGTGGTCCAAACAATGATTTTACAATTTTATCGCTTAATCTGAAGTGCAGATTTGATTAAATCGTTTGGACGCCGATTTAATGGAGGAGCCATCCTTTACGGCCTTCAAGGATTCTCTAAATCCTTCTGGCTATAACTGGACTTCATAGAAATACTAACACGTGTTATAGACACTATAGAAACTTTATTATTACGAACTGGCAGTGTCAATAACTAGTCATTGAACCCAAAAACTAGTAATTGACACCCCATGTCAATAACTAGTTACACTCGCATTAAAGTTAAAAAAACATTGCCGATTAATCAGGAAGATTAAATTATTAAAATTAAAACAAAACCATCAATATATATATAAAAAAATCATAATTTAGTTATTGACATGGGGTGTCAATAACAAAATACTTTGGAAAAAATGACCAGTTATTGACACCCCTGTATAATAATATTTAAATAGATTATTTTAATTTAAAACCTCTCAAGACACTTCAATTATACATTAACAAACAATATAAAGTACTTAACTTTATTGCAATAAATGTAGGAAGAGAGTAGGAACAAACAAATTGAATGAAAATTCTTGGGGAAATCATAACCTTGTAGCCATTAACTGGCTCTCAACTCAAGTCTTGGAGGTATTAATTTTAAAGCCTTCCCTGTGGTTAGTTTTTTAATCAGGTATAGCATAGATGACTTAGAGGACCCTTCAAACATTAGTTTCCTGTATTTCTTAAAATGAAATAAGGACTAGTTCACTTATTTCTTCAAGTTGAAGTTTGGGGTGTCAATAACTGTACGGGATGTAAATAACTGTCTGGTTTACTCTAGTCTTTTCCTTCAATAAAATGTTAAAAGTTTTCATAGTGAGATTTAAAAATCACATCTTAGGTAAGAATTATATGGAAACACGCCAAGCTCACGCGATTCCCATGAGTCGGACTTTCCTTTTAATAAACAATGAAGATTTATGGTTTTCCTATAGTTCTCTTGGATGAAGGTAGGTGGGAATTGATGCCGAAGAGGTATATAGAACCGAGAATAAAACGACGGCATGTACCAGAGCAACAAAAGCCAATTGAGTGAGTGAATTTGACAGAGGAAGCGGAAAGGACCAGTCCTATCGGCGGGTATCAATCACAGACCTTCCAAATCCAATCCTACCTAAACCTCAAAACCAGCTAACATCTCATAGTTTAGTTTCTTCTTCATTCTTTTTTAGATTTATAACTTTTAATTATCAGTTAATTCAGTATAATGACTCCCTCTATAATGTTTATAAAAGGATTTGAATATCAAAATAAATAATAAGAAATATAATAAAGTAATATTTATTTATTTATTATAGAGCTCGCAAATGTAGCGATTTGCTATTACCCAGATGTTCGTAGTACAAACCACTAACAATTATAAAAGTTCAAAGATTGAGAAAAAGGTAATACGTGAATATATATATATATATATATATATATATATATATATATATATATATATACATATATATATATGTTATATATAACATAACATAATAAATTTGAAATTTTGCATGGACACTTCCTTTAGTAACACTCGCTAAGAAAGGATTTTTTGATATTCAAATTTTGAAGTATTTTAAGAGGGCTTTGAGTTTTTACTTGGTTAGAGAGCAGGCAAGCTTAGGCAGCAAGCGTTGCTAGAACGATAACAGGTCAGCTGTTACCGCACTGTATCTATTTCATAGTATTATTTTTAATTGCGGTTAATTTCAACTATGATGGCAGTCCTTGATTTACTAGAAATAAACTGTCCCCCATAGAGTTTACGCTATGAGGCGCAAAATTACCATTTCAATTGAGGTTCATTTCATCTTGTCCCCTATAGAGGTATCCTCGTGATGGTCCATTCGAGGTAATAATATCACGAACCCTTGTACAGCCTCCTCACCCATCAGCATCCCCAGTCACACCACTTTTTGTTAATGCTCGCAAATATAATGATTGTGTCCAAATGATATCTGAGAAACATAATTTTTTTTTAATTTTAACGTACATTTATTATTGACAACGAATTTTAACCTGTACTGGTATAACTCCTGTTACTGGTAACCTACAGGTAACGGGTTATTTCTGAGAAACATTATACTTTGATTACTTATCAATTGACGAATAACGGATAATATGACGGGTAGCGTGCTATAATGAACTGCAAAAAATGATATAATAGCGTTAATTTTGATGATACATTATTTGACGCAATAAAATAACTACTTATCTGCCGTGACGAAGCACGGGTATTCAGTTGAGTTGAATACAGTGTAGTTGATACGCCGTTAAACACGAAAAAAAACCAGTGAAATGAATATTTTAGTAAAATTAAGTAAAAAAAAATGAGAAACACATTGTTAATAGTGTTTTTAATTAGTTGTCAATTACTCTTTTTTGTAAATAGGAGAACTATTGGAAAGGATTCTACATACAATTCTTGTTTTATTTTCTTAAAATTGGGAAGAGAGACTAAGGTTTGTAGAAGAGAAGAGAAGAGACTTGGACTTGAGGAATTTTTCATTAGATCTAGTTAATAGACAGGAGTCCCCTTCGTGACCCGCCAGTGTGTTCTATAATTGACGTAGACTCGGAGACCCGTTACGATTATTGCTCAGCTGATTTACAGCTTGGCAATGTCTTTTAGGCTTCCAGGCAGTCGATTCTCTTTTCAAGTAGCTCTTATACTTGGATAAATCTCTCTACTTAATCCTTACTCAATATTTTAACAAGGGTTTCAGATAGATAATCATGCTTCTAAATCAACTTATATAAAAATCATACCTCATTTAGTCATTTTTAACGCGTTTACTCCCTACCACTTATGAGGATGACCATATAACGCAATCCGGAAGTGCTGACTAGAAAATTTAGCGCGATGTTCCATTGTAGACAGTAGCAGGTTAATATTCAATAATTATGTTTCTAGACATTGTTCATAGATTTACTAATACTTTTAGAGATATAAATAGTATGACATGTACACTAACATATTCGTTATGCATGCAAAAAATTGAGTTTATGCGGCACATATGAATACATATGTATGAGAGAACACTTTATTACAAACAAATAAAATGGGCTGCCCAATTACCTGGGGTTCTAGATACACAATAAATCTTGGAATATTAATGAAAAATGTATTTTTCTTTAGGAGGAGTGGGAGAAACGTTCTGTATCTTGGAGGCTACAGCTCAGAAATGTAGCCCCAAGGAAATGTAGCATGCAAGAAATGTAGCCTCCAATAAATGTAGCATGCAAGAAATGTAGCCCCAAAGAAATGTAGCATGCAAGAAATGTAGCCTCCAATAAATGTAGCCCCAAAGAAATGTAGCATGCAAGAAATTCAGCCTCCAAGAAATGTAGCATCCAAGAAATGAAGCCCCAAAGAAATGTAGCATGCAAGAAATGTAGCCTCCAATAAATGTAGCATGCAAGAAATTTAGCCTCCAAGAAATGTAGCGTTCAAGAAATGTAGCCCCAAAGAAATGTAGCATGCAAGAAATGTTGCATGCAAGAAATGTAGCCTCCAAGAAATGTAGGATGCAAGAAATGTAGTCTCCAAGAAGTATAGCTTGCAAGAAAAGGAACTGTTCTCCCTCTCCTCCGTAGCCCTTGAAGAAGGCTTGATTGTCAGGCTGAAACGTTGGCAGATGTACAACTCATTTTAGTTACAAAATTTAGTTGTTTTTTTTTTTTTTTTTCAAAATACGACCAAACCCCTATTATCTACACCTTCCCATTGTAAAATATAACAAAAGGGAAGAAGCAACCATTTTTCCCTCTAGATATTTTGCATGTTTAAGCATGGAACCCCTTAGAAGGTGGCTGTTCTTCGATCATTCCTGTCAAAGGAAATTACTAAGGAGTATAGACCTGGCTGGGGGGAAGGGGGCAAGGCTCTTCCAGGAATTTTATGCAGCCTTAAATCAATTTTCCACCGGATTGCTCCTCTTAAAGAATCGGTCGGTGGTCCATAGAAATTCTTATTCTTACTTCATTAATCCAGGTCTTTATAATAGCTCAGAAATGTTTTGAAGGTATTAATACGCAATTTATTTTGGAAAATGGTTAAATGCGGACCACGAAATTACAATCTATCTTATTGTTCGTCAAACAAAACAAAGAATTGTTGAGCAACAGCAGCCAGTAGTATATAAGCACAATATTCTCTTACTTACTCGAACAATAAACTATATAATCACATTTGACGACATATGGTGTTAACCAGAAGCTTTCAGCATAACACAGACATTTCCAAACCTCTTTTAAAGCGAATAAATGAATTAAATATTTTATTACAAAGCTTTAGACCACACAGGTTGAAAGATTGAAAAAAGGGTATCAATAAAAGGAAAATGATTAATAAATAGTAAAAAAAGGCAACAAATTTATTTTTAATCGGTTTGATGGTTTTTGTATTAAAATCTGGCAATTGATGTATCATCGAAAAAATTACTATTTTCCAACTTGTTGAAGATCACCAAATTAGATAAAATTGTTTATTTTTTACCCTTTTTCATACTTATTCCTATTCTAAAAAGCATAATAAAAAATTGACAATTCTAAATAATGGAACATTAAAGGAAAGTGCATTACAAATCTTTTGACGCTTTGGGAAGATCTCTGGCGAGAATTCTTAAAAAAATATACAATGAAAATATGTTTCGGGTATTTATCGATTAACGCATGCCTCAATTATGGTTATTTGAGTGGTTCTGAAGATATTCCTGCAAAAGGTACAGGTACATTTTTACAGGAGCTACCTATATAAATTCACATCTCCTACAGTCACTAATATCCAAAACTTTTAAAAATTGCCAATAAATGTTATTACGTTCAGAATAACAAAATAAATGCTAAAATGTCATAGACATTCCAATTAATATTAACTTAAGCTATCATAACGACTCAAAAAGTTTTACTATCTAGGATAATTTTGTTTCCTTGCATAGGTAACCGTATGACGACTCTCTGGTTTGACCGAAATAACTCTTGCGGAGTCTATTGACCCCTCTACTGTAAAATATTTCCCAAACCCATGAATAGCTTTCAAAGTGAAATAATATAACCTTAAAAAGAGCAACGGTTTTTGCCGTCCCTCGGAAAAAGGAGCTTGTTAAAATGAAAAATTATACAAAAAATGTTCTTCCTTTGTTGGGGCTTTTTAATGACTACGATTGAAATGAACGTGAAAAGGAAATGCGTAATAAACTGCTGCTGAGTAGGAGGCATAAATTAAATCTAAATATAAACCATGGACACAAAGGTGACCGTTGACCATCATAAAAATGTTTTATTTTTAAGTAGTTCATGAGATATCAAACAAAATCCGTCTCATGTATTTACTCTAACACTAGACCAATTCACAAGGGGCAATACAGACTATCACCCTATGTATAAAAAATCAGGCTGAAAACGTAATAATAGTAAAAGCTGTAGAAAAACTATATTCTTTATGGTACGACGGATACACGAGTATAATTATACTTATGATAGCAAGACAAACCTAGCACTCATACACTACAAACAAAATCGCAATGACAGACAGAACAGATAATAAGTACTTATTATGTGTGAATGTTACCGTTAAAATTACGTGGATTAAAGGACATTCGAGACTAGTAGGAAACGAGACGGTTGAATTACTTGCAAAGATTGTCTATAACTTACATCACAGCTATCCGAACGCTCGGACACGTGTCGACTATTTTTCGATGCAGAATCACGAGAAAAAAAAATGGACAAGAACGGTGACCCCATCGCTGTATACTCCCCTTGTGAGTAGCCAAAGTCGAGAAGGTGATGTTCTAGACATCATTCTCGGCCCCCTAACGGATTGGATTGAGTTTTAGGGCAAACGACTTTGTGGTTCTCATTGCCCGATTTATTTTTCATCTAGATTATGTTTTGTGATAGTATAATTTGCGTTATGATATTGGCTCCTTAACGGATTACGGATTGTACACAACTTACGAGAAAACTCATTGAGAACATCACCTGACAGGACGAAACGCAACTTTTCTTGAAATCGGAAAAAATATCTGTACCCCGGAGGTAAAGGCA
The DNA here is from genome assembly GCA_946811695.1 of Gonocerus acuteangulatus. Lineage (NCBI taxonomy): Eukaryota > Metazoa > Arthropoda > Insecta > Hemiptera > Coreidae > Gonocerus > Gonocerus acuteangulatus. The sequence continues at coordinate 35,662,826 of OX328126.1, read as the reverse complement.
CCATGTCACATATTTCTAATTGTTCAGGAGAGCCAATTTTTTATGACTTCAGCCTATTACAATTCGGTTCTTCGTTACATATGTATAGTAACAGTTTAAAGAAAACATTTCACATTGTTATTGATAGGAATTTTATCATCGTCAAACAAAAACAAGTCCTCCTCATGCTGTCTTTTACCTCTAATGAACCTGACAAGATTAAATAGATCGAAAAGTGCACATTGAGGACTTGTAGTTAAGTCAATTTCATAAAAAAAAAATGATATGGTGTAACCTCCGGGGTATATAGTCTTGAAAACAAGAAATAACTTACTTTTTTTTTTCTTTTTTTTTTTATTCTCCACTTCTGAAAACCTAAAAAAAGTAGATATTTAGAAATTTATATATATATATATATATATATATATATATATATATATATTATAAATTCACCTATAGAAAAATAAATAGTACATTTAAATATAAATGAAAATTTGATAGACAGTTTCTTAAATTTCCTATGCGGGTCAACGTCAAAAGCGATCATTCCCCTATACGTTTATATATTTTTTATTTTTCGTCTTTTTTTTTTAGGCTAATTCTTTTCATAAAAGAAATGGAGCATTTGACAACTAACAAGTCCTTGTACTGCATAGAATGGGCCTAGGGAAAGAAACTGTCAAAGAGATCCTATCGTACTAATATATAACCGAGAAAACTTTTTGCCATAACTTTCCTCTCGTGGAAGCGAATTTTCCAATGTAGATCACGCTTTCAAACTTATACGTTTCATCTGTTCGCAAGAAGCTTATCGACGCATTTTCTCAAAAACCAATTTATTCTCTGAAAGCTACACCCTAACAATAACTCGTGTATGTGGTAAAGGGTTGAGATAATCTGGAATTTTAGCATTTTTAAAACATGATTTTATTGGGCAAGGATATTACCCCCTAAAATATATTTATGTCTGTTCCGTATTTATGTTTATTTTTTTTTGTATTAGGTTCATATACTTAATACAATGTACATGAATGATATATAAATTTTATTTAGTACGCTTGCATATTTGAGCTTCTTTTAATAATTCATTCATTTTTTGTAGTTTTTCAGTATACGTTTGATGTTGACAAGGTGTAGAAGTTCGCTTAGATAAGGTTTCAAGTAGAGTTCTTATTGCGACATATGTTGGGCATGAATTAGAGATGGGCTGAATGTATCTTCAAAAACAATAGATTTTTTTAATCGATCTTCAAGGGCCAATCTTTAGAAGAATCGATTTATCTAGAATACCTTTAAATACAGTTTTTTTTCAAATATTTAATCTCACTCAATCTCATTTCTATTATATAACTGAAGAAGAAATTAGCAGAGCAGTGTCCTATGTCCAAAAATGGCTTTTAATACGATAATAACATTATACAAGGACTCAATACCTGCCGTTTCTCCAACTCAAGAAGGTAATAAAATACAAAATAAGGTTTTAAACTGCGCTGTTAATTTGTATACCCATTATTCTCTGTTATTATTATTTTATTCCATTTTTTCACATTAGATAAACATATATACGTAATAATACCCATATATTTTTATAGCAGTAGTAGTTTCATTATATATTATTTTTGATGAAATGTAGTCTTACTTTTTTCTAGTTTTAGGTTACAGATATTGTTATGTTCAGCACCAAATTGCTAATGAAATTTTATAAGAAAATATTTATTGGAAATGGTGCCGAACATAAGGGTGCCTTGTATTGAGGCTAAATAATTGAAAATATAGAGTGAGAAAAAAAAATTGACTTATTTATTTTAGAAAAACAAAAGAAAAAATATCTCCTTGTGGAGCAGATGCTGGTTAGTATTGTTAGTTGAAATTAAAAAGAAAATATAAACCTATATGCAAATAAAAATAAATAAGGAAAATAACAACTATGTATAGTTGGTGGTCGGGCTAATAGTGGCGGCTGAGGGTTTTTTTAAAAATGGTTATAGTCTGGTTTATCTGTTGGTGATTCTGCGTCTTCGCTGTAGCCGCTGACGCCTTGTTGATGATGGAGCTTGACGGGGCGTAGAAAAAGGGTACCTCCAAAGGGTGTATGCAGCGGGTGTAGCAGTAAGGTGCTCCCAAGGGCCTCAAGGCTTTACTGTCTTAGGGCGGGCAGCTCGCAAATCGGCGTTTATCTTGTGACGAGCCCGTATGGTGCTGCCCTCACTCGAAGATTGCACCGGGAAGTGGCGAACTCTGCAGGCTTGAAGGTAAATCAGCCGTCCTATCGCAGAGATAGTGGTGATCCGAAGAGGATAAGAGATCGACTGATAACCTCCTCAGGATCTACTTCTCAGCTGATTTCATTTTAATAATAAAATAATAGAAAATAAATAATTGATATTTAATTCTACATGGTCTCTAACAGATATATTTTTCATATTTTTAAAAATTCCAATGGACTTATTTAGGTCGATTCGTAGTAGTGATGGGCGATTCTCGAATGTGAATCGAAATGAAATTCGAATTTTCTAGGTAACTAGGTAATCGTCAAATCGATCCATAGCGAAGATCTATGTTTTGAATCGATCGGAAATCGTCAATCTTTTTTGTGGATCGATTTTTTCATTTCCTTTCAAAATATCGATTCATATTCGAAAATTGACCATTACTAGTATGAAGCATGTCCAGCCAAAATATGAATTTTAATGTTTTTGAACTTCTATCATTTGACCATTAATTTCAAAAGAATTCATTGGTGACCTACTTTATAAAATATAGTATAAACAAATAAGGCTGCAATGAATAAAACTATAAGTTATAACTTATATAAAAATATAAGTTATATTATAACTTATATAAAAATATAAGTTATACCTATTTATAGAGTACCAAAACCTAAACGTAAAATCATTTTGTATGGAACATTATAAGGATACAAATACATGATACAATATACTGCTTCCCAAGACCAGTTTGTTTTCTAGGAGTTGTTCAAATTTTCCAATGCATACACTATGTTTTTGGTATTTAAATAAGCCCGTCATATCCCATATTCGAAACCCACCACCTAGAATCAGCTGGTCTATTTCGGCTGAAGAGGTCTACTCTACTAGTGAATGGGAGATGCGACTCTGTCCCATTTTGGTGAATTGCTATAGAAGACTATGTAAGAATAAATTTCAACACTTATTACTATATTACCATATGAATATAAATAAATTAAAACTTATCAGCCAACTAAGAGTTTCGGGTAATGAAAATATAAAACGTTCCCATAGGAACATTGTGCCCATATAAAAATAGGATAAATATGTAGATGTTGTCATCAAATTATAAATCACAGCTTAAACCAATTATATTGCACTGCCCTGCGTTGACCACACATAGAACAAAATTTTTGAGGAAATATATAACACAAAATAGCGATTACTTATCATATTAGAGAATATCCTTGTTATCAATAGCTTGGATCAATTAAACTCGATTTTCTTCTTTCTATTAAAAGTTTGTGCAATTTAATAAGATATATTCGAATTAAGACCCAAAATTGAATTTAGAACATTTATTTGTATTATTTTTTTAGTTAGGGGAGTATTAATGTTATGTATGATAGGTCGTTATAAGTATATAGTGTTTATTTTACTACTTCATTATTATTTTTATTCAAAAAGGTAATTCATTATTAATATTATAATAATTACTTAGTAATAATTTACTAATAGAAGAGATAAGTGTATTGTTATTGTTCTGCTATATGCAGAATTATGAACTTGATTTTTTATATGTTTAAGTTGTACATATTCACATTTTAATATTGTGTATTTTTAAGTATTATATATATATATATATATATATATATATATATATATATATATATATATATGTGTGTTATTGTCTTACGTAGCATATAATTATTAGTCATCTATGTCGCCGATTCCATGGCTATACGATGTTATAAAAGCCAATAAATACTATTCTATTCTATTCTATTCACTTATTACTATCTGCCTATTATTCATTGGTCTCTTGCTTGGAGTCCAATGAAGGAACCACAATTTATATGTTAATATTAACATTACAATACATCTCTTATTTGAATTTATAATTATTTATTTTTAACTGGAAGTTAATTAGGAGTTTTCTTTTGAACAGCTGATATAAGGAAACACATAGTTTTTTCTTTCTCCCCCTAGAATAGATTTAAATGGAAATCCACCTAGAGCTTGAGAGGTGAGGGAAGACAACTAGACAAACTATTGGAGTAGGGAAGACAGGAAGGAAAGGGTGAGCCTTGAATCGGGGGACAGACTAACGGAAAATAAGTAATTTGTCCAGGCTAGACACAACCAGGGCAGATAACTCCACTCTCTCCAATAGCTCTCTCACTCTCTCTCTCTCTCTCTCTCTCTCTCTCTCTCTCTCTCTCTCTCTCTCTCTCTCTCTCTCTCTCTCTCTCTCTCTCTCTCTCTCTCTCATCTCTCTCTCTCTCCTCTCTCTCTCTTCTCTCTCTCTCTCTCTCTCTCTCTCTCCCTCTATCTCTCTCTCTCTCTCTCTCTCCCCTCTCTCTCTCTCTCGCTCTCTCTCTCTCTCGCTCTCTCTCTCCTCGCGCTCTCTCTCTCCCTCTCTCTCTCTCTCTCTCTCTCTCTCTCTCTCTCCTCTCTCTCTCTCTCGCTCTCTCTCTCTCAATCCCTCTTCCTCTCAGTCTTACTCTTTCACACTTTCTCTCACTCCTTCAGTTTATCTCTTTCTCTCTTTTTTCCCATTACCTCTCTCCCTCTTACAAATAACACACTCCCTTTTGCTCTCCATCTCAATCTCCTCTTCTTCCCCTCCTTCAAGGTTCTTCCCTATCATCTTTCCCCCCTCATCAAACAAACAATATTCTCCCTCTTCCTCCCACTCTATCTATCACTCTCAATATTTTGAACTCATTTTATCCTCTTCTCCAGCTTCTCCTTGGAATTCTTCTTTTCCAATAACTTGCCGTTTCCCCGGTGTTTTGTCTCTTGTACTCTCGGTTTGCCTGTCAGGAAGATCACATGTTCTTCGCAGCAGCTAGTACATTAAATGGGAAAATTACTCACTCTTAGACCTGTAATTCTGTCTCTTTTGGCAAAATTTTAATTTCCAGGTCTTCATGAAACCCAATGAATTATTAACCCATTCGAGAGGCCAATTTTTTTCTTCCTCTTTAAATTGTTAATTTTTAATAAATCAAACATGATTACTATGGAAAAGACCCAATTCGTAAGTTACTTCACATAAATAAGATCATTGCACACCGGGTGCGCAGCTATTTTTTATTTTATTTTTAGTCGAGAATTTGTTCCAGACGTTCGCCATTAATCCTAACTAAGATAATTTTTGGCACGCTGAGAGTTGAGGAATTATATATTTCTAATATTTCCTCAATTCCAAACTTACCCTGATTAAAAATATCTCAGTTTGGATTAATGGCGAACGTGTGAAACAAATTCTCGATAAAAAAAAAATTAGAGCACACAAGTCCACAAAGCCTTCCAAATAATAAAAAAATATTTTGTAGCTGTTCTACGTCTTGTTGTAGGTGCATCACAACAAGATGATGAACAGCTTCAAAACAGTTCCATCGGGTCTACGCAGGAACGACAGACAGTGATATAAGAATGCAAATCGGGAAGGCCCTATTTGTTATTTATTAATTTATTTAGTCCATGTGAGCTCCGTAACATTGGCGATGAGCTCATTGGGACGAAAGAAGAAAGGTCCGACCCTATTTGTTAAAATAAGATTAAGCAATTATGAGTTATTATAAATTAACTAACTTAAAAAAGTGAAAAAAAAAATGGACAACCGTCTGTATATAGCCCGGCGCTAATGGCCAAGTTCTAGATGCACCGTAAAAAAAGAAAAAAAGAAAAACACTATAGAGGTTTCTGATTAATTACCATTCGACACACTAGGCATATAGGGTGGTGAGTACTATGCTCCGGCCGCATGATTTTCCCCTTTAATGCTATGACTGCAAGGGTCAATAGCACTAAGGTACCCATGAATTAATTAAAGGCCGGGTCGGCCGAATTCAACCCATGAACGAAGACACTAGAAGGTAAAAAATAATTAGTGCTGGCTCGGGATTTGAACTCAGATCGTCCTGCATATGTGTCCACTGCTCTACCACTAACCTCGCCCCCATATGCTAAATAAATTCGATGTCAAGGTATATAAGTTAGAGATTGACCTCGAAGCAGTCGTACATCATAAAATGATAAATATGTTAAGTAGTTTTTTAGCTAGCAATAATAGAAGTTTTGACTTGAGAATTGTCAATGCCCTGAAGAAGTAAAAGGAAGCTGTACCAGATAGGAAACCCTGATCCTTTTAGCTATTCATTTAGACTTTATTGCCGGCCGCTCTACCATCCCGGGGCGAAATGTGGGCCTAAACAAGAAGAACGATAAGATCTGAATTAGCTTTTGCTGTAACTACCATTGGATAAAACAGTGGGATTACTTATTCAAATAACCTTAATTGTAATTGAGTTGAAATCTTGATTTTGGAAATTTGTGCCCCATTAAATAGAACGAGGGTTGCCTCATCCTCGAAAGTAATTTTCTATGTATAATTGGATCACGTGATCATTCCTAATTAAACAGAAACTATTTTTTTTTTTTGTTCATAATACATAAAAAAGAACGAACTTGGTTACACTATATTATGATAATTAATTTGTTTTTTGTTAAAATAGTGGAGCCTCCTCCGCCGAACTCTTCTCATATCTTCTATTCGCTTTCGTTATTTTTTCCCCTTTAAAAAGTTATATATATACATGTATGTGTGTCTGTGTGTTGTTGGATCTGTCCGAACATTTTGTATAGAGCATATTTTTTTGTTTTATGGCGTGTCAACCTTTTAGGCCATTAACCCCATTCCTTTGTAAAGCGAATAATCTGTTATGGTTGTAATCATCAAAGATTATTCGCGAACATATACATTCCCATTAATAAGTATTATAATATTACATGATTCTGATAATTCCAATAATTATTTTTAAATGAATCTTGTCAGGAGCCATTCTCTTCAATGCTCAGCATATCATTCAACTTCGGTGGTGATATTGATTTTAGTTATTTAGTTATTGTCGGAAATTTTGCTGATTATTTCTGCTGCTTCCAATCAGTCTTGCTACTTGTTTGGCGTCATCGGCTAATATTTCATCAATAGAGTCTGATAGCAGATGTTGTTCTTTTAAATGTTCATAAGCCCTGCAATTTGTCAAAATATGCTTTACTATGAGTTGCACATTGCACGATCCGCACACCGGAGGCGCATGCTTTGACATGAAGAAGGAGTGAGTAAGTACTTTTGATCGGCGGTAATTGTAAGCAGTGGGCTGTAAAATGAAGACAAAACAGCACCTATAAAATATAATTGAGTTAAAATACTCTAAAAAAAGGAAGATTATTTTCTAATAATTCCTTATCTCCAAATGTACCCAAAATTAAAATATCTTAGGTAGGTTTAATGGCGTATGCCTGAAACAAATTCTCAACTAAAACAAAACATTAGAGCACACAGCTCCACAAAGCCTTCCTAATCATGAAAATAACAAATGCTGCAATCTCGGTTTTTAATTAGACTCTCAAAAATGATTATTATTTAATTATTATTTATGTGTGTTATGTATCTCGGACGATAAACACACTAAGTTCAGCCTTCTAAGAGATCAGGAATTGGGTTTAAGTGTATATTTTATTATATGTACAGGATGTATGTATTTAAATTAAGTATATTAAAAGTATAAAAATTATTAGAAGTTCAACTCCCATAATGATTAAAATATTTCAAGTAACAATATGCCAAAACTTTATGTAAACAGTTTTACATCAATTGACACTATAATGCTAATTCTCTAATAAATTCCATATTCTGGGTTGAAATTCAATTTTCGCGGGCAGAACTGTAAGTATTCCTGAAGCATGTCCTTTGCTTAGCTTAAAGTCAGTCAGCTTGCACGGTCAATGCGACTTTGCAGCTTCAATCTTCAATTTTCATGTCACAACTAACAACAATTCATTTGAATGTAATGTATTTAATACATTACTGTAAATTCTGAACAAAAATTCTAATAAATGCTCAAAATAAACTACTTTTTCCCCCTCGAAAGAAATACCATTCACAATCACTGATTGTTATCCCTTACAAGCAAGAAGATGAAACCATGAAGCCAGCCAGGATATAGCAAGGAGATGAGGCGATAGACTAGGTAATTCTTGAGCACTCCAGTTATATCAGCCTTAGAGAACTTTTAATTAAAGCTCTTCTTAACTAGTTAAGCCCCTCTAGGACCCGTCTAGCCTGCCTATTTCCCTAGGGCCGTAACGACCTTACAGTCCCTTCGCTCTTCAAAGGAAATTAGTCAATCTAGGCAAACGCAGATTATGAAAGAAATATCATATTAAAATATTATTAATTCTTGTTTGTTTATAAATATTTCTCATGGAATACTAAATTAGGTCATAGGAATAACAGAAAAAGTCCTTCACGCAGATGCTACACTACTTGAGGCGACGACTTTGTAAATTTGATGTATCCAAAACGTAAAACTTTCAGGGTACACAAAAACCGTCCAAGCTAGTGAAATTCCTTTGGGTAGTTAATATTTACGAGGACACAATGACATTCATTTCGTTGTTTTTGATAATGAATTTAAAAAAAAAAAGTTTTTAGATAAAAAATTAATTTAATGACAAAATTGGTTTAACCCCTTTCGGAAGTCATTGCCTCACTTATAATAACGACACAAAAACTTCAATTTTTTTATCTTGATGAATAATAAAAGCGTCCAAATGTTGAAAAAAGCACACCACTCAAGTGGTTAACGCCTGAGATTCTCATGCGGGAGATGGAGGATTCGAGTGTCACCGGCATCAGAGATTTTTCTCATTTCAGGGCTGGTTGAGAAAATTTCCAGCTGCACCATGGAAATAATTTGTGCCTCTGTCCTGGTTTGGCGGCAATTAAATTTGATCATCATGCAGAGTAAATCCCAACTTCTAATGAACTGATTTATTTTTAAAAGAAATCATTCTCTTCAGGCTTTCACGATGTATACCGAGTTTCGATATATATATATATATATATATATATATATATATATATATATATATATATATATATATATATATATTTTAACAGAGGTATCAAGTAGCCTTCTTTTATGAGGGCAACTTCAATAGCTACATTACTTCAGAAAATGTTAAAACGTTCGTTTTTCGAAATCTCTGAAGGATATTAGCGTAGCTTCCAGCTTTATAAGAGCCTTTAAGAGGGAGTGAGGTTCGGTTATACATTGCCTCTGCGAAAACACAATTCATCACAAAGACCCGCCAAACAAAGCTGGAATGAGAACAACTTCAATTGCACGTTGATTGCCTTTCGGACAAAGGCCCCGAATAAGGGAGAAGAAGAAGCGAAAGAAAGGATGGCGGGGCAGTAGAACTAATTGAACGGTTAATGGAGTAAAAAAAAGGTTTTAAAGCGTTATAGGGGAGAAGGATTTGGGGCCGTGAGGGTCTGCGCCAGGTGGGGAGCCGCGCCGTAAAACTGCTCAATCTATATGTTAAATAGGGAAATGGAGGGTTCCAACCCGGGAGGAGTTTACTGGAGATTTAACTGTCACCCCTATCGGCACATGCACGTGTTACAGTTCCAGATTGGACTACAGGTGTCCTCCCTCTGATGGACGGGGATCGTCTCTAAAAACAGAATTTATACATATATATGCAGTTTCTGATCTTTCAAAATAAAAGCCCCAACATTTGGCTTACGATCAAATACTTTGAAAAACAAAAGGTCTAACAAGAACAACTAAGGACCCGTAAGTTCACGCTGAATTCAGTAATACGCTCTCAAAACATTTCTTGTAGGATATAAAAGGTAGCAGCCTGCAGATAACCCAGCGTAAATTGGCAAGAAGCAGATGATTTAAAAAAATAAAATAAATCAAACAAAAGAAGGAATGAAAAAAATTCTAAGAACAAATTAACACGAAAGGACAGAAAAAACTGTAAAAATAATAATACTTGTTCTAACAAATATGCACGAGTATATGTAGCCATTCTATAATAGTAAAACAAAAAGATAAATCCAGGTCTTCATCTTCCAGTCCACAGTTGGTACATGATTTGGTCATTGCTTTTTTGCATCTATAAATAGTATGTATTTCATTGTTTAGATCTTCTTTAATCAGTTTTGCTTTTATTTTTGGGTCTATTTCTTGGGTTAATTTGAAATAGCAGCAATTGGTCCAAAACGAGTAGCTATAGATTTACATATGTAAACCATTAAATAATTATAACAAAATAATAATGACGTCGGTAACAATAAAACCATTTTCACTTGTAAAATGTAGTTTTATTAAGAAGCAATGACCGAACCCCGACAATCCCTACCTTCGCATCATCAACGGTCAACGATCTCCTCTCAATGAATTACACAAAAAAGTCGGCAAGAATAAAACCATTTTCTCTTGTAAAATGTAGTTTTATTAAGAAGCAATGACCGAACCCCGACAATCCCTACCTTCGCATCATCAACGGTCTACGATCCCCTCTCAATGAATTACACAAAAAAGTCGGCAAGAATAAAACCATTTTCTCTTGTAAAATGTAGTTTTATTAAGAAGCAATGACCGTACCCCGACAATCCCTACCTTCGCATCATCAACGGTCTACGATCCCCTCTCAATGAATTACACAAAAAAGTCGGCAAGAATAAAACCATTTTCTCTTGTAAAATGTAGTTTTATTAAGAAGCAATGACCGAACCCCGACAATCCCTACCTTCGCATCATCAACGGTCTACGATCCCCTCTCAATGAATTACACAAAAAAGTCGGCAAGAATAAAACCATTTTCTCTTGTAAAATGTAGTTTTATTAAGAAGCAATGACCGTACCCCGACAATCCCTACCTTCGCATCATCAACGGTCTACGATCCCCTCTCAATGAATTACACAAAAAAGTCGGCAAGAATAAAATCATTTTCTCTTGTAAAATGTAGTTTTATTAAGAAGCAATGACCGAACCCCGACAATCCCTACCTTCGCATCATCAACGGTCTACGATCCCCTCTCAATGAATTACACAAAAAAGTCGGCAAGAATAAAACCATTTTCTCTTGTAAAATGTAGTTTTATTAAGAAGCAATGACCGTACCCCGACAATCCCTACCTTCGCATCATCAACGGTCTACGATCCCCTCTCAATGAATTACACAAAAAAGTCGGCAAGAATAAAACCATTTTCTCTTGTAAAATGTAGTTTTATTAAGAAGCAATGACCGTACCCCGACAATCCCTACCTTCGCATCATCAACGGTCTACGATCCCCTCTCAATGAATTACACAAAAAAGTCGGCAAGAATAAAACCATTTTCTCTTGTAAAATGTAGTTTTATTAAGAAGCAATGACCGAACCCCGACAATCCCTACCTTCGCATCATCAACGGTCTACGATCCCCTCTCAATGAATTACACAAAAAAGTCGGCAACAATAAAACCATTTTCTCTTGTAAAATGTAGTTTTATTAAGAAGCAATGACCGTACCCCGACAATCCCTACCTTCGCATCATCAACGGTCTACGATCCCCTCTCAATGAATTACACAAAAAAGTCGGCAAGAATAAAACCATTTTCTCTTGTTAAATGTAGTTTTATTAAGAAGCAATGACCGAGCCCCGACAATCCCTACTTTCGCATCATCAACGGTCTACGATCCCCTCTCAATGAATTACACAAAAAAGTCGGCAACAATAAAACCATTTTCTCTTGTAAAATGTATTTTTATTAAGAAGCAATGACCGTACCCCGACAATCCCTACCTTCGCATCATCAACGGTCTACGATCCCCTCTCAATGAATTACAAAAAAAAGTCGGCAAGAATAAAACCATTTTCTCTTGTAAAATGTAGTTTTATTAAGAAGCAATGACCGTACCCCGACAATCCCTACCTTCGCATCATCAACGGTCTACGATCTCCTCTCAATGAATTACACAAAAAAGTCGGCAAGAATAAAACCATTTTCTCTTGTAAAATGTAGTTTTATTAAGAAGCAATGACCGTACCCCGACAATCCCTACCTTCGCATCATCAACGGTCGACCATCTCCTCTCAATGAATTACACAAAAAAGTCGGCAAGAATAAAACCATTTTCTCTTGTAAAATGTAGTTTTATTAAGAAGCAATGACCGAACCCCGACAATCCCTACCTTCGCATCATCAACGGTCTACGATCCCCTCTCAATGAATTACACAAAAAAGTCGGCAAGAATAAAACCATTTTCTCTTGTAAAATGTAGTTTTATTAAGAAGCAATGACCGTACCCCGACAATCCCTACCTTCGCATCATCAACGGTCTACGATCCCCTCTCAATGAATTACACAAAAAAGTCGGCAAGAATAAAACCATTTTCTCTTGTAAAATGTAGTTTTATTAAGAAGCAATGACCGAACCCCGACAATCCCTACTTTCGCATCATCAACGGTCTACGATCCCCTCTCAATGAATTACACAAAAAAGTCGGCAACAATAAAACCATTTTCTCTTGTAAAATGTAGTTTTATTAAGAAGCAATGACCGTACCCCGACAATCCCTACCTTCGCATCATCAACGGTCTACGATCCCCTCTCAATGAATTACACAAAAAAGTCGGCAAGAATAAAACCATTTTCTCTTGTAAAATGTAGTTTTATTAAGAAGCAATGACCGTACCCCGACAATCCCTACCTTCGCATCATCAACGGTCAACGATCCCCTCTCAATGAATTACACAAAAAAGTCGGCAAGAATAAAACCATTTTCTCTTGTAAAATGTAGTTTTATTAAGAAGCAATGACCGTACCCCGACAATCCCTACTTTCGCATCATCAACGGTCAACCATCTCCTCTCAATGAATTACACAAAAAAGTCGGCAAGAATAAAACCATTTTCTCTTGTAAAATGTAGTTTTATTAAGAAGCAATGACCGTACCCCGACAATCCCTACCTTCGCATCATCAACGGTCTACGATCCCCTCTCAATGAATTACACAAAAAAGTCGGCAACAATAAAACCATTTTCTCTTGTAAAATGTAGTTTTATTAAGAAGCAATGACCGAACCCCGACAATCCCTACCTTCGCATCATCAACGGTCTACGATCCCCTCTCAATGAATTACACAAAAAAGTCGGCAAGAATAAAACCATTTTCTCTTGTAAAATGTATTTTTATTAAGAAGCAATGACCGAACCCCGACAATCCCTACCTTCGCATCATCAACGGTCTACGATCCCCTCTCAATGAATTACACAAAAAAGTCGGCAAGAATAAAACCATTTTCTCTTGTAAAATGTAGTTTTATTAAGAAGCAATGACCGAACCCCGACAATCCCTACCTTCGCATCATCAACGGTCAAAGATCTCCTCTCAATGAATTACACAAAAAAAGTCGGCAAGAATAAAACCATTTTCTCTTGTAAAATGTAGTTTTATTAAGAAGCAATGACCGCACCCCGACAATCCCTACCTTCGCATCATCAACGGTCTACGATCCCCTCTCAATGAATTACACAAAAAAGTCGGCAAGAATAAAACCATTTTCTCTTGTAAAATGTAGTTTTATTAAGAAGCAATGACCGAACCCCGACAATCCCTACTTTCGCATCATCAACGGTCTACGATCCCCTCTCAATGAATTACACAAAAAAGTCGGCAACAATAAAACCATTTTCTCATGTAAAATGTAGTTTTATTAAGAAGCAATGACCGTACCCCGACAATCCCTACCTTCGCATCATCAACGGTCTACGATCCCCTCTCAATGAATTACACAAAAAAGTCGGCAAGAATAAAACCATTTTCTCTTGTAAAATGTAGTTTTATTAAGAAGCAATGACCGTACCCCGACAATCCCTACCTTCGCATCATCAACGGTCTACGATCCCCTCTCAATGAATTACACAAAAAAGTCGGCAACAATAAAACCATTTTCTCTTGTAAAATGTAGTTTTATTAAGAAGCAATGACCGTACCCCGACAATCCCTACCTTCGCATCATCAACGGTCTACGATCCCCTCTCAATGAATAACACAAAAAAGTCGGCAAGAATAAAACCATTTTCTCTTGTAAAATGTAGTTTTATTAAGAAGCAATGACCGTACCCCGACAATCCCTACCTTCGCATCATCAACGGTCAACGATCCCCTCTCAATGAATTACACAAAAAAGTCGGCAAGAATAAAACCATTTTCTCTTGTAAAATGTAGTTTTATTAAGAAGCAATGACCGTACCCCGACAATCCCTACTTTCGCATCATCAACGGTCAACCATCTCCTCTCAATGAATTACACAAAAAAGTCGGCAAGAATAAAACCATTTTCTCTTGTAAAATGTAGTTTTATTAAGAAGCAATGACCGTACCCCGACAATCCCTACCTTCGCATCATCAACGGTCTACGATCCCCTCTCAATGAATTACACAAAAAAGTCGGCAAGAATAAAACCATTTTCTCTTGTAAAATGTATTTTTATTAAGAAGCAATGACCGAACCCCGACAATCCCTACCTTCGCATCATCAACGGTCTACGATCCCCTCTCAATGAATTACACAAAAAAGTCGGCAAGAATAAAACCATTTTCTCTTGTAAAATGTATTTTTATTAAGAAGCAATGACCGAACCCCGACAATCCCCACCTTCGCATCATCAACGGTCTACGATCCCCTCTCAATGAATTACACAAAAAAGTCGGCAAGAATAAAACCATTTTCTCTTGTAAAATGTAGTTTTATTAAGAAGCAATGACCGTACCCCGACAATCCCTACCTTCGCATCATCAACGGTCTACGATCCCCTCTCAATGAATTACACAAAAAAGTCGGCAAGAATAAAACCATTTTCTCTTGTAAAATGTATTTTTATTAAGAAGCAATGACCGAACCCCGACAATCCCTACCTTCGCATCATCAACGGTCTACGATCCCCTCTCAATGAATTACACAAAAAAGTCGGCAAGAATAAAACCATTTTCTCTTGTAAAATGTATTTTTATTAAGAAGCAATGACCGAACCCCGACAATCCCTACCTTCGCATCATCAACGGTCTACGATCCCCTCTCAATGAATTACACAAAAAAGTCGGCAAGAATAAAACCATTTTCTCTTGTAAAATGTAGTTTTATTAAGAAGCAATGACCGAACCCCGACAATCCCTACCTTCGCATCATCAACGGTCAAAGATCTCCTCTCAATGAATTACACAAAAAAAGTCGGCAAGAATAAAACCATTTTCTCTTGTAAAATGTAGTTTTATTAAGAAGCAATGACCGCACCCCGACAATCCCTACCTTCGCATCATCAACGGTCTACGATCCCCTCTCAATGAATTACACAAAAAAGTCGGCAAGAATAAAACCATTTTCTCTTGTAAAATGTAGTTTTATTAAGAAGCAATGACCGAACCCCGACAATCCCTACTTTCGCATCATCAACGGTCTACGATCCCCTCTCAATGAATTACACAAAAAAGTCGGCAACAATAAAACCATTTTCTCATGTAAAATGTAGTTTTATTAAGAAGCAATGACCGTACCCCGACAATCCCTACCTTCGCATCATCAACGGTCTACGATCCCCTCTCAATGAATTACACAAAAAAGTCGGCAAGAATAAAACCATTTTCTCTTGTAAAATGTAGTTTTATTAAGAAGCAATGACCGTACCCCGACAATCCCTACCTTCGCATCATCAACGGTCTACGATCCCCTCTCAATGAATTACACAAAAAAGTCGGCAACAATAAAACCATTTTCTCTTGTAAAATGTAGTTTTATTAAGAAGCAATGACCGTACCCCGACAATCCCTACCTTCGCATCATCAACGGTCTACGATCCCCTCTCAATGAATAACACAAAAAAGTCGGCAAGAATAAAACCATTTTCTCTTGTAAAATGTAGTTTTATTAAGAAGCAATGACCGTACCCCGACAATCCCTACCTTCGCATCATCAACGGTCAACGATCCCCTCTCAATGAATTACACAAAAAAGTCGGCAAGAATAAAACCATTTTCTCTTGTAAAATGTAGTTTTATTAAGAAGCAATGACCGTACCCCGACAATCCCTACTTTCGCATCATCAACGGTCAACCATCTCCTCTCAATGAATTACACAAAAAAGTCGGCAAGAATAAAACCATTTTCTCTTGTAAAATGTAGTTTTATTAAGAAGCAATGACCGAACCCCGACAATCCCTACCTTCGCATCATCAACGGTCAACCATCTCCTCTCAATGAATTACACAAAAAAGTCGGCAAGAATAAAACCATTTTCTCTTGTAAAATGTAGTTTTATTAAGAAGCAATGACCGAACCCCGACAATCCCTACCTTCGCATCATCAACGGTCTACGATCCCCTCTCAATGAATTACACAAAAAAGTCGGCAAGAATAAAACCATTTTCTCTTGTAAAATGTAGTTTTATTAAGAAGCAATGACCGAACCCCGACAATCCCTACCTTCGCATCATCAACGGTCAAAGATCTCCTCTCAATGAATTACACAAAAAAAGTCGGCAAGAATAAAACCATTTTCTCTTGTAAAATGTAGTTTTATTAAGAAGCAATGACCGTACCCCGACAATCCCTACCTTCGCATCATCAACGGTCTACGATCCCCTCTCAATGAATTACATAAAAAAGTCGGCAAGAATAAAACCATTTTCTCTTGTAAAATGTAGTTTTATTAAGAAGCAATGACCGAACCCCGACAATCCCTACCTTCGCATCATCAACGGTCTACGATCCCCTCTCAATGAATTACACAAAAAAGTCGGCAAGAATAAAACCATTTTCTCTTGTAAAATGTAGTTTTATTAAGAAGCAATGACCGAACCCCGACAATCCCTACCTTCGCATCATCAACGGTCTACGATCCCCTCTCAATGAATTACACAAAAAAGTCGGCAACAATAAAACCATTTTCTCTTGTAAAATGTAGTTTTATTAAGAAGCAATGACCGTACCCCGACAATCCCTACCTTCGCATCATCAACGGTCTACGATCCCCTCTCAATGAATTACACAATAATGAGAAAAAATAATAATGAGATTTTGACTATACAATTTCAAGTATTTAATCCCGTATAAGGGCCAGTAATAAATAGAGTAAAATAAACAAGAACAAAGAAATGAAAATAAGAAATATATTATTTATTTTGAGTTTCACAATTCTCGGGGATTTACTCTATATAGTATATAGGGTAAAACGGACAGTTATTGACACCCAGTACAGTTATTGACACCCCAAACTTCAACTTGAAGAAATAGTCCTAATTTCATATTAAGAAATATAGGAAACTAAAGTTTGAAGGGTCCTCTAAGTCATCTATGACATAAATGTTTAAGGAACTAACCACAGGGAAGGCTTTAAAATTAATACCTCCAAGACTTGAGTTGAGAGCCAGTTAATGGCTACAAGGTTATGATTTCCCCAAGGATTTTCATTCAATTTTTTTGTTCCTACTCCCTTCCTACATTTATTGCAATAAAGTTAAGTACTTTATATTGTTTGTTAATGTATAATTGAAGTGTCTTGAGTGGTTTTAAATTAAAATAATCAATTTAAATATTATTATTATAAAGGGGTGACAATAACTGGTCATTTTTTTCAAAGTATTTTGTTATTGGCACCCCATGTCAATAACTAAATTATGATTTTTTGTTAAATATTGATGTTTTTGTTTTAATTTTAATAATTTAATCTTCCTACATAATCGGCAATGTTTTTTAACTTTAATTCAAGTGTAACTAGTTATTGACATGGGGTGTCAATTACTAGTTTTTGGGTTCAATGACTAGTTATTGACACTGTCAGTTCGTAATAATAAAGTTTCTATAGTGTCTTTAACACGTGTTAGTATTTCTATGAAGTCCAGTTATAGCCAGAAGGATTTAGAGAATGCCTTAAAGGCCGTAAAGGATGGCTCCTCCATTAAATCGGCGTCCAAACGATTTAATCAAATCTGCACTTCAAATTAAGCGACAAATTTGTAAAATCATTGTTTGGACCACGGTAAATTCTTTCGGATAAAGACAAACTAAGTCTAGTTGTTTGGATTGAAAAATGTGCGAAAAAGGGATTCTTGAGGACGAAAAATGACATTTTGCAATCCCTAAAAGAATTTATTGAATTTAAAAATAGTGGCCCTCCCTTTAAAGGTAATTATCCTGGTGTTGGCTGGTACAAGGCTTTCTTACAAAGGCACCCCTCTATACACAGAGGATTTCCGAAGCCTTTACTGGGGCCAGCGCATGTGTTTCTAAAGCTAATATTTGAAAGTGGTTAGAGATCGTCATTTCAAAGCCAAATGAAGATACCATAGGACTTCAAGAAGATACTGAAAGTATACTACACCTGATAAAGTAGATCCTGCTATGCCTACCACATATTTTCCATTAACAACAACACCTCCTGGATATCCAAAGGGAATCCGATTGGTACATCTGGTAACGAAAGCCGCCCTTGGCTGAAGTGCTATACTGCCCAGAATCTCCGAGAAGAAACATTCAAATTATTCATTTGTAACATCACATGTCATTCGTCGCATGTAAACAATGAAAACTAATGCTGGAAGCCAATATAGAAGAAAAAAGAAAAATTTCAGAAAAAAAAAAAGGAAGCAAAAAGGTTGGAGTGGGAAAACAACAGTAAAATTCCTAAAAGGAAAATTGAACAAACCAAACAAACCCTTTGTTACAAATGTGGCAGAATTTGATTGTTCATTATGTTTAAAAGGATATAAACATATCCCTGAAAGTGGCGAGTCTGATGAATTTGTCCTGCGTGTTACATCCTGGAGTTTGATGAAGATATAAATGAAGATGATGAAATGTAAATTAATTATTTTATTTCATGTTACGTAATACCTACCAGCATAAAAGCAGAAATATTTTAATTGTTTTTTATATTACATTAAAGTTTATGATATGTTTGTGATATTATTTCCTTATAATGCCTATTATAACATAAGAAAAAAAATGTTAAGAGTACAAGGGGTGTCAATAACTGTAATGTCAATAACCCATCCACAGGGTGTCAACTAGTTTTTGCACTTTTTACCATATTTATTGCGATATGTTACAATGTATTGAACTTTTGAAAGATAAATCCACTTGAGACTATCAAAGGATAGATAAAGAGGAGCTATAGCAAGTTTCAGTTTGATCCCTTCATAAGAAGTATTTTTTTTAAATTTCGCCGCAGAAATGTAGTCTTAAGGGTGTCAATAACTGTCCGGTTTACCCTATCATACAGTAATATTACAAGTCTTGTATAAAAATACCATTTACAAATTTTGTATTTAAATGCAGTATACTAATAATGATGTAATGTAGTAATACATTATAGTAAACGCGATGTGATATAAATTTGCATTTTACCAATCATGAATTTGGCGATTCGTAATGTAATATATCAATAAAAATCGTATTGAATACAAAATGTAGAAAAATGGGTTAGGAGTACATTGAAGACAGAACTATATTTTTGAAGATAAGTTAATTGAATTTAAGTGAGTTAATATGATGTTTTTTTTTAGAGGCTATTTTCGGCTAGAAAGTCGTGTATGCCATGTGGAACTGCTAGTTGGTCCCGCAAACAGCAGTCAGAAATAATGTGTTTAACTGTTAATGTCTCATTACAACATGTGCATACTGTTCTCTCTCGTCGTTCGATTAAACAAGAGTGTGTTATTAAACTGCAACCTAAGCGAGGTCAGGGCAAAATATCTTATCTCGTCTTGTAATAAAAAATATACGAACAAGAGAAATAAATGAATACGGATGTGAGAGAGAGAGATATATATAGAGGGAGGGGAATAGAGAAAGTGAGAGCGATAGTTTGAGGGTGAGAGAGGGCTAGTAAGAGATGGACGGAAAGAGAGAGAGGGGTGAGAGAGAGAGAGATAGTTAGGGGGGAAGAGGGAGAGAGAGAATTCTTTCTTATGAAACAGAGATTGGAAAAATTGCGACTGTTGGATTGAAACAGATGAAGAATAGTGCTTGAAAAATTATAGGAGGGAAAAGTGTTACTAAAAACGCGAGTGGATAGAGCGACAAGTGCAGAGGGGGTAGCGAGAGAGAGAGAGATAGAGAAGGGGGTAGGCATCAAATATACGAGAGAGGGTTTGGACGGGACTCTGCCAAAAATGACAAATAATTGGAAGAGCGTGGTAGGGGAGAGGGAGGGCACATGTACGCGGCCCTATGATTGGAGCATTAATTCCTGCAGCTGCTAGGAATTGAACCGGTTTTAATAAAACTCGCAGTGTTCCATCCGGAGAGTGAGTTAATTAGAATTAAATTCGCCAAAACCTAGGACCTTTCAGCGCCATTGACTCGACGGCATCGGGCTTTAACTCGTTCCTTTAGAGCCGCCGTATCAATTACTGAGGATTTGACTTCCCGACCCTCCTATGAAATTTGTAAAGTTTAATTCCAGTTTGTTTGTTTTTGTATTTTACGCCCATTCAGTTTTATGTGGTTTAAACGCACAAGCCGACGCTCGGTGGGGATTAATAATCAGGGAAGCAATATAAGCAAAAGGGCATTTCAGTTTTATCTATTTGAACTTTCCGTTCAATGACAAGATAAACATATTAATATAAATATTTATTTAAATTGAAATGGATCAAAACCGATGGCATTACCAAAGTCGTTCGCCTAGGAGCAACGGCAACGTCCTCCAAAAGTTTTGAAAGTCCTGTCAAACTAACATATTAAAGTTATTCCATGAAAATGGAAATCTTAAATCAAACAAGAATTTGAATTAAATGGATATCTATTAAAACTCTCTTGAAAGTTATTTTGTAATTATTGAACTTCCTTTGTACATATTATGGATCCCACTAACAAGGGGACACCATACAGCCATGGGGTCACCGATCTAGACCAATTTTTTTCTGCTGATTCTACATCGAAAAATAGTCGACACGTGTCCGAGCGTTCCGTCCAATGTGCCTTAGGATCCGAGAAATCAAATAAAATAGGTTGAAAGTGCTTTATTTTTTATATCGAGTTTAAAAAATTATATCGACATGATTCTTTCACCAATTCATTTGTTTTATAGAGTTCCTAGATTAAAAGACAAATATAATCGTTAAACAATAATTTATATTTCGTCAAATAAATTCAAAAATATGCTTATGTTTTCAAGTAAACTAGTATTATACATTTTTTTATACCAAAAATAATAGCAGAAATAAGCACCCCAAAAAACTCTAATGTGGTGAACATCATTGAAAACAAAAAATAATGATTTTTCCCAGTCTAAAGGAGACTACAAATTTGTAGGCGAAAAAGTAACGTGACGTTTTGAAATTCAATATCTCCTCTTGATATAATCCCATTTTTAATTCATTGAAATCCTTAAAAAGAAGAAAGACTCCTTGTTCTAACCATATAAATGACTATTGTATTATGTCAAAATGTACTTGCAAAAAATGGTTCTCAAAATAAAAATACAATGTAGAATTCCAGAACACGTAGAAACACCCGATTGGAAGGAAATGTGCCACATTATGGCCTTTATCGACCCTCCAAGTTTGGTTTGAATCGGGTAAATATTCTTTGAAATATGGCCGGATTCATGAATCTTTAACAAACTTATAAGGGCCCTCCCCCTTAATGAAATTTAAAATACCTTTTTTTTTATATTTTTGTAATATTCACAAAATTTGAATTTAGGAGGTTTTTAGTGTGCTAAAAACCAATCTGACATCCGTTTTTAAATTAAAAATTGCTTCAAGTTAAGTTCTTGATGGCACATGTTGTTATTGGCTATATGGCTTAAATACACTTTACTTAAAACTGCCTTTATTTACATAACCCAACATAACATAGCTGAAAAACATATGTAATAAATAAGCCTTCTTGTAACTAAGCAACCGCAAATATCGATAGAATGCACGGCTGTCCGACGAAAGTCTCGTACAACTCAAATGCAACGCAACTGCAACCGCGGGCCCACGGTTGCATGTGACTGGTTTGAAATCGTCAAAAACAAGTTGCGTCGTGTGCGCCTGCCCATTGAAATACATTGCCGAGGTCTCAAAACAGTTGCGCGTGCAACTGGAGTTGCAAACGAGTTGCATCGTGTGCGATGGGCCTTAACATGTGATTGGTTTCAGGCTAGTTCGAAATCGTCACAAAACCAGTTGCGTCGTGTGCGCCTGTCCATTGAAATACATTGCCGAAGACACACAAACAGACGCGTGCAACTAGTTTGCGCTGGGCCTTAAAAAAGAAATTTAATGTTATTATCGAAAAATTTATATAATGACAAAAAATAATATGGACGTGAAGAGAAAATTGGATGTAGACTGAAAAAAAAGTTAAATAAATAAGCAGCATGTAACTACATTTTTGTCTGGTTTCTTCTTCTTGAGTAATGTTATCTACTTGCTATACACCCTGTATAGAACTGTGTCTAGTAAGACTCTGACTAGCTTTGGAGGGGGGGGTCTTATAGCTGTAGGCGCGAATCTAGCAAGAATTTATTACACATGTTTCAGCGATGGCCTCGTTGAACGCTTTCAAATCCTTACGCGACAGCCAACATTAAACAACAGGCCCTCCCTCTTCTAAGATTTTCTACTAATTTCTATTGGAATCTGTACAGCAAAAAATTAATTTGACAAAAATTGGTATATGACATCATAGTTTCTTCTTACATTACTTTAATTTTTATACGAAGAAATAATACAGGAAGATCTGGAACTATAATATCGCCATCAGAATGACGAAACTTATTGCTTGCTGACACCGGAACGGCGGGTAGGAAAGGCGTTATCTTCAGGCACCCATAGCTCATCCAACCCATTCCAACCTCACCCATCTTGGACACCCTCTTAACGAAAAATTTACTGCCATGTCGGACCATTATTTATAATGAATATTGACATATTTCTAGCGAATAATCGTCAATATATCGAAGGTTTTATTATCCCTTTTATTTTATTTTTTTGTTTCTTTAAACAAGACAAAAAAAAAAGACAAAATATTCTTGAGAACACGACTTTAGAGCGTCATTAATGACTTCCACGACACTGGTGAAAGGATGATTACTTCTCCAATGTTGATGCAGAGGTCATAAGGTGTACATAAAGCCAACATATTCATGACTTGTTCAACATTCTTCATGAACGAATGAAGGCGAAAGATATTTAAAAAAAACATGACTTCTGCCATATATATATATATATATATATATATATATATATATATATATATATATATACAGGGTGTTCAAAACTCGGTTGACACCCACCTTTTTTCCGACAATTTTTGAAATTTAAAAACTCTTGGTGTTTCAAAAAGCCTACAGCCTCCAAATCTTAACTGATTTGAAAGATTTTTTTAAAAATGAAAGCTAGTAAAATTTAGTTTTTTGTTTCTCCTGTTTATTAAATTACGTGTAAATAATTCACAAACTTTTACAATCAAACATAAAATAATATTTTATTTTTCATGAAACATAATATCAGCACTGATATCGTGGAAATTAAACATTCAAACCCTGATAAGATTTGGATAAAATCAAAATTTATTATCAACTCATTAAAAAATCACATTATCTCAATAATTATTTTTGTTGAATTATGATAAATTTACGTTTTAAAGACGTCAGTCTGATTTTTTCCAAGTCTAATCAAGGTTTGAATGTTTAATTTCAACGATATCAGTTCCGATATTTTATGTTTGATAGTAAAAGTTTGTAAATTTATTTACACGTAATTTAATAAACTGTGGAAACAAAAAACAAAAATCTGGTCTGACAAGGCTATTCTAAATTTTATTAACTTTCATTTAAAAAAAAAAAAAAAAATACATTCAAATCAGTTAAGATTTGGAGGCTGTAGTCTTTTTGAAACACGAAGAGTATGTAGTATGGCTCCACTGTGCGGCGGCAGGAATTTTCTTATCTCACGGCTCGTTGGGAAAATTCCTCGTTGCACTCGTCGGCGCTAATGGCCTGGATGTCAAGGCGCCGTAAAAAACCAAAAAAAAAATCTACTACTAAATTCTAATCATTAGTTGAGTTCTATTACTTTAAATTTATTATTTTAATGCCTTTATAAAGTAATTGAATTTGATTTTTCTTCAAAAATCCAAAACTAGGTGGAGCAAAAATAGTTTAGGAAATTTTTATTAAGTTTTACTGAAGAGTGTTTTACTCCATTCCTATTAACATTTTAGGCATTTAAAGGTTTGTTTTTTGGAAAGTAAATTTAATCCTCTACAACGTTTATATCAACTAATTTTTTCATTACGGGCATACTTTCTACGTTATTGGCAGAAAAGTGACGAAAAACAAGGGTTTTATCGGTTTTTGGCAATTTGTTACTCATTGGTGTGCTTTAGCGGAAAAATTACAAATATAAAATCGACATAAAATTCAATTCTCTACAATAATCCGTCATAAAAACAACCCCTTTCCATTGGAGATTCCAGAGTTAGGATCTCTGGAGAAGAACTGGAGAAAGTTCATGAGGGGAAGACCCACCAAGTTTCGTTTTTAAATTTCAAAAATTGTAGGAAAAAAAGGGGGTGTCAATCGAGTTTTGAACACCCTAAATATATATATATATATATATATATATATATATATATATATATATATATACATATACACACACTGCTGGACAAAAAAAATGGCGCACCTTGAATTTCGTCGTTATTTCTTTTCCAGGTTAATAGAATCTTCAAATTTTTAACTCAAAAAGCATTGTATATATTCAGCTTATAGGACACTTACAAGTGAAGATAAAAAGAAAGAAAAATCTTAAAAATACAGTTTGGTAAGTAAAAAAAAGAAAATGAACACCATTTCCAATGTAAAACTAAAACGCGCACTGCTTTTTGTTTTGTGTTCTTTTCATTGGAAAACATTTTTTCTTTCCCTTTCGGAACTGGTTAGGGAGGTTGGTGATTTGGTTATGGGATACCCCTTGCCAGGCACTTCTCAAGACGATCTACCCTTTAAGACCGTCAAGAAGAAACTCACTGGTGCCCAAAGGAAAAAGCTGAAGAAGAGCTTCAATGCAGCGACTGAAGCAGAATCCGAGGGCAGTGGTGGTAAACGGAGGAATGAGGATGGATCCAACACCCCTTCTCCGGTGATCAAGAAGAAGCAGAAGGTGATGCCGAAGCCGACGAGTTACGTCAGCGTTGCATCTAACTTCAAGCTGGCGCTTGTTCCTTCCGGCTATCCTGAGTGTGGCTTTACAACAGAGCACAACAGGTGTGTTGATAACGTCGTCATGAAGTTGGTGAACGAGCACTATAAAGTCCATGGGAGGGACTTTATAATCACATGTGATGGGAACTACATGGATGGTGGCGCCATCATTGTGAATTGCCTTGACGAAAACACCAAAAAGTGCTCCCGGCTGTCGTACAGAATGTTTGTGCAGGCCTCGGTCTCAAGATAGTCCCCGAAGACCTGGACCATGTATTTAGACTCAGATCGAGACAAGAAGAAACACCAGGCCCAATCATAGCCCGATTTGTCCGCTAATCCCTGACTGAGGAGGTTATCCGGCTGAGAAAAGTAAAGAGAGACTTTTCTACCCGACACTTAGGTTCGACGGACATCGACTCCAACAGAATCTACATCGGCGAAGCGATGACTCCTACAAATAAACACCTTTATTGGTTGGCCAGACAGAAGAAATCTGCAGACAAGATCAAGTACCTCTGGTTTAGCAATGGTCGAGTCAAGTGCCGTCGAAGTGATGGTCATCCGGTTGTTATTGTTAATCCGAAGATCTTGATGTATTTATTTTTAATTAGAGCCTTTTATTTTCTTTTATTTTTCATTAAAACAAATTTAATATTTATATTTTTATTAAGGACTTTTATATGCTTTATAATTAGAAATTATATTTATTCATCTGCCAGAGGTAATTTTCACTTAGTATCCAGATATTTTTGTTACTTATTTTATACTGGTCAGTATTATTATTTTGATTTTAATTATTGCTATTTTCGTAAATATTTAGTTTTTGGTTTTTATAATTATTCGAATGTAATTAGTATTTGTATATTGTATGTTCCATCTACTTCCTTTTTTTCTTCCATCAGTTCCACACCCAACAACTTCTTCCTGATTTTAGTTTTCCATAAATCCCCGTCATGACTAATGTCCTGATATCCTGTCACGTTAACGCCCAATCCCTTCTTGCACACTACGATGAATTCCTCCTGTATTTTAACGAAAATTTTCATCATATTATAGCTGTTACGGAAACCTGGCTCAAACCTTTTATTCCTTCCTCTCGAGTTTCCCTTCCCAACTATACCCTGTTACGTCATAACAGAGAAGACAGAACAGGAGGAGGTGTGGGCCTCTTTGTTCATGATAGTTTAAAGTCTAAAATCCTTTTTCTTTCACCTCCGTCTGATCTTCCTCACCTTGAGTATATTTTTGCCGAGATATCAACGTCTTCTTCACCTCTCCTCTTTTCCGCTATATATCGTCCTCCCCGTGTGCCATATGACCAGTCTTTTGAAACCTTCCTTTATCAGTTAGTACCCTGTTATTCCCATGTAATTCTTGCTGGTGACTTCAATACCAATCTACTTGTCGAATCCCCTGACGTTACCTACCTTTCTGAACTATTCTTTTCACTTAATCTTTTTGTGGTTCCCTATTCACCTACCCATCACTCCCAGTCCTCTGATACTTGGCTTGATCTCTTTATCCTCGACTCCCAGGATAAACTCCTCGCCTCATCTCAACACCCTGTGCCCTTCCTTTCTTCTCATGATCTTATTCAAATAACTTTTGATTTACCTATCCATACTATCACAAACAAATTCTTTACGTTTCGTAACCTTAATTCTCTGTCCTTTGAACAATTAGAACCTGATTTAGAAAACTTTCCTTACGATTCCATTTATTCCTCCATAGATGACATGGTTAACTCCTTAACTCATCGCCTCCACTCCCTTTTAGATTCCCATGCTCCTCTTCAAACCCGCCGCTTCAACCGTCCTCCTCTCCCTGGCTTACACCCGAGCTCAAATCATTAATAAAAAGAAGAGAAGCAGCGAGAAGAAAATTTAGACGGACCCGTCTTCCTCAAGATTACTCCTCCTACAAATACTTGCGTAACCTCACCCAATCCTCCATTCGTCAAGCTAAGTCCCTCTACGTCCACCAATCTCTATCCAATGCTCCTGACTCTAAAACAAAATGGTCAATCCTTCGTAAACTTTCCCTTTGCAAAACTAACCGTCCTTGCTCTATCTCATTATCCCCTGATGTTCTTAATGCTCATTTTGTATCTTCTCCCTCAGTCCTATCCAGTCCTCCTATACCTTCCAAACTACCTTTTAATTCCAACAACTTCTACTTCTCCTATATTACCCCAGAAGATCTTCTAACCGCGGTCCTTCAATCCCGAACCAATGACTACGGTCCAGACTCAGTTCCCGTTAAGCTGATTAAGGCCTGCTTACCCGCAATCCTTCCTATCCTTCTCCACATATACAACTATTCCCTTCAAAACTCGACTTTTCCTTCTCAATGGAAAACAGCGTTGGTTCGCCCTCTTAACAAAATATCAAACCCCTGCTCTCCGAAGGATTTCCGTCCTATCTCCCTTCTATCCAATCTTTCCAAACCTTTAGAGCGCCTGGTCCAATCTCAAGTATCCAACCACCTTGAACAAAATAATCTCCTTAACCCTCTCCAGTCTGGCTTCCGTCCGTCATACTCCACTCAATCAGCGCTCATAAAAATCACCCATGACATTCAAACTGCCATAGATAACCAACAGCTCACTATTCTAGTTCTCCTAGATTTTTCAAAAGCATTTGATACCGTAGACCATCAAATCCTCCTCACCAAACTCCAATCTCTTTCCTTTTCCAACAGTGCCATTAGCTGGTTCCAATCCTTTCTATCCAATCGATCCCAATACGTGGTCATCCCCGACAGCAATCCTTCTAGCCCTCTTCCTCTTTCCCGTGGTGTACCGCAGGGCTCCTCGTTATCCCCAACTCTATTTTCTGATTACATCAATGATCTTCCTCTTTCCATAGTTCATTCCAAGTTTCATCTTTACGCTGACGATACCCAAATCTACATATCCTTTAAGCCCTCTTTGCTACGAGATGCTGTACACAAGCTGCAAGTAGATCTTAATAACATCAATGCTTGCGCTGCAGCTAATAAGCTTTCCCTGAATCCAGACAAATCCAAAGCCATTGTTATAGGCTCCCAATCCCTCATAAGTTCTACTTCCCCTTTTCCAGCCCTTTACCTTAACAGCATTCCTATAAAATATTGTAAATCAGTTAAAAATCTTGGGATCATATTTCATCAGAACCTTTCCTGGAAAAATCATATTTCCCAAATTTTCCGTCGGTCCATATTTATCCTGAGACAGCTCAACCTCTCCCGCCATCTCCTGCCAACAAAGACCAGTCAACTCCTCGTAACTTCCCTATTATTCCCCCAGTTTGACTATGGTTGTTTGGTGTACGGTGGACTTTCTGGCGATCTCGAGGCAAAACTCAAACGCCTCATGAACTGTTTCATTCGTTTTATCCTCGGGATCCCCAGAGACTCCCACATATCACATTTCTACCAGGAGCTAAATTGGCTATTCCCTCTTTATCGTCGTCAGTACTTCCTCGGCTCAGTCCTTTACCAAGTAATTCAATCCCGTAGACCTTCTTATATTTTTCAACTTCTTAAATTTAAATCCTCGATTCACTCCCGTAACACCCGATCTCGTCCTTCCGATCTTTATATTCCTTCCCACCGAACAGCAATATTCGAAAAATCATTCGTGCCACCTCGCTATGGAATTCCTTGCCTTCGTTTGTCCGCCATTCTACCAATCTAGAAACCATTAAATCCCGACTCTTCCACCACCTTCTATCCCTCCAAATTTTACCCAACACCTAGTCTATATTGAAGCTGTACACTATATATTGATACTGATAGCATTTATAAGTTTTTAAGTTTATACGTAAAGTTCAAAATTACTTTGTAATTTCAAAATTATTCCTATGGGACTTCTGTCCCGGAATAAGAATAAAACTTTTCATTCATTCAAAAAATGGCTAGCAAAAGACATTGCTGGTGTGAAACTCGGGGAGCACACGATTAAGGCAGTGGAGCTGGCGGACCTTATCCCTATGGCTAGGGCCGGAATTTTCGTGCCTGGCGTGAAGACGGAGGCACGGGATATTCTCAGGCGTATTGGGGATCAGAATTTCCTTCCAACTAACGGCTGGATTGTCCTGGAGCAGCAGGAGAGGGGCTCCGGGCACTTCGTCACTCTGAAGATGCCAGAGACGGATCTTAAAGAGATTCTGGAGATGAAGGACGACCGTCTGAACTATGGCATTCGGAGGCTCAAGGTGTATCCTCTGCAGAAGAAGAAGAAGGAGATCGATGAGGCTACTTCTCGAACTGAGGGTGAAGTGGCGGCCATGGAGACGGAAGTGGCTGTCGTTTCTGAGCCCGAAGGAAAGCCGAAATCGTCTGTGGAAGGAGATCGGGACAGTGTGGCGGAACACATAGAAGGACGGTCAGTTTCCGGGCTAGGGGAGGTGGGTCTTGACCCTCCCTTTTCGCAGACTGGAAGCGAGCTGAACCGAGCTCTTCGTGGGAAGCTCTCAATGATTAAGAGATAATCATTACTTGATCATGTCTTAAATAATGATATGGATGTCGTTAATAGGGGCAGCGAGCCTACCTTTGTTATTAGGACAAGAAGAGAGGTCATCGATATTACCCTGGTTTCGAGGCGATTACTACCTGTGGTCAAGAACTGGAGGGTGGAGGATGAAGTTTCGGGTTCTGACCATAGGTATATTACGTACTGTATAGAGGCAGCAGGCCCCGCAGCACGCGTAATCAGAAACCCGAGACTCACAGAGTGGTCCCGGTTCAACGAAATCCTTTCGCGTAGGATGGACGATTGTCCACAGAGAGCACATATTGGCATCGATTTAGAAGCCATGAATGATCACATTACCGAGGCCATTAAGGTGGCTTTTGAAGGTAGCTGTGCTGGGAAAACTGTGGTGACCAACAGCAGTTCCTCCTGGTGGAATGGGAACCTATCCAGACTCAGGAGTGAAGCAAGGAAGCTCTTTAACAGAGATAAACGCAGAGGCACCTGGGAGGAATACAGGAAGAAATTGTCACAGTGCAACACAGCTGTGAGGAAAGCTAAAAGAGAGTCATGGAGGAAATTCTGCACAGAAGTGAACAGTGCAACGGAATACTCAAGACTCCATTAGGTTCTAGCCAACAGCTCCACAAAACTTATTGGGACTGTTAAGAAGGCTGAAGGCTATACGGAATCGGTGGAAGAAACCATGAACTATATCCTCGCTACTCATTTTCCAACTAGCGAGGAGGCTAACTCAAATGAAGGAGATGACTATCCCATCAGACGAGGTAATCCGGAGGCATGGAGGCAAGCGAGGGAAATTGTCAAGGCAGCGCACGTCAGATGGGCCATTGGAACGTTTAAACCATATAAATCACCGGGCCTACACGGCATATATCCAGCATTCTTGCAACATGGGGTAGATATACTCACGCCAACGCTCCTACAACTCTTCAGGAGTAGTTTGGTTATGGGACACATTCCACGGACCTGGAGAGTGGCCAAACTCTGCTTCATTCCCAAACAAGGTAGAGCTTCACACCTGTATGCCAAGGACTACAGGCCGATTTGTCTATCGTCCTTCCTACTGAAGACACTGGAGAAGATCATAGACAGGCATATAAGAGATACTGCGTTAAGACGGAACCCCCTTAACGAACAACAATATGCGTACCAGTCTGGCAAGTCATGTGAATTGGCTCTCCACCATCTAGCGTGCAGACTGGAGCGAGAACTACAGTACAAGGAAATTGCTCTGTGCGCGTTTCTTGATGTGGAGGGGGCCTTCGACTGCACCCCTATTAGGGCAGTTGAAGAAGCCATCATTGAGAAAGATGTCGAAGAATTCGTCACATATTGGACTGTCAATCTTCTGAAGAACCGCATTATTAGGCTGACGGAGGGGACCTACTGTAAGAGGATTGTACCTAGAACAGGATGTCCCCAGGGGGGCGTCCTGTCACCCCTCCTGTAGTGTTTAGTGGTGGATACACTGCTGACGAGGCTGAAGAATCAGGGCTTCTCAGCACAGGCATACGCAGATGATCTGGTAATTACGATGGTTGGCAAGGTGCAATCAACTGTGAGTGAACTGCTGGACACGGCACTGTCTTCGGTGGACGAGTGGTGCCAGGAGAAGAACCTTAGGATTAATCCACAGAAAATTACAGTGGTGCCTTTTACTTTGAAGAGGAAACTGGATGGACTGGGCACACCTAGCCTGTCAGGCAATAACTTAAGTTTTTCCAAGACAGTGAAGTACTTGGGTGTTACCTTAGACTCAAAGCTTAACTGGCAGGAGCACATCCGCAAGACAGCAGGAAGAGCCACAAAAACCTTGTGGGCCTGCCGGAGAGTGGTGGGGAACAATTGGGGCATTACCCCTAAAGGTATGCACTGGATTTACACAATGATTGTGAGGCCTATCATCACATACGGTGCAGTAGTGTGGTGGCATCGATGCGGCACTGACAGTGTTAGGAAGACTCTGTGCTCCCCACAAAGGCTGGGTTGCCTGATGATTACGGGAGCAATGTGTTCCACACCGACAGGAGCTATGGAGATTCTACTTGACCTTAAACCAGTAGAGATATATATCGAAGAGATAGCTAGATGCTCAGCGTACAGATTCGCCATTTTAGGACACAAGCCTTGCCCAACCCTAGGGGCTCACTGTGAAATTATCCGAAGGAACTTGCAGGACCCAATTCTCTGCATGCCATCGGACTTTCAGGACCAGCACTCCTTCACCTCAAACTTTACAACTGTGATCAAGCCGAGGGAAGCAGCACTGGAGCACAAATTAACACCAAGCCGGGTGGATCGGTTCTGTTACACAGACGGCTCAAAAACCGAATCTGGCACAGGAGCTGGCGTGTGGATTCAGGGGTCCACACATAATGTTGCCTTGCCTCTGGGGAGGTATGCTACGGTGTTCCAAGCTGAAGTCACCGCCATCGGCGCTTGCGCAGACCTTATGAATAGCGGCTCTCCATTAGACAGGCGCTTCACTATTTTCTCCGATAGCCAGGCGGCCATAAGAGCTCTATCCACGAATAGGATCAGGTCAAAGGTAGTACAGCAATGCAAGGACAGCTTAAACTTACTTGGACGACGTAACAAGGTCAGACTGGAGTGGGTCCCAGGCCACTCTGGTATCCAGGGTAATGAAAGAGCTGACGAGTTGGCCAATATTGGTGCAGCGACAATCCCCCTATCACCAGAACCTCAATGTGGGATTGCACCAGCTGTGGCCAGATTAAGCATTAGAAGTTGGGCGGAAGCTGAGCATAGGAGGAAGTGGTGCAGCAGCTCCACCCAGAGACAGGCGAAGCTGTTCCTTTCCTTTGTGGACAAGAAGAAGACGGAGACTCTCCTTAATCTGTGCAGGTCCAAGGTAAGACTAGTAACAGATCTTCTTACAGGTCACTGTAGAATGCACCGGCACCTCTATTCTATGGGGCTGACCAGGACATCATGGTGCAGACTATGCTTTGAAGACGACGAGACGCCGTACCACATCATATGCAGATGTCCAGCTCTTGTAGCAAAGAGATACCTGTATTTTGGTGCAGACTTCATAGATGACCCTAGAAGGCTACCTGAACTGAACCTTCGGACTCTATTAAGGTTCATCTCGGATACGGCACTGTTGGTGTAACAGGCTGGCTTGTCGGGTGGCACAATAGGCCTTGTTGGCCTCGGTGCAGCTCCCTCTATGTGGGCACCCGTTTTAATAATAATAATAATGGTTCCGCTTCCAGTCCTCTCCTGACCCCAGAACACCGAGCGGCTCGACTCCAATTTGTTAGAGAACACTGCCGCTTGGACTGAAGACGATTAGGACTCTGTTCTGTTTTCCGACGAGTCCAGGTATTACCTCTATGCTTCAGATGGTCGAGTTCGAAAATGGAGAAGACCAGGAGAACGGTATGCACATTGCAATATAGCGGGAAGATTGCAGTTCGGAGGAGGGTCGGTGATGGTTTGGGGTGGCATTTCTTTAGAGGCGAGGGCAGACCTCCACGTGTTCCAAAGACCAGTTCTCAATGCACACACTTACATAACCGACATCCTAGACGAATATGTGGTGTCTTTTGGTCAGTTTTAGGCAATGAATTCCTCTTTATGCAGGATAATGCCCGTTCGCACGTCGCAAATGTGGTAAGATGTTACATGGACGGGATTGGTACCCGGACCATGTAGTGGCCAGCATGCAGCTCAGACCGCAATCCTATTGAGCATGTCTGGGACTAGCTTGGGAGGTCCATCCGTCGACAAGAGAACCCTCCAGGTAACCTCCAACACCTGAGAATTGCCCTGGTGCATCAGTGAAACCAGATTCTTGAGGATCAGGTAGCCAATTTAATTTGTGGTATGCCAGAAAGGATGGGGGCCGTTATTTGTGCCAGGGGAGGAAACACTAGCTACTAGAAACAATATTTTTTATGTAGAACAAGTACCAGAGGTGATTTATTTTTACTTTAGAAGTGTGTTAATTTTCTTTTTTTTACTTAGCTGTATTTTTCAGGGTTTTTTTTTATTTTTGTTTTTTGTCTTCACTTATGGTGTCCTACAAGCTGAATATATACACTACATTTTGAGTTAAAAATTTGCAAATTTTATTAACCTGGAAAAGAAATAACGACGAAATTCAAGGTGCGCCGGTTTTTTTTGTCCGGCAGTATATATATATATATATATATATATATATATATATATATATATATATATAAATACATATATACATACACAAACACCCACATTAATATAATAAAGGTTAATTGATTCTATCTCCAAAATATGTCGGAATAACAAGTAAATAATAAATGCGATAGTTCCTTTTTAGTATATTCCGAAAATAAATAGCTATTGAGGTTGTTCTCTTGAAACAATTAGTGACAAATCTATATTCTACCTACTAGATACCGAAAATAATTCCCGTAATTATATATATGCAGGGGTAATAGTAAGACGGCCCACAATCATCACAAGGTGATAGTTTTAATTATAACAAACAATTTTAAGCCCATATTGCCTTATCCAAAGTTTACCCGTTTTCAAAATATGATACATACCATATATGTAAAGCTTTTTTTAAAAAAAAGTCATTGTCACTAAGGTTTTGGTTTATTATTTTCTATTTCTAGCTTTTGAGCTAAACGTTTTTATTGTTTTTGTATTTAAGGTATTCAGGATAAACCAATTATTAAGTAAAACTATCAAATTTCAACGGGACAACGGAAAGTACGAAAACATAACTAAAAGTACGACAACGGAACTAAAATGTACATAATCTTTTTGCTAAAACCAGGAATATCAACTCTATCTCTTCTGATAAAATATTTGGGGCTACTTCTGCAAGTTATACTAAACATGTAGACTAGCTTCTGGGGGAAAAACGTTTGTTCATTTACTTGTTTACAATGCTCTGTAACACTTTGGTGTTAACAAAAAAATGTTCTTGTAAGTTATATGTATTTGTAGATCTACCGCATTTTTTAATGGTCTAATTATTCTGTTTATTCATCCTGCATTTGTATTCTGCCTTTTAGCTCACGAAGGCTTCCAAACACTAGTGGAAACGTCCTTGAGGGGTAATACTACCTTTTGTGATCAAAATCAGTCATTTTCTCAAATTATGAATAACAAATAAATCAATATTTTTCAAAAGAAGTTTTAATGATTTGAAAACAAAATGGTTGTGGAGTCTAACGAACAGAAACCCTCTTTTTTCACGGGCAATAGACTTCAGGCGGCAATTATTTATCTAAGAAAAAAAATTATTTTAATTTATTTATTTATTTATTTTAGTTGTTCGCAGCTATAGCGAATCAACTGCTTCAACAGAATAAATACAAGTACACAAGATATTCATGTTTTGCCGTGTGTAGAAGTTGACTTTAATTTCTCACACAGTTGTATTTACATCTCATTTATGTGGAATAAAGTAAAATAAAGCAGGTCAAATCAAATGAAGTAAAATATTAGAAAAATTAAATAAATAGGGTTTAGATTAAGTTATAAAGGTTTACATTTTTAAGATAGTCCAATAGCTGTCCTATGTAGTGACTGTCATCTGTAAGTAGTTCATGTATGTTGTGTGGAAGGATATCATTTTGTCTCAGTCTACAGTCAGTCAGGATGTGTTTAATGGTGAGAGTTGTATTACAGTATTGACATGTTGGTCTGTCTTGTCTAGTCATAAGGTAAGAGTGAGTCAGTCGTGAATGGCCTATCCTTAGCCGGCACAGGACGACTTCTTCTCGTCTGTTACTTCTGCTGCTTGAAGGCCATTCATGAATTGTGTCTTTAATCTCTCGTAACTTATTATTTGTTGTCCTGTACCATGTCTCCTGCCACCTTTTTGTAATTATTGTTTTGGCCTCTGTCAATAAGTCCTGGTACGTTGAGTCCTGAATGTCTAGTTGGTCTTTTCGTGCTGCAAGTTTTGCTTGTATGTCTACTTCAGTACTAGGAGCAATGTCTTCGTGGCCAGGTAGCCAGTACATCGTTATAGGTTTGTTCAGTAGTGAAAGTTTGTTAAATATATGTATCGTTAAAGGATTGTCACTGTAAATATCCTGTAATGTTAGTAATGTGCTCAGTGAGTCAGTGCAGATTGTTATGTTTTTGTGGTCAGTGGTAGGTATATTGTCTAATGCAAGTAGAACAGCGTGGAGTTCAGCTGAGTAGGAACTTGTCATTTGTGGTAGCCTCGACGTTATGATTTTTTCTCCCACTACAGCAGCTGCTCCGGTTCCCTCCACTGATTTCGATCCGTCAGTGTAGATGAAGAAGGTATCTGTGTTTTCCGTCAGTCGTGAGTAAAATGTTTTTTTGTAAAGATGTCTGGATGTTGGGTCGGTTTTGTTGAATTTCGTCAGTTCTAAGTCAATTTTTAAACGGCTTTTTGTCCACGGTATGTAAGTCGAATCAGGTTTTTGTAGAGGTATAGTATGTTGTAGGTCAGAGTTATATGTTAGGAATCTAGTCTGTCCTAAAATCAAATTATTTTAAAAGAAAAAGGTAAAATCTAGTAAAGTACGTGGGATTTTATAGAAATATTATTTTATTTCAAAAATGGTGAACAATTCTTTATTCTTCTTAAAACATTTCGACCCGTCAAAAATCGGTCATAAAATTGCAATAATTCAAGAAGAGTAAAAACCCCTTAGTACATATTTTTGAAGCGTAATGTACAGAAAAGTTCACTTTTATTTTTTTTTTAATATTTTCATAATTTCTTGTAATTAAGATTGAAAAAATGGTTAATTTTTAACAGTATCGGGAACTTAGTTGAAAAATCGAATTTTTGGCACATATAAAACTCCTCCGGCACTTAAACACTCTTGGATATCATTTTTCATTAGTTAAGGCAGTATTTAAGGCCATAAGAAGGATAATGGTTAAAAAAAAAAAGTAATTGCAAGGTACCTCTTAATTCAGATTTTGACAAAAATCTTATTGATGTTTTCCTAGCCAAATCCCAACTCATTCCCTGACTTCTTATCCACTCGAACGCTATCTACACTTTATTCTAAAGGTTTATTTTAGGGTATTATTGAAATCTATATAATTCGATCAAAATGTAATATGCAGGTATTGGTCTATTTTTGTGAGTGCTGTGAGGGTGGGTTTCGCCGTAGAGAAGGTAATTCCCTTATAGAGTAGGGGAGTATCTATTGCCAGCTCTATATAAATCAGGTGGATATCCCTAGCTTATCCCAGCTGGGAGCTTAACATCCACCCCTAGCTCCCCACGCTGTCTCTGACGGATGGATAATAGCAATTAGTTATCGGAATAGCTTTCTTACTCTGGGGTCGGGGGTGTCCTGAACATTAAGCAGCATCGGGATACGGGTGGTATGACTCCCCTTGTTGGTAATGGAGGGGTTGATAATTGCTTCTTTTCTAAACTCAGTGCAAACAAGAAAATCTCTCTGTTGGAAATTGAAATAAACACATTTTTAGCGCTTCTCCATTGTAGGTAGGAAACCCGCTTATATTGGCGAACCTTTGACGCAATACGAAATGAATGAGAAAGGTCATAGTTTCAGACCATATAGGTCACGAAATAACGGTGTCTAAATTATATATATATGTATAAATATATATATATATATATATATATATATATATATATATATATATATATATACAAACATTGATTCGGCTGGACGGTGGTGGTACTTTATATTATTTGCAGTACGTGACATTCCAATAAATCCTATATAAATTCAATGAAAAATAAATCTTTCGTATCTATCATAAATTTAATCTGAACTCTCACCATCTATGCCACCTGCTCGTTGCATTATTAGCTGGATCCAGACTTATTTCTCTTTTCATTAAATCAACTCAATTAATTTATCAGTAATAATGTTAACTTCACAGTTAATTAACAGCTTCTCTTCAGCCAAGTTTAATAATAAGCCGAATTAATTCTCTTCTGACAGTTCAATATCTTTTATTAAAGAATAGATATATTTCTATAACCTTTTTTAATCAAAGCAATAATTTTAACCTTATATTATATGAATAAAACACTAAATTCCTATTTTTATTTGTTGTAGATTTGTTTTTGGTAATTATTGTAGGCTGATGATAGAACATTCTTATTTTCGTAGTAAGGGATTAGGTACTCCGTTTTCTCGGGGGTATGAATAAATAATTTATAAAAATAAATATTCATTTTTCTAGGATATATGTGGCGTAAATCTTAAAAAAAGGACTACTTTTTTTTCTTTTTTGTAGTGCGTCATTTTATAACTACGTTGTACATGTTGTCCTCGTTGCGACCTTCTTAGGGACTACCTAAACAATTTTTGACTACATTATTTTAGTTAATTTATTAAAATTTTCCTATTTCGCATATTGTTACTATTCTAGTTTATGTGAAATCTAATGTTTGTTTACATTTAAGAAAACGGTTTAGTGTATAAAGCCTACATGTGTCACTTGCCACCCATATTAAGACTGAGGTTTGATAACACTCTTCTGCACGAAAATCCTCCTTCAAACCAAAACACGCTTTCTTACTGTTTTCAAATGTGCTGAACACGAATTTGAAGTCAGATTCTGTCTATCACGCACAGTTTCTTCAGAAATTCTAGTTTTTTATCCAAAAATGTGAGTTTTTTGTAAATTTGACGAATTTTTTTGGCATCAAAACATAGGGAAAAAAATTCAAAAGCCCGATGATTTTGAGCGCAATGAAGTATATTTGAACGAAAAAAAATTTAATGGGAATATTACAAGTGGTTGAAGAAATATGGCTACAAGTGTTTTTTCAGTTTTTGATCTTGAGGGGGATTTGGTCTCTACCTGGAACTTTAGGGGAATGACCTTCCTTTCTCTTTTATGGTGATATCCTTTTCATTCAAATCCTTACCTGCCCCCCTTTCACCCTCAATACCCCAACACCCCCCCTCCCACTCAGCCCCTCTCTTGTCACTATTTTCTTCTAGGATTTGATCAGTACTCTCGAGGCTTTCGCTAAACGCACTTATTTGGATATTCAGTTGTGCTATCATTGTTCTGGGAACAGTTCACTTTTTCTCTGTAATGTCACGACAGTGTATAAATAAGCCTGATTCCTTTTGCTATGTTTGTAGTGAAGTCACATTCAAGTCCACTCAGAAACCTCTGACTCCGCTGGTGAAGAAGGCATACGAGTTATACTTTGGATGTAAAGTAAGTGATCAGGACAAATCCTGGGCTCCTAAAATATGCTGTAGTTCATGCTCACGTTCTCTGACTGGTTGGCTAAATGGGACACATAAGCCAATGCCATTTGCAGTTCCCATGATATGGCGAGAACCTACAAATCACTTGACCGATTGCTATTTTTGCATGACCACAATCAAAGGTTTCTCGTTCAAGAGCAAAAAGAAAATTGTTTATCCCAACATCCCCTCTGCCATGAGACCAGCTCCACATGATGCTTCCATGCCCATCCCACCAAATCCGAGTAAGTTCCGTCTTAGTTCTGAGGAGTGCAGCGATTCTGAAAGCGTTTCACCTCAACCTGGAACCAGTCAACAAGAAGAAATTTCAAGTTCGTCCAGCCCCTCTGAAACTCAGCCACAGCTCATAAATCAGAGGCGATTGAATGATCTTGTTCGTGATTTAGATCTCCCAAAATCAAAAGCTCAGCTGCTTGGGTCAAGGTTGCAACAATGGAATCTCTTGGAAGGAGGCGTGAATATATCTTTCTTCAGAAAACGGGATTCAGGAGTTCTATGCTTTTTCTCGATGGAAGAAAATCTTGTATTTTGCAATGATGTATTTCATTTGCTCCAGGAACTTGATCTGCCAACCAGTCCAGAGGAATGGAGACTATTCATTGACAGCTCCAAGTTTAGTTTAAAAGGAGTACTCCTTCATAATGGAAACAAACATCCATCTATCCCAGTAGCTCATTCGGTCCACATGAAAGAAACCTATGACAACATGAAGATACTTCTACAAAAAATCAAGTACCATGAGTACAAATGGTGCACAAATGGTGCAGATCTTAAAGTGGTAGCCATGCTTATAGGACTCCAAGGAGGTTACACTAAATTTTGTTGTTTTTTGTGAGAGTGGGACAGCAGAAAAAGAGGACCCCATTATGTCGTAAAAAAATGGCCAGAGCGTAAGGAAAAAGTAGGTGAAAAAAACATTACCAATCCTCCATTAGTGGACAAAAACCAAATAATTCTACCCCCACTCCTCATAAAATTGGGGCTAATGAAAAACTTCGTAAAAGCGATGGACAAGGAAGGAGAAGTTTTCATGTACTTAAAACAAAAATTTCCGCATCTCAGCGATGCTAAGATAAAGGAGGGAATTTTCGTAGGACCCCAAATTCGACATCTACTCAAGGACCTCACTTTCGAAGCAAAGTTAAATACTACTGAGAAAAAGGCTTGGATTGCTTTTCGAGAGGTATGTGCTAAGTTTTTGGGAAACGAAAAATCTAGAGACTACCGAAAAATAGTCCAAGAACTGCTTACTTCATATAAAACATTGGGATGCAATATGTCCTTAAAAATACATTTCCTGCATAGTCACCTAGACTTTTTCGCCCCAAATTTGGGTGCAGTTTCGGACGAACATGGAGAACGATTCCACCAAGACATATCCAGAATGGAAAAAAGATATACTGGCAAATGGAATGAGAAGATGCTGGCGGATTACTGCTGGACACTGCAGCGGGAGACAGAGGAGGAAGAGTACTATAAAAACTAATATTAAGAACATTTTGTAATGGAATTAAGCTGCAAAAGGCATCAATATCATCACCAATCTTAAGCATTGTATAATTTGAATCATTCCAATCACCATGTATATATTTCATCACTTCATTAATTGAACATTGTATTAATTTGAATTTGAAAGTTACAGGGGACAACTGACCTTGCACAAATCCATCACATTTCCACCCAACAACCCATCCAATTCCTAAAAAGAGCTCAGCAGGCAGTCTCTGCAACAATCATCACTACACTGCTTGCACCAAATCTGGACTACCCTTGGAGGCGGACAGACACCACTCATCACATGCTCTCCACCTACCACCCCGCAGATTCTCCAAGACTTCGCAGCACCACAGCGAGAAGCACACACGCTCACATGCATATACCTCATCCTCTTTTCAACGCGTTCCGCTTTAAAGAGAAGGGGGGTATATGTGAGGAAAAGCATGGGAAAGGAAGGAACCCAGACACCAGTCAGCAATATTGACCATCAGCAGCTAGAGACCTGCATTGCTCTATAATTCCCACGATTCCCCAATCCTACCTGCCTATTTAGGCTGGGCTAAATCCTAGCCCACGCTCAGTCTCACTCAGTCTCTCAGTCTCTCCTCACTCACACTCTCTACCACCGTCCAGGCCAGTTGTCCTATCAATACACGCTACTTCTCACAAGCCAGCCTTTCATTCTCAGCCCCCGAATCTCCATCACAGCCCTTAAAAATACATTTCCTGCATAGTCACCTAGACTTTTTCGCCCCAAATTTGGGTGCAGTTTCGGACGAACATGGACAACGATTCCACCAAGACATATCCAGAATGGAAAAAAGATATACTGGCAAATGGAATGAGAAGATGCTGGCGGATTACTGCTGGACACTGCAGCGGGAGACAGAGGAGGAAGAGTACAAAAGAAAAAAAAATACTGATTGACGATGTGTGTATATTTTTTGAGTTGTGTCATATCTAGTATTATACCTGATAGCATGCAGGATTCAATTAATTATATTTTACCGTTGAAAAAGAAAAAAAAATCTGTTATAATAAAGACAATAATTTTCAAATACAATTTTTCATTTTTTCCAAGTTTCTCCTCTTTTCTCTCAAAATCAGAGGGTGATAGAATTTTTCTGAGTTCAGATTCGGACTCAGCACACCTGAAAACATGAGAACCAGGCAAAATTGTTCAAGGGAGGGGAAAAGTTTTTTTTTGCAGAACAGTGTAATCATTTGTTCGAGAAGCTTAAAAATCAGCTATATCCAAAAAAACTGAATATACTTAATTGGTCAGAATTACGCAGATTAGAAAGTAAATATTTATACATATACTATATATTTAAGAGTATCGGACGATTCACGCTGCAATCAACAGTGCAGCGTGCTGATTACTAGCCCGGTTTTGGTGCAGAGGTGGGCAGATTCGTATTCGTAAATCCGAATTCGAATTTGATTCACAGCACCTTGACGTGCAAATCCGAATACGAATACATTCGTATTCAAAAGTGTGAATCCGAATGGATTCATATTTGCAAGTGTGAATCCGAATCCGAAATTTGGATTCACACATATGAATCCGAATCCGAATCTATTCGGATTCACACATATGAATCCGAATCCATTCGGATTCACATCTATGAATACGAATCCATTCGGATTCACATCTATGAATTCGAATCCATTCGGATTCACATCTATGAATACGAATCCATTCGGATTCACATCTATGAATACGAATCCATTCGGATTCACATCTATGAATACGAATCCATTCGGATTCACATCTATGAATACGAATCCATTCGGATTCACATCTATGAATACGAATCCATTCGGATTCACATCTATGAATACGAATCCATTCGGATTCACATCTATGAATACGAATCCATTCGGATTCACATCTATGAATACGAATCCATTCGGATTCACATCTATGAATACGAATCCATTCGGATTCAAATCTATGAATGCGAATCCATTTGGATTCAAATCTATGAATGCGAATCCATTTGGATTCACACTTGGATTCACTGAAAAATTCAATTCAAAAGGCCAATAGAAATAAATAAATGTCTGTCAGTACCTCACTACAGGTCGAGTTTTGAGTTTTAGCGAATTTTCGTATGTATATTTATTAGCCTCAGACTAAGTATTTGACCCAAAAATTAATATGAAAACTTTCCTACTATTTAGAGCCCCAAGTCGTACATTCTGCCGAGAAATGTAGCCACCATGAAACGGGATAGATCTCCCCCTCCTCCATAGCCCTGAAGAAGGCTTACATGTCAAGCCGAAACTTTGGTTTAAATAAACTCAATTTATCTATGAAATGTAGTTTTTATTGAATCAAAAGACGGAATTGTCATTTCTTAAGATTCTCACGTACACAAAAGTGTCAAAACCACATAGCAACATCACATGAATAAGAGTGAGGATTTAAACGGTAATATTTATATGTTTTTGTAATTCGGCGAACACTTAAGGTTTGGAAGTTGAATTTAATTATAGGGGTTTTGTAGTCTTTTGATTTAATATGGAGTCTTTTGTAGGGCCTAAATGAGATCATAAGGCTGTATCTGTTGAAGACGTTTATTTATAATTCAAATTAAAATAATTCAATTCAAATAAAGGATCTTGCCGTGTTTCCATATGACATCCGCACTGGCGTCTTTCTTCACTTTGATGTCATTATTTTATTTCTAGTTCCCAGAAATAATTTGTCGTCAATTATCAAACCCCCAACTGTACTCGTTTTGAGGGAATAAGGGTTGAAACCCCTAACTTCAAAGAAGAAAGCTAAGAAGGATGTCTAGGAAGATAAGAAGAATGTCTAGGGCGACTTTTAGGCATACATGCTATGCGTTTCCTCTCGCTACGCTCGCTCAAGAGGATATCAACACCCAGGGGTGAGGATTCCCTTAAAATTTACAATATTTGTGAATAAATGGTTTATGAACATTTCAAACGAGAGTTCTCTGTTTCCCAATGATACATATCTGCGCATGCCCGTGTTTACAAATATGCTGTTTACGCCTACTTTTATAACCTTCCTAACAGTGAACTTTAGTGCTTGAATGCGAAATTTTTTTTTAGCGGATTCGTGTTTAGTGCATTAAAATACGTTATTGTACAAAATTTGAATGAAATTGGTTTGGAGGACGCTAAACTTCAGTTTTAACTAAAGTTATTTATAAAGTGCATGCCTCCGGGCTCAGAGCAGACCGGAAGTGAACGTTGAGATGACAAAATGTTGTAACTATAGCTAAGGGTGCGTATACACCTGATAGTTATTGCAGGAAATTTATGTCAGACAGAAAATGTGACTTATGAAAACTGCGAACAATTTCTGTCTGAGATATATATTTCTTTGACGAGCTATAAGTGTCGACACTTCTATACCATCAGGTGTAAACACTGATTGTAAAGAGAAGAATTTAATGTCAGAGATGAATATCTTGGCTACTAGCTGTATTGTCGACACTTCTATACCAACAGATGTAAATACTGATTATTTGCGCCCTGACCTATGATTAGCCCTCCATTTATCGCAAATTTGAACAAATCCAGAGCTGTTGTATACATATCCATGACATAATTGTCTAGCTATTTCTGTCAGTATGTAAACATGCAAGAGAATATCTATCCGACACCTGAGATATATTTCCTGCGAGAAGTGTCACTTGTAAACGCACCCTAAAGCTATTAGCAGTCACGATATTTAAACATTTCATGAATAAATTAGCGATTAGCGCACTGCCGTCGCTATGCGCTAATTATTAGCGCTGGGTTTCTACGGTATCGCTAAATTAGCGGAGAGGTATCAGCTTTTTTTGCCCAACTATGGTCTAAATGAGATCATAAGGCTGAATCTGTTTAAGACGTTTATTTATAATTCAAATTAAAATAATTCAATTCAAATAAATTCAAGCAAGGACCTTAATAATATATAATACAACTACTGAAT
This sequence comes from Gonocerus acuteangulatus, assembly GCA_946811695.1. Taxonomy (NCBI): domain Eukaryota; kingdom Metazoa; phylum Arthropoda; class Insecta; order Hemiptera; family Coreidae; genus Gonocerus; species Gonocerus acuteangulatus. The sequence continues at coordinate 35,618,436 of OX328126.1, read as the reverse complement.
TTTTATTGATCTTGTTGAAACATGAAAAAAGAAAAAAGTTACTGAACAAGGAAAATAAATTGAATAAATTCCAGTAAGTACCTCAATAATATAAATAAGTACCTCCCTACATTTCAGGTAGAATTAAACGTAGGAGTCATTATCTACTGCGATAAAATTACAAAAAACATATATCGATAGCTAAACACTAAAAACCAGATGTATCGAAAATATCTCAAATTACTCTTAGGAAATTTTTGTTATTTAAATATGAACCCTCACATTGCTGAGCGCATAATCTGTATTACACAGATCGAAAAACTACGCACCTTTCACACATCTATGAAACATTTACGGATAATAGATGAGAAATTACTGATTTTACGTGATTTTGTTGGTAGGTGTGCTTTGAGGGGTTGTTAGGGAAAACCGCCCCTCAAATCTTCACAATTTTTTTTTTTTTTTATCTTATAAGTGGCCCAAAAATTATGAAAAAAATACGTAAGGTACACCTAATCAATATCTCCAATTCAGATTAGATTCATTTAAATATCTAGTATAGTTTCATAGAAAAACGACTTTGAAGTTAGGGGTTTCAACCCTTATTCCCTCAAAACGAGTACAGTTGGGGGTTTGATAATTGACGACAAATTATTTCTGGGAACTAGAAATAAAATAATGACATCAAAGTGAAGAAAGACGCCAGTGCGGATGTCATATGGAAACACGGCAAGATCCTTTATTTGGATTGAATTATTTTAATTTGAATTATAAATAAACGTCTTCAACAGATACAGCCTTATGATCTCATTTAGGCCCTACAAAAGACTCCATATTAAATCAAAAGACTACAAAACCCCTATAATTAAATTCAACTTCCAAACCTTAAGCGTTCGCCGAATTACAAAAACATATAAATATTACCGTTTAAATCCTCACTCTTATTCATGTGATGTTGCTATGTGGTTTTGACACTTTTGTGTACGTGAGAATCTTAAGAAATGACAATTCCGTCTTTTGATTCAATAAAAACTACATTTCATAGATAAATTGAGTTTATTTAAACCAAAGTTTCGGCTTGACATGTAAGCCTTCTTCAGGGCTATGGAGGAGAGGGAGATCTATCCCGTTTCATGGTGGCTACATTTCTCGGCAGAATGTACGACTTGGGGCTCTAAATAGTAGGAAAGTTTTCATATTAATTTTTGGGTCAAATACTTAGTCTGAGGCTAATAAATATACATACGAAAATTCGCTAAAACTCAAAACTCGACCTGTAGTGAGGTACTGACAGACATTTATTTATTTATATTGGCCTTTTGAATTGAATTTTTCAGTGAATCCAAGTGTGAATCCAAATGGATTCGCATTCATAGATGTGAATCCGAATGGATTCGTATTCATAGATTTGAATCCGAATGGATTCGTATTCATAGATGTGAATCCGAATGGATTCGTATTCATAGATGTGAATCCGAATGGATTCGTATTCATAGATGTGAATCCGAATGGATTCGTATTCATAGATGTGAATCCGAATGGATTCGTATTCATAGATGTGAATCCAAATGGATTCGCATTCATAGATGTGAATCCGAATGGATTCGTATTCATAGATGTGAATCCGAATGGATTCGGATTCATATATGTGAATCCGAATGGATTCGGATTCATATGTGTGAATCCAAATTTCGGATTCGGATTCACACTTGCAAATATGAATCCATTCGGATTCACACTTTTGAATACGAATGTATTCGTATTCGGATTTACACGTCAAGGTGCTGTGAATCAAATTCGGATTCGGATTTACGAATACGAATGTGCCCATCTCTGTTTTGGTGGCCAGGGGCCACCAAAACAGAGATGCGGCCATACACTCGCATGTATGTATTATGTATGTTTTTAGTCGGTTTCACATTTCCAATGTCTGCCGGGAAATTACTCTTCTGCGGATAACTGCTACTCACAAAACATTTTATTTCACCACGTCTGTAACGTAAAATATAAATAATAGAAATGAAACATTGTAGCGAAACCATAATCTAAAAAATAATTAGCGAGTTTATAAACGTATCTAAAAATTCAAATGGGGTGCAGAAAAAGCAACGATAGTACAAATTTTTGATGCATTAGTTCGTGGCTGGACTGGGTTTTTTTTTTTTTTTTTTTTTTAGTAATACGTTTATTTAACATCTGTACATTTGGAGAGTACATTAGTTAAGTTTGCTCTCAGATAAAAATAATAATTATATACAGAATTGAGTTGAAATACAAAATAAATAAAAAACAAATAAGCAAATAAATAATAAATAAAATAAAAAATAAAAATAAAAAAAAGAAAGAAAAAGTACATAAAAAACAAAACAAACAAAATCAATGAATAGGAAATAATAATAAAAATAATAACACAATAATAATAACACTTTTGGAAGGAGCCAATCAATACTGGCACTTCCTACTTAGAATAATGTCTTGTCCCTATTCAGTTAATTGATCACGAGGCCAATGTCTCTTGAGCCTTCTAGGCGGATTTTTGGGGTGAGTTTGGGAGGAAAGTGTTTGTGCTCTAGGATTGGGATGGAAGGACAGTTTGGAATGGAACGTTAGGAAGCGGGATTTTGCCAGTTCTTGAACGAAAGGGATGTTGAGGTCACTATGAAGGGTTTTATTGGAAACATAGAAAGGAGCATTAACTATTTTGCGGAGGACTTTGGATTGGAATGCCTGTATTCTCTGTATGTTAGAAGTTTTAGTTGTACCCCAGAGTTCAAGTCCGTAAGTCCAAATAGGTCGGATTATGGTTTTGTAAACAATGAGTTTGTTGTGTATTGTCAGTTTTGATGAAGGTCCCAGTAGTCGTCGTAAGAGTCCGTATCTCCTGTTCAGTTCCTGTCTTTTCAGTCGGGTGTGTGGGTTCCAAGTGAGTCTACTGTCTAGTAATAATCCCAGGTAGCGCACCTCGTTGGATATGGGGAGTTCGTGGCTGAATATGATGACTGGAGGGCACGTTCTCTTATTGAGGGTGAATGTGATTTGGCAGCATTTCTCAGGATTCACCTTTATTTTCCACTTGTTGCACCAGTGCTCGACAGATTCCAGATGTTCTTGTAGATAACAGGAAGCAGTTACGGGATCAGGAGAGGAGGAAAATATGGCTGTATCATCAGCATAGGTAGTTAAGTGGGTGCTGGGGTGGGTGGCTGGCCTGGGTAGAGCTACAATTTCTATTTCAAAAATTAAATTATTTTGTTTCTCGCATAGTATAAAACCGGATGTTACTAATGATCATTGTAGTCGATGCACAATAACAAAAAAAAAAAAATATAAATAAAACAAATGAAATAATTAAAAAATAATACAATTAAATAAATAAGCCGAAAAAAAACATTCAAAGAATTAGAATGAAATAATAAATAAAATAACTAAAACCTAATTTAATGTTGAGATAAGAGTAGATGCGGATGTTCTTATATTTTGTCGTATACGTTCAAATATTTTTTATGCGTAGTCAAGGTGATTTCTGTTTGTAAGTGACACAGTTTTTCAAATATCGTTCAAGTTTCAAATTTCATTCTAAAATTACGATAAAACAACTTCAGATATCAACAGAGATTTTTAAATTTGACGATGTGTGCTCCTCTTAATAAAAAATATAACTCAAGATAACATTCTCTTTCATGATATTACAAATATAAAAAATATAATTATATTCAATTCACTATAAAATTAACAAAATCAATTATTCATATACTAACAGTAAAATTGTTAACAATTACTACCGCATTATGACTGAGGTCACACAGCTAATGTTCTTCCTAGAATATGCAAAATGCAGATTATCGTGATAATTGGATTGAAATATTTCTTGTCACCTAGTGGTCTGTTGTTGATTGAATATAAATGCCACAGGTCCATATCAGTACCAAAATAGCTTTAGTTGGAGATGCCGATTAATGTTGGAATGTCATTATCCATGTAATGGAATAATATAACACTGATTACAAATGTATGTTAAATCATATATGTGATATGGATGGATATATCAAATAGGAATACCAAAAAACTCCAGGTCTCCACCACAAATGATCTATGCATCACGATAGAACACACACATTACTATTTTTAGGCTTTATACACTAAACCGTTTTCTTAAATGTAGACAAACATTAGATTTCACAGAAACTAGAATAGTAACAATATGCGAAATAGGAAAATTTTAATAAATTAACTAAAATAATGTAGTCAAAAATTGTTTAGGTAGCCCCTAAGAAGGTCGCAACGAGGACAACATGTACAACATAATTATAAAATGACGCACTACAAAAAAGAAAAAAAAAATTGTCCTTTTTTTAAGATTTACGCCACATATATCCTAGAAAAATGAATATTTATTTTTATAAATTATTTATTCATACCCCCGAGAAAACGGAGTACCTAATCCCTTACTACGAAAATAAGAATGTTCTATCATCAGCCTACAATAATTACCAAAAACAAATCTACAACAAATAAAAATAGGAATTTAGTGGTTTATTCATATAATATAAGGTTAAAATTATTGCTTTTATTAAAAATGGTTGTAGAAATATATCTATTCTTTAATAAAAGATATTGAACTGTCAGAAGAGAATTAATTCGGCTTATTATTAAACTTGGCTGAAGAGAAGCTGTTAATTAACTGTGAAGTTAACATTATTACTGATAAATTAATTGAGTTGATTTAATGAAAAGAGAAATAAGTCTGGATCCAGCTAATAATGCAACGAACAGGTGGCATAGATGGTGAGGGTTCAGATTAAAATTATGATGGATACGAAAGATTTATTTTTCATTGAATTTTTATAGCATTTATTAGTATGTCACGTACTGCAAATATTTAATGATATGAAGTTTATAATACACATTGGGCTGCCATATTGCCCCGGATCTCTGAAGAGTTCTCTTGAAATGACGTGCGAGCCATAGATGTCATAGGATGTCTAGTGTTTAGGATTATCATAATTAGTAAAAATAACTTTATAATACGGACTAGGACATAATAAGAGATTCACTAATACATCACCAGCCCATTTGGGGTCGGTATGACTCGTGAACTGATAGCCACTATTGTGCCATTTCTTCTTGACTGAAAGACACCGCTGTGACAGCTTTTTGCGCTATCTAGCGGTATGTTTTGTAAGCTCTAGTCACCCTTGCGCTAGAGTTAATAAAAATGCAGTTAGAGCCAATCGAATGACGGTTTCCCTCTACAATCCGGTCCCTTTGCATACTTCCGGCCCCTCTGAAGGGCCATATTTCTATTTTACAAGTTGATATGTACATAGAGATCATTTTCCGCAGAGGTTCTACTAAAGCGACAATATTTGACTTGATATTATTTAAAAAGAAGGTCCATGAGTTATCGTGCCAATCAGATTGACTGAAACATTAGAAAATGTTTCCCATTGGTCCAAAAGGCAACGGACAAATTTTAGATGCCGAAGTATTTGAAAAAATAAATAAATAAATTTGAAGTGTTGTAAAATACCGAAACACCACGTTAATTCTATTCTGCCCATGAATATAAATATGTGAACTATGACCATAAGTGGCTTGAAAAAATTTCCTTGAATATTCCATTCGCTGAGTTTTGCCAAAATAGTTCTGCGCCAAACTGTATCATAAGCCTTTTCGATATCAAATGAGATGGCTAAAACAGATTCTTGATTTAACTTTCTTTGTTTGTTAAAACAACTTTGTTTTAAATTTCCTTTCGAATAGAACATTTCGCGTAAAAGTAGGAACGGTTCTTTCAAATATATTCTAAATTATATATATAATTACAAATTTACTTGAACGGATACATCAGACGACTAAAGTAATAACTATATATTGGCTCCCAGGACACGAGGACTTAGGACAAAGCACCAAAGCTGACGTACTTGCACGGACGACAGCAAGACAAAACAATCACTATATACACAATGATACACTACAAGATTTCCAAGCTGAGGCCACAAGGTTAATTACAGGAAACTGGCAGCAATCTTGGCACATAACGACAGAGAACAAACTCAGAGAAATAAAACAAACAGTTGGTGGATGGCCTTCAAGCAAAAGAAACAATAGGAGAGAAGAAGTTGTACTATGTCGCGTAAGAATCGGCCATTCACGTCTGACACACTTACACCTCATGAGGAGACAGGACAGACCAAAATGTGAACATTGTAACTCAACACTGACCATAAAACACCTACTGACAGAATGTATACTTAGACAAAACTATGACTTACCATACAATATGACAGAACTACTAGGTGATAGGAGCCAATATATAGGACAAATATTTAACTACCTGCAGAAGACTAACGTACTTGACAAATTATAACATGACCTCTACGACTAAATTTGCAACAACACATCAACATAAAAAATAAAAAAAAATAAGACAGAAAAGAGAAGATGCAGAGAAGATGTTATATATTCCATTAAAATAAAAATTATACTTACATTCACTACCAACTAACTACCGACTTACGGCCAAATACTAAAACCTAATTGACAGGCACACAAAACCATTATAACAAAACCAATACTAATACCATAAATTCTAGACAAGTTTACATGAAACAAATTTGACATTTTTATATTATTTTATACATGATCATTTAATATTTTTCAAAAGTTGAATCCGCTACAACTTATTAAATAATAAATAAATAAATAAGTGGCTTGACCAATACCAACTAATTTGGGGATTTTTAACTCCTGACGTTTTATTAAATGCACTGACTAAATTAATTCGAAAAAACTAATTACCCAAAAATAGCATATTAAAACTCAATAAAGCAATGCAACAACTCACACGAATAATAAATTTTGGTACACAACATCTAATGTTGATATATAACTCCTTCTCTAAATAATAACTACACGGTGCTAATGACCTTAGCAGTAGATGCACCTAAACAAAACAAAAAAAAAAAAAAAAAAAAAAATAACTACATTTTATTATTATATAAAGAATATATTATCCCATTTAAATAAACACTTACGAACCAATGACACTTCAAAAATTAGAGCCTTCTTCTAAAATTCAGGGATATAAATTTGCTTTAGGTCCATCCGACAAACCTATGTAATATACAGTCTTCTTTTTCGTTCATGGCTAACGCGTACGCCAGCGAACACTTTTTTGTAACGGTTTTTTTTTCAGTTTAGTCATCGCTAAAGCATATTTATGGAAATAAGATAATAATCATTTAAATAAAGTTACAAATAAATAAAGTTATTTACGGTAGAAGGGTACATCCATGTTTGATAGGTAGAATTAAAGATAGATAGTGACTCTTCCAAATTATTTTTTACAATCCAATTTAATGAAACGTTTCAGACTTCATTGTCCTACTTCAGGCATAATGCTGTAACCTTACAATTTTAAGTAATACTAGCTGTTACCCGGTGTGCCATGCTACACCTGCTTTATATTAAATAGGTGTTACCGGGTGTGGCATGCTACACATGTTTCACATTAAATACCTGTTACCCAGCATGTCATGGTACTCCTACTTTATATTATATATTAAAATGAATGATTATATGACACTTGTTCAAATTATGAGAAAGTAAGTTTATAAGTTGAGAGCTCAGTTAAAAAAATTATTTTTCAAATTTTCACTGAATGTGGGGTGGAAAATAAATTAACCCTTATTTTAAAAAGTATACTGGAATCATGTAATTGTAGTACCACTTTAAAGAAAATCCTAACCAAACTGCCTGTGTATAATTTTTTAACACACCTGTTTTGAACTTGGTTAGAGAAAAACTCCAAATATTTTCTCTGTAAAATAATTCAAAGACAGGCTAGTTCTAGAGGAAGAAATTATACAATTTAGAAGACAAAGTAAAGCTTTAGTTATGGAAGAAACGGATATCAATGAATTCGGCAGTAACAGGTCCCATGAAGAAAAAAGTCGTTTTTTAATAGTTAAAATAACCAATGAAATGAATAATTTTAACAAAGTAAGCCCATTTCTGATTCAAAAGTGGCTAAATTCGTTTAACACGAACATTAAACCTAAAATTATAAAAGGACAACTATTCATTGAATGCCCGGATGTCATAACAGCGAAGAAAATTATTGAAACGAAAACATTTCTTGACATGCCAATAACTGTGAAACCAGAGCAATCTTTAAGCTATTCCTGGGGTACATTTATCTGTACGGCTCTTGAAGAAATGAGCAACCAAGAAATTTGTGATCATTTAAAATCCGAAGGCGTTGTTTTCGTACGAAGATTTCCTATGAACAGGAATTCAAGAAGATCAATATTTGTGGCCAAATTTAAATTCGAGTATCTACCCGAGAGACTAAAAGTTGGCTTCCTTATTGTACCCCTTCGCCCCTACATACCCCGACCAACAGTGTGCTATCGTTGCCAAGGCTACAACCACTTAGCTACTTCTTGTGAAAAGAAGGAAATATGTGGTGTATGTGCCCTAGATAAGCACGAGGGAACTTGCGAAAGAGTGAAATGTGCAACGTGTGCGGGTCCCCATAAGACGCGCAGTTTAGAATGTCAAAGGTATCATGAAGAATCAAAAATAAGAAGATTAATGGTTCTTCAAAAAATACCTTATTGGGAAGCAAAAAAAAGGATACTTAAGCCCAATAATGAAAAAACATTCTCACAAGCAGCATCTTCAGAAGTTTCTCCAAGTCAAGAGCTATTGAAGAGTATCAGAGAAATCATCAGTAGAATAGCAAGCCTAGAAAGCCGTCAGAAGACCTCGTCTAACCAGCAAGGATCACTACAACCCAAGGAACAAGACTTTGTTGACCAAGGCACTCAAACAGCCCTTGATATTACTCTCAAAACACCAAGGAAGGTGAAAGGACAAGATGGCACGACGTCAGGTAAGTCTTCTAAGAGATCAGGAAAATCCCCCAAACAACAAAACGTCCACTGTCCGGATGCACAAACTTCCTCCAGTCTCATAGAAATTAATACTCCAACTGTCTTGTCCGGAAGATACAAAAAAGGTCGGGAAAGTAAAAGTGATGTTCCTGTAAAACATAAATGATCTTTCATCTCTGTAACCATTTCGTTTTCGTTAGATTTTACTCGAAATTATCAGTAAAAAAGGAAAAATTCCAGACCAAAACTAATACTTATAGCTTTCAAAATTCAAAAAATAAATTAAATATATTTATATTGACATTTCTTCAGGCTCAAATTCCAAGGTTTACTTGCTTTAACACTAACCTCAATGTGTCTGATATCATGGAATATTAATGGATTTCATCAACACTTAACTGATCTGAAGCACTTGATTCAGGAGAAGGACCCACTCATTATTTCACTACAAGAAACACACACATCCCCCAATTCAAACGTTTATCTTCAAGGCTTCACTACATACAAAAGAGATTATACTCTTGGTGGTAAAGCTTCGGGAGGTGTTTCTATATCTGTCAAGGAATCTGTTTACAGTGAATCAATCAACCTACGAACAACACTCCAAGCAGTCGCTGCATCAGTACACATCCCTTATAGAATCACCATTTGCAGTCTATAAATTCCACCAAGTGAAGCAATTAATACTCATCTTCTTGATGATTTATTCACTCAGCTACCACCTCCTATAGTGGTAACGGGTGATGTAAACGCTGAGCACATACACTGGGGCTCATCCAGGATCAACAGCAGAGGTAGGCGGTTCTATGAATGCTTAGAAAAGTGGGACTTGATAACATTTAATTGCCCTAGACCAACTCACCTTTGTCCTCGTCATGGTACGTTTACAAACATTGACATTGCTGCGTGTACGCCAGATATCTTCACACGCTTTAATGTGGACGTTTGTGCAGATTCATACAATAGTGATCACTTTCCAGTAGTAGTGTATGACCAAGGCAGGCAGGAAATTGTTCAAAGCCTTCAAAAGTTCAATTTCGATAAAGCTGACTGGTCAAAATTTCAAAGTCTTATTAGTAGTAAAATATCTACCATTACAACGATTGAGAACTTTAACAAATTAATCAATGAGGCTTCTGAGATGTCTATCCCTAAATATACTAGAAATATCAAAAGAGCACCTGCACCCTGGTGGAACCAACACTGCACTAATGCTGTGAGAGAACGTCGAAAAGCTCTCAGAAAATTTTCCCACTTCCCATCAACTGAGAACCTCATTAAATATAAAAAAGCAAAGGCAATCTCCCGAAGGATCATAAATGAAAATAAAAAACAATGTTGGGTAGATTTTTTAAACTCCCTTAATAGATATACACCACCAGAACTAATATGGCAAACTATTGGTAAAATACAACACAAAAAATATAGACAACCCATAGCAGGAATTAAATCAGACAACACTATTTTCACTGACAAGACTGATATAGTTAACATTTTAGGACGCCACTTCTCAGCAATATCCAGTGACTCCAATTATTCTAGACGTTTTCTACTATACAAAAACAATACTGAAACTACTTTACTGACCATAAATATAAAACATCAACATCCACTAAATGAAGACTTTACTATTCACGAACTACTAGACGCACTAAAATGCTCAAAAAATACTTCTCCTGGTCAAGATGGAATATATTATAGGATGTTGAAAAATCTACCCAATAGTGGAATATTTCATTTGTTGAAAATTCTAAATAAAATCTATGAGACAGGGCAATTCCCTGATTGTTGGAGAGAGTCAATAGTGATTCCAGTGTTGAAACCCCATAAGGACAAGACCGAACCAGGGAGCTACAGACCCATCGCCTTGACCAGTTGTGTCAGTAAAATATTCGAGAGAATGTTAAACAAACGTCTCGTCTGGTTTATCGAAAGAAATAATTTACTATCCGGTTTTCAATGTGGATTCAAAAAAAAATCATTCTACAATGGATCACATCTTAAGACTGGAGAGTGAAATATTAAATGCATTTATAAATAGAGAATGTGTACTAGCCGTTTCGTTTGACATTCAGAAAGCGTTCGACTGCGTTTGGCGATGGTCTATAATCTCTGAAATGGGGATTACAAGGGAAAATTCTTAAAGTTATATCAGAGTTTCTTTCTGAACGAAGATTCCGGGTTAGGATAGATGATAATGTTTCAGACACCTTCACCCAAAAAAATGGTGTTCCTCAAGGATGTGTGCTGAGCACGACACTCTTCAAAGTAGGAATTGATTCTATCCGAGATGAGATACCTCCAGACATATCCTACTGTCTTTATGTAGATGATCTCCTTATTTTTAAAAAATCACAAACACTCAGGGAGGCTGAAATGTCCATACAAAATTGCATAAATCACCTGGAATATTGGAGTGACAAACACGGTCTCATTCTGTCAAGGGAAAAATCCCAATGTATCCTATTTACAAGGAAAAAACTTCAACCTGTTCCAGAAGTGACGCTGAATTCACAACTTATAACACACGCCACTACACTCAAATTTCTTGGTCTGGTATTCGATAATCGGTTGACATGGATCCCACATTTAAGAAATACTATTCTGAAATGTAAAAAATCCCTAAATTTGTTGAGGGTCATCAGTTGCACAAAGTGGGGAGCAGATCGGAAAACAATGCTCCAATTTTATCGAACTTTCACAAGATCCATTATCGATTATGGAAGTGTTGCCTTCGCATCAGCCAGACCAAGCGCACTCAAAATGTTAAACACTATCCACAACACCGGCCTTCGCCTGTCTCTTGGAGCTTTCAGGAGTAGGCCTGTGGTAAGCCTGTATGCTGAGTCCGGCGAACCTCCTCTCGAGTACCGCCGTAAAATTCTCCTTATAACTCAAATGCATAAATCCGGAGCCATGTGTAACTCCGAATGCCTTCATATGAGTATCGATAATCCTTACTACGACTTGTACAGATCCAAACCCCAAGCCCAGAGACCTTTCAGTGTAAGATATAGAGAACTGGATAATATTTCACAATTCGAAGAAACGGAGATACTGACATTTGGCACTACCCCTTCCCCTCCTTGGTTATTAAACAGTTATAATGTGGACATTACCCTTTCTAAATTTAATAAATTAAGCCCAACATCAAAATTAATTTATAAGGAAATGTTTAAAACTTTCACTATCCAAAACAGCCAGAAACTCTCTATCTTCACTGATGGGTCGAAGTCCGATAAAGGTGTGGGAGCAGCAGCTGTTATGGAAGAACAAATAATAACTAAAAAATTAAATGATCACTGCAGTTCGTTTGCAGCTGAGCTCTACGGCATACTTATTGGCTTGGAGAACATACCGACTTCAGACCGACGTGACATTGTTATTTACACCGACTCACTAAGTTCACTTCAAGCACTAAAGGACAAATACACCTCTCATCCTATACTCTCAAAAATACTTAAGACAATACACTCTCTACACAAACATGTAACATTGTACTGGCTACCTGGTCATGAAGGTCTAGGGAAAAATCCGATTGCAGACACCCACGCAAAAATAGCTGCAGAACGGACAGACATAGATAACGGACCAATTCCACATGAAGACATGAACAGATCTATGAAGACATTTATTTTGGAAAACTGGGAACACTCTTGGACGATACTTACGGACAACAAATTACGGACTATAAAACCTACTGTCAAAGACTGGCCATCCAGTTATCGAGCCAATAGAAGGGAGGAGGTTGTATTGGCTCGACTTAGGATTGGCCATTCAAGACTTACTCACAAATACTTAATGACAAGACAAGTGAGTCCATCGTGTGAAATTTGTAATTCAGACTTAACAATAAAACACATTCTAACAGACTGCATTAGACGACAAGACTTAACCATCCCTTACAACATGTGTGAACTTCTCGCTGAAGGTAGCCAGTACATAGACAGTATCTTAACATATCTACGAAATACAGGATTATACGATCTCATATGAAGACCTAGAAGATTCGTTGATGCAATCACATTTTTATCCCATGAAATACATCCTGGATTCATAATAATATATAAATTTATAATCAATTCCTGATCTCTTAGAAGACTTAACTCAGTGTGTTTATCGTACAAAATACGAAACACAATAAATAAATAAATAAATAAATAAATAATTTTTTAAAGAAAATAATGTGTGGTCCATATATAAATATATATTAAAAAATAGCAACAAAATGAAGCATTTAATTAAGGTAATACTTACTTAGCTATAAGTTTTAATCTAGTATAACTGAAACTATTCTTTATTTGTATTGTTTTTGTTTTTTTAAATATAATATTAATATGTTATGTTCTATACCTTTTCATGTAATAATCTGTAACTAAGGTTTTTTTTTTTCTATGATTGAAAAAGTAATTGATGCAGGATTTATGTTAATTGAGCCAAAAGGAAAGTATTAAAAACTTTTTGTTCCAAATAAACTTCCACATTTTGTTGTTGACATTTTCCGTTATATTAAAGCTTCTCTTTCAAATCTTAAGGTTTATGAGCTCTTCTTTAAGGATAGCCCTTTTGTCATAGTTAATAGGGGTATCTAAGAAAAACAAATTTAGATATTTTTGTTCCAGCTATAGACAACAATGAATTAAAGCTAATTGGGAATTTCAATAAGGACTTATACTAAATAAATTAATGGGGGATTAATTTGATTTGGCGAGGGGACGAGGTTAGCTCAGTGGTAGAGCACTGGACTAATAAACTGGAGCACCTGAGATCGAATCTCGAGCAAACAATAAAGATTTTTTCTTCTAATGTCTTCGTTCTTGGGTTGAATTTGGCCTCACTGGCTGTCCCTAGGCCAACCCAGCCTTTAATAAATTTACCAATGGATACCCTGGGTGCTAATGGCTTGAGGTGTCGAAGCAGCCTAGGGGAAAATCAGGCTGCTGGAGCATAGTACTGACCACACTATCTCCCTAGTGTGCTGTACAGTCATGAATCAGATTCCTCTATAGTATCTGCCACTTAGGGTCCTCGTGGCTTTTTTTTTTTTTTTATTTTGCAACAATATTGTGCTCAAATTGCAAGCGTATTTAAATAATGGAGTAGTCAGAGGATATAAATATCTCAGACAAAAGAAAGCAGATATAAAAATGTAATAAAACAGCTGGGTGTAAATATGTCAATAATAAAGAGGCTTGGCATATATAGATTAATAGAAAATTGCGTGGAAAATTCAATTCACCTGGGGGGGGGGGATAAATGAAAGAATTCATTTTAATAAGAAGGAAATGGTTTAAAGACAATTCCATGACAGCAAATTAAAATGATATAAATTTAAATATTAAAAGTGAAATTAAGTTAGGCTTGAGATGGACAAAACGTTATGAAACAATAAAAATGATATAAAACTCCATGGTTGCTGCCTTCTCCTTAATGGAACATATTTTTTTAAAGGTTCTAAGATTGAGGGCTTGGAGGAATAATTTATAATAATAAAGTAAATATTTTTGGTACAAATCTAGAAGAGAATGTAATTGATTCCTTCTGGAAGTTATTCATAATGGGTATTACTACTATATTTTTTAAAATTAAATGTGCCTTTTGGCCCTTTTTATAATTAAAATTGTTGAGATAAGAAATGATTTCAAAGTAGTAAAAGTGTCGGAGATTCATAAAAGCATGTCAAGTTCATATTCATTTATTACACACACAAACAGCAAGATGTACATCACTTCACATTATAAATTGAATAACCGACAAAAATGTTCCTCCCTAAGGCAGGAAGTATGAACAATATATAAAATATAAAATATCAAATTTAACATATTTCTGAATTTCTCAAATGTTTCTTTACACAATGAGTTTGTAAGCATAAATGCGACAATATAACTGAACAGACTTACGACCATCTCCTGTATGACTGTACATTACTGGACGGACCCAGGACAAAACTCATTAAGGACATTACCTTACAGGACGGAACTTGGCCCACTGACATGTTTTAAGGAATTTGATGCATTTATTAAACAAGTGGACCTAAACAATTTTAATCAACTCATCTGAATGCCCACATATGTACTATGTTATTTACATATGTATATATTTTTGTTTATTTACATTTTTATTTTATTTTATTAGTTTTCGTTTTATTTTTATTATTGTCATTTAATTTCATTATTCATATTAATTGTAAAAGAATTCATTATTTTATGTACTTGCCTAATCAAAATACGTGTAGTATCCAAAAAGGATGGCATACGTAGTTGAATAAACTCCCACGCTGGAGGGTTACTCCAACGTGGAAAACATGAGTTTGTAAGCATGTCTCCAATATATTCATTTGACTCAAATGTTAGACAACTCCTCTTTTTTTCAATTGAAAAAAATTGAGTTGTCCAACTTTGATACCAATCTCCTCAAATATACACTTCCGAATTGATTTTACCATTTAAGAATGCAGTCTCTATGTCCAACTGTTCAACATTTTGCATTTACAACTTTCTTATTTTCAACTAAATCCCAAGTATTATTTTGTTTAAAACTATACATTTGTATTTATCCAAGGCTTTCATCTAAAAATTAATGAAGTCCGGTTCCTTTTCTTCATTAAAATTTTTCATCAGTTCCCACTAATCTAACTATTAACTAATCATCATCATCAACATGCATAGTGACTATGATTTTATTATTCAAAAGTACTCCCGAGCTTCACTATAACGGATTAAAATGCAAATTATTCACCTTCTTACCCCATTTAAAAGTCGTTATTTGTTCTGGTTTCTTAAGAACAACTTTACTACCATATAAACGTAACTTAGAAACATCTGGTTTCTTTCCAAATATATTTTATAGGATGTTTTATTCTCGATGGTTTTAGCTAAAGTGCGATTTTTCAAATAAGTTGCTCCACAAACAATTTTTGGCCAAAACTTTTTTACAACAATAGATTCTGCCAGTAAACAATGACATATATTCATAATTTTTCTATAAAATTGGTCAGCAGTTCTCTTTAATTTGTGAATATATGAGGGCATGGATTAATTTAGATACTCTTATTCTTTGTAAAAGCATAAATCATACTATTTAAATATTCCTTACCATTGTCACATCTCATAATTTTAATTCTCTTATTGGTTAATTTTCCAAGCAATTAAACACTTCTATATTCTACATTAACACCATGTATGGCATAACTAAAAGATGAAAATAGACAAACAAAAGTTAAAACTGAAATGTTTTAAAACACAGTTTTCACGAAATGTTTCGAAAAAGATTTGTTAAAAACATAAACCGTTTAAATGTATTTGCAAGCTTTTACTAAGCAAATGCATGTGATAAAACGGAGGCATAAATTAATTATTAAAGGCATAGTTTTTAATAAGCAATAAAATGGAATAGTAACAAAAATAGTAAACAAAAGGAATGGAAGTTAAACTTATAGTTCTACTTACTCGACATACTTAAGGCTATAAGATAAATGAAAACAGCAAACTTAAAAAAGTTTGATACAGACACTTTTGCAAACTTTATGAAGTTTGATTAACGCACGTTTGAAAACTTAAAAAGTTTGCAGACACTTAAAAAAGTTTCATGAAACTTAAAAAGTTAGATGTATGAATGTTAGATATAAACACTAAGGCTAAAAAAGAAAATTTTTTCAAGCTTCAAACGTAAATGTTTTATAGCAAAAGATAAATGGCTTCTAAGCCCAGTGTTGTCCTACAGAAATACATTTATGTTATACGATATATTTACTTTTCAGCACTTTAAGATAGACTTAAAAGGCTAAAAGGTAGACTTAAAAAATGTTCAAACTTAAAAAAGTTTGATACACACGTTTGCAAACGTAATGTAATTTAAATTGTAATTTGTAATTAAACAAACAAAGGTTTAAACTGAAATGTTTTAAAACAAAGTTTTAACGAAATGTTTAAAAAAAGATTTGTTAAAAACTTAAACCGTTTAAATGTATTTGCAAGCTTAATTCTGTCGCAAAACTGAATAACATCTAGGAGCCCAGTGTTGTCTTACTTGATATATACTTCTTAAACAGAAATATGATTTTTCTCCAAATTCTGAGAATATAAGGCTATTTTGAGAATAGGTAAAACTTTAAAAGAAGTTAAAATAAAACTTTAAAAATAAGTATAACTTAAAAAAAAGTAAAACAAAAACAAAAAGAAAGTAAAACTTAAAAAAAAAAGAGTTTTGTTGGCTTGCTAATTTCCATCTATATTGCCGTTCTTCTTTGAAGAAGTTGCAACACTAGAAGAAAATGGCTATTTCGGAGAATTTACTCCTTCATAAATGACATTTTCGAAGGCGTAACTCCCGAACTGTGAATCCTAGAAGATTTTGAGCTAGACTACGAGATTTCCCGGCTCAAGACGTATCTATGTGCGAAGTTTGGTCAATATCAGTCAAACGGTGTGGATTTGTATAAGGAACAAACAAACAGACAAACAGACAGACACGTGATTTTTATATATATAGATTAGTTATTGATTATTATTGTATTAAATCATTAGACAATATTAATATCAAGCCCTACCTTCAAGCAATTATAAGAAAATATGCACCCCATTGCCCTAGATTTACCTATAATTCTTTGATGGAATGATTTGATATTACTATTATCTAATGATTTAATAGACTAATTTATTATAACTAATATTACTTAAAATTGTAAAATTACAGTAATATGTCTGAAGACAAACAAAAATCAATCTTTCCTCTACTGGTACAGCAAATGGGTTCTAATGCCTACATGGTAAAATATAGCGTGAAGGAACATATACATGATGGAATTTCTTAAACTTCAAATAGACTTACAGATTGTTAAGATACTAAAATAATACGGTTAAGTTACCAGTATTAAAACTCAAGAACAATATTCTCATGTAATAAGGAGAAAAACAAGAAAAGCAGGCCAAGAATCCCCCTCCAAGTACACCTAAAGATCTGTAAAGGTGAAACAAGAAGTGAATAGTCTGGAGTGGTTCTGAAAGGGTCCTAGAACTGGAATTACTGTCCTTGCGGAGGTAGGGAGAGGGTCCAACACTGGAATCCAGCCAGCATTCTCTCTTCAAAGTCTAATATGTTTAAAACATTCCTACCGAAATGGGTTCCCATGTCTTATGCATTTACTCCCATTCCGCTCGGACTTTTTCTTCGCCTTTTAATTCATTATTTTTCGCATTCGGAGACTTATTTTTTTTAATGATATGTAATAACTGCTTACATCTAGGTAAGAGGTCTATGGGATAGTTTTAAATGTAACATTATTGTAGAACTTTACCCGCAGAAAAAAATATAATTTTTTAATTTCATTTTCCACGCTGTTTCAGGTCGACAAAAACGCTTTGTTTTCTCATAAAGCTGAGTTCACTACTAGAAAATACGTGGTGTATAACTTTCTACTGTCTGTTCTATTGGGACTAGGCTCACTAATGAGAAATGGAAAGATGAAAAATACGAAATTAGCACCGCGTGAGCCGTGCACCAAAGGCCAAATGAATTCCGTTGACCCACACAGCGCCTAACCACAATGAGAAATTTAAAAAATAAAACTTAGGTAATAAATAAACAATATATAACACCGGCACACAAAAAAGAAGTGGCCATTTCCAAAGACACCATACATATATTCTTATGTATTTCGACACGCTGAATCCAAATCCGGAGTCCGTTTCACACCATCACGTCAGGTTTAAGAGCATTTGAAGGTCAAATTTAGTATATAATCGTTTACGAAGAAATAAATAGAGCTTCCGTGGTTTTCAGGGTCGCTGTTTCCAGAAAAAAACATATGAAATGAAGTTGTTGATACTGACACCTATCCATGAATAGTCAGTATTCATGGGCCAAAATCATTGTAGAAAAATATTTTTATTCTAAAAGTAGAATAATTGGTATAAACAGTTATCTTATAGCTAGGATTTATTTTGCAACTTCAGATAGAAAAGAAACTGATTTTTATTTTTAACTCTTTTTTTTTTTTTTCTTTTATAGTTCTGCTATACACTCTATGCCTGAGAAAACTTTAATATTATTTGTTGTTCGAGTAAGTTTGATTCCGAGTAAAATAAATGTATAGTAAAAAGAAGGGTATATGGCTTTGATGTAAGCTTGATAATGTTAAGAAGGCGGAAGTTGGTGTCAGAAGGGCCTGACGAGGAGGGGAAAATACTGAAAGATCTCTTGAGGAGTTTGTTATAAAAGTAACTTTCGCCGGTGAAGGATGAAAGGCAGAGTCATCTAGAATGATATATTAGTTTTCGAGACGATGATATGAACAAGGGAGATCATTTTCAGGCGAGACTAAAGTTAATCAGGGGTTGAAAATACAATCTGAAGGTATGGAAGACATCATAAATTGATAGTCATAGGAATAGCTGGAAACGTTATATTTTTGTCGATTTCTCGATTTATTTTAAATATATTTATAATTTTTTTTCGTAACTCTGAAGGTAACCAAAATTTAAATATATTAGTTTGTATCAATGTCCAACATCCATAAAACATTTCTAAAGAAACTATCCTTTTTAGGTACCTGAACTGGAGAGTAGTTAGGAAAACTATTTTTATTATATTTTCTTGAAAATAGTTACAGGCTTCGGATTCTCCACGAACTTGACCTTTCAAATCACAAAAAATATTTTTCTAACAAATTTTATCAAAAAAATATAATAAAAATGAGTACCTCCCAACCTTTCGTATAGTCTGTTTAATATATCGGAAAACTATTCCAATATATTGGAGGGCGTCTATCACAAAGATTAATCAACTTTCTACAAGACTATTCTGGTGAAAATGGCGATATATAAATAATATAATAAATTTTATGTAAATAATGTAAATTAAATTTAAATAAATAAATCTTGGACATATAAAGAAATAGAATCTTTAAAAAAAATTCTGGTTTGTAAGAAGACTTAGCTCAGTGTGTTTATCACTGAACATACAAAAAGAAATAGAAAAATTTGAATATCAACAGTTCATTCGAAAAATGGCGCTTGTAGTTTCGGAAGTATTGAATTCATTTTTTATCAGTAGGCCGCAAGATATTTATTGTTTAATGAAGAATATATCAATATATTCGGGCGTCAAAGATGACTGTTTTTATTTTTATTATTGTTATCCAATTTAGTTATTATTAATAGACATGTATACTTGTGTGCACTTGGTGTATTTGGTTTTCCATATTTTTTTTATTCTTTCATACTTGTTCTCTTATCTTATTTTATTTATTTACTAGTAGTAGAAGTAGTAAGGTTCTGTGAAAAGGGCATATAATCAGTAGTGTTAGTATTATAATTATTATCAATTTTCTTTTCATGTACAGATGTTTATTGTATATAATGTAAGTATTGTGTAAAAAAAATAAGTATTTGCAATAGTTAGTTGTATTTTGGTTTTATTTAGTTTGGGGTAACGTACTTCTAAATTTACTTCTTCTTTTTATCAATTCTAATTTAATGTGGTTGACTCTCTGATATAACATTCTGATTTTTCAATAGGAATAGAATGTCTGTTCATTCATTAAAGGAGTTTCAGTGCAAAATATTCTAGCCTTTTCAATTCATCCAAAGGATATGTATTATATTGCAGGACGCTATGATTACGAATTGACTTTGAGTCTATTAACTTTTTTTCTTATGATTCCTCAACTGGGAAAGTCTTTAACACTACTCTAGTTCGGACTGCATTAGAATTTCACTTATTTTCTTTTTACCAGTCTAGAAAAAGTATTAAGGAGGGATCGGAATAGACCAATAGAAGGGAAGAGAGATAGAGGCAATGATAGGGTAAGCGTAAAGAGGTAGATGTAAATCCCTAAAGAGCTTTTAAATCAGGTCTGAGTTAAAGGAACACGGAGAGGGAGAGACGTGAGATAAGGAGATTTGGTCCTCCGAGCCGGACAATGGCAGGTGTTTACAGGAGGCTGGCCCTCCGCCAAAACACCCTCCAGTCCCTTTAAATAAACCCTTCCCCCTTTTCGCCTATTTAGATACGAATGCCTTTTCCGAATGGATGAACGTGCCTTAAGGGCGTCTGCCAAAGAAATTACTCCAGTGCAAATTTAACACCCGCAATTGACAAGACTGCAATCACTTGTGGACATATCTTGGTCATTATTTTCTGTTTCAACTTCAAATTCTTATGTTATAAGAATTAATGAGACGGATCACTCGCCTCTATACTGTAGTCGCTGTTGTATTCTTCCTAAATAGCATCGGAGCACTGCCCCCATAGCTTCCGATGTCAACGTCTGTCAAATTATTAATTGCGAAGTAATTAATTAAGTAACAAACTCTTAAGACAGCTATATCCAGTCCATTTCATGCGTTTTATTTCTTTGTAACTGTCTGACAGGAGCGGGAGGATCAGATCTTTCTAGTCCATGTTAGTGCTTGATTGTATACTTATTAAATTTTCGTGATCTGCTAGATCACACCAGATTCGTACTAACCAACAACCGATTTTTTACCAGAATGTGTGGGTCTTATACCTCCTGCCAAGTGTATCACTGCCAAGTTTTACTGTAAGTGACTTCATGCCAGTGAAAGTGTATACCTTACCGTGTGTATACATTACTTCAAATGTTAAACAAATATAGATATCATAGTTTGGATGAATTTCAAACATTTAGAAAATATTTAAAGTGATTCCAACGATTTTAAGCACCCATACGGAAAATTAGTTAGGAAAAACGAGTTTAATTCACTTTCCTCAAAACTGGTTGCATATGTCGCCTTGCAAATTGCTTTATTAGTTTTCCTACGTAGGAAAACCTAAATAAAGTGTACCTGCAAGCCTATTCATTGAAAAAAGTAAGCACTACGATCGTTTTCCGGTGGATTCTGCTGGGTAAAAAACTTCACTTGTTCAATTAGAAAAAGTGTTTTGTGTGAGAGAGCGTACAGATAAATATATATTCATACAAATTTGCACTACCCTTATTTTCGAGATGTATGGTTTCTGAGACGTAAAATTTTCTAATCGACACTTCCGAATTACGTCAGAGGATCAAACTCTTAAGCGAGTTTTCTTCTTATGGAGGGAGAGAGGAAAAACGCTTAAACCGAGAAGTAAAACTATTGATTTGTGAAGAAAAGAAATATTGGAAAGAAGATTGTAATCTGTATTTGCTATGTTGAATGAATAGTCTTCCAGTTGGAGAATGGGTTAGGAAGATGGCTGTCCCTTAAGGAGCTCAATGGAAATAGGACTTGGGTCTTGCTGGACAGAGCAACTTCCAGCCGAGTTGAACCACTCCAAACCAGCCAGTTCTCTCTCTCTCTCCACTCTTCAATTTACATCTAAATTCAATTGAATAAATTTCATATGCTGATGCTCTAGAGGCTCTTTATAGAATCAAAAGTTTGTATTGGTTTCGCCTGAGTGGAAGTCGGCCGTCTCTTCTCCAGTTACACAGAGGGAACGCGTTTTGTTTCGAAGAATGGAACCTTAGTAACCTTAACCTATTTATTTTGAAACAAATCTAGTTGGAATAAATCCTGAGGAAGTTGTACTACCAAACTGAGGTTCGGACGACCTCGGCTGATTCATTCACACCCATTTAGAAAACAATACAAACCACTGTGAGAGACTTACAACGTCCCTTTAACTCTAAAATGCTAGCTAACAGAATGCATAAAAATAGTACGGGCAAAATTTAAACCTAAGTAAGCTTTTATCAGATAGGAGCCCGCATTCACAGGATTAGATTATGTATTACATTTTTAATTTGGCAGAAAGTGAAATATCAATGAAAACATAACTTTCTTTACCATTCCTTTATTTTGCTCTACGCGTTTCTGTTCTTTTTTGACGCCCCTTTAGGATCATTTGGAAAAATAAAACATTACAGCATTCACGGAGGCCCGGTGGCCGTGAGTGTTAAGGCGTGAGCACTCAACACTCCGTGCCAAAGGTCGTGGGTTCGATTCCCACTACTGGAGTTGTGGCTTTTCTCTAGAAAAAGGAAAATGCATCAGCCCTATCCTGGCTAGAAAAGGTGGAAAACCTATAAATAACCCGTCCAAAAATTCTTAGTTAATAATAATGGACGTAAAATTTAAATAAAATAAAATTACAACATTCACCTTCGAGTACCTTTGGAATAATAGTAAGTGCTCATGGAGAATCGTCGAAAAGGCGAGAAACATGTTACGAACAAAAAGAAGCAATGAAAAAAGTTGTGTATTAATTGAAGTTTGACCTTCTTCAAAATTAAATGTATTTTGAAAATAGGGTCACAATTTCAAAACAGATTATATTTGATCTATTATACCTACTATTTTTTTGTAATTCATTTTCTGTCGTGTAATTAGAGTACTATTATGTTTAAATAAGTTTATTGCTTCACTGTCGTTTCACAGCTTCAAGTTGTCAATGTATCTGAATGATCTAATGAACAGGCATTGCGTCCAGAAGGTAATTGATCGTAGAAATGGAGATTTAGAATGTCTATAATATGCTTCAACTATACTCGTCATCAGGAGTAAGGCAAGAAATTATTATGTTTAGGTTCTGGCTGCTTTCAATAAATTATTAATATCATATGGAATATTTAATTGATTCCATCTTTTTCTATCCGTAATTAGGGTCTGTAAAGTCCATAATAGTAGGTAAGTGGGTCTGACAGGTCCATTCTGGGTTTTCGGCAAAATTGTGTATGATCAAAAATACCAAGATTTTGAGTAAACATTCTAAGATGTCAATAAAATAAAAAAAGAGTAACTATACAGAATTATCAAAAATACCTAGCTTTTTTAGTACATTAACCAAACAGCAAAAACAAAAATTTCAATTTAAGTAAATTTCAAAAATAATAACCACGAAAATTGTATACGATTTTTTTGTTTTTCTTTTTTTAGTTAAGACTATGTATATATTTTAGCAATTGTTATGTTTATTCCTTATGGTTTTTGAACAAGTTTCGCAAAACTCCAGGTTTTTTTTTAATTTCATGATTTTTTTCATTAATACCGTATAACTTCAATAATACTGAATAATTTCAATAATACTTTATAATTAACCCCATTTTTATATTCAATTGGCATTTTAAAAAATTGACCAAAACCCAAAGTGCACCCATCTGGCCCACTTACTACTTCTATATTGCACATGTCGATAGCTAGTCTATTTTGTTATGTCATACAATAAGTTCTTAGACTAGATATATCCTATCTTTACTACCGCATCAGTAAATAGAAAACTTTATAATTAAATAAGTAGCGTAACATCAAATATTTACTAATATAAAAAAGACATTGGTTATTTATCTAAAAAGAAGAAAAAATTAATGTAGCAATAATTCAGAAATCTAATTATTATACCCGACGATTTGTCATACCTAAATTCTTCAAATTAATGAAATAAATGTTACCAAAAAAAAAAAAAACAGTTACTCACGTTCGTGATGTATTGTTAAAATCGCTCCGGCTCACCTGAAAATAAAACAACGAAGAGTGAATATGTAATAATAAAAAAAAAAATTAAAATTAAATTGTTAAAAACAGATCTCTCTTCCAGTCAAACAAGAACAAATGACCTAAATCCTTTTTAATTGACTTCATCCGTTCTTGTCATATTTAATTTATACCGATTTAATGACTCATCGTAATTCAAATGTGATTACGGCAGAGGTCAGGGGGAATTTGTGTTTGGGATAACTTAAATATTAATTAACTTTTTAATCCACCAATTTATGGGGATCCTGTCCTGCTAATTAGAATTCTGTTTTGTATGTTTAGTTTTATAAAAAGTGTCTCGGTACATGTGTCCCCTCCATATTTTTTCCCGAGTTTTTTAGTCATTTTCAAGAGACCCTTGCGGGACGTCATCATTCCGAAAAATATTCTTATTCCCGTCAGATATATCCGATACTGATTTCTTCAGAACGCCTGAATCGATCCTGTATCATTTACTAAAAATAGCAAATATGCTCACGTTTGTTAAAAAAATTGTTATTTTCTAATACTTCCTTAACTCCAAACGTAACCAAAATTGAAATATCGTTGTTTGTATAAAAGTTAAGCATCTGGAAAGAGGAAAGCAACTCAACCTAAAAGATCTATTGAGCCCCTGATAACCTGCTGGGTCACTTCTGAGGTGTAACCTCACAATCTCCTCCCGAGTCCGTTATTTTCCCACATCCAAAGAACAATTGAGCGCCATCTTGCGAGTACTGTACAATCACAAATTATATGTACAGGTGTTTTCTCTTCTATCCCACATATCCTACATAGGGAGGATGTAGCCAGGCCTAGGTTATGTAGAAGTTTGTTCATCTTTGCACGACCTGTATAATGAACAACAGTCTCCCTCATAGCCTTTATATGATGGGACAAAATTGTCTTTGTTCGTTTCTTATCTATCTTGCTTAGGAAACTATTTGACTCTATTTGCGTTGCCAATTCCTAGGTTTATAATTTCCTTGGACTGGATCGGGTCCACAGAGGGGTTCTTCGGCCCCTTTCCTGAAGTAGAAAACATTCAAAATTAACCTATGCTTCTAAGTAACCCAACTGACAATAATACTAATTATCATTATTTTCGTGATCCATAGGTTCTGAAAAGTGTACTTTTCAAGTCCTTACTTCCAAATTGCGCCATAAATGTGTAAAAAAAAAAAAAAAAAAAAAAAAAAAAAAAAAAAAAAAAAAAAAAAAAAAAAAAACAGTACCGTAGTAGGCCACTAAGGGTCCTATTGTCGAGGTATCTGATTCTTGAATATACCTCACACTGGTGGTCAATACTGCGCTCCGGCCGCCTGATTTTCCCTTGGCAGGTACCCATTAATTAAGGGCTGGGTGGACCTAGGGACGATCTGGGGCCCAAAACCCTGGAACCATCTTGCAGTGGCTTAGATCCAATCAAAACGTCTGGCTTTTGGAATTTACCTCATTTAATAGGTAAATATTGCTTATGCAAAGATTCCAGGTGTTTGATCAAGCCCCCAAGCAGCAATTTTCCGACCTTCATTTTCAACGCTCTTGCTTGACCGTGTCCCAATTAAAAATCTCTTGGAATAATTTTTCAGTTATCCTTACATAACAAGCAATATTCAAACATTGAGAAAGGTGTTCAGTAATTCCCCATTAATTAAATATAATCTATGCTGTTTTGGCTGCCATTTCTGAACGTCTCAGACTCACTAGCGAGAAATGAGATTTTCGTCTCAGGATAATAAAGTTCCTTAAACAGTTTTGTATCTTGCTGGGTGTTCAATTGCAACCACTCATTCTCTTGGACTAGTCAACTACTATTCCCTACTTAATCGGCATAAATCCAATAAGCTCTCTCTAAATGTTTAATCCTACACTACTTTGTGATATTGAAATAAAATAGGATTTTGTCACAATATATTGGATATGCCAATTTCCCTTAGAATAGGATTCACCCTCTGTCTTGCAGACACTTCTGTTGAATTAAAAAGCAAACTATAATCAGAGAGAAAAATCGATTGCTCCTCTCGAAACACATGGAATAGGATAGAAAAAAAACTAACGTAGGCCTTGGATATAAAAAGTGTCTTAGATGTAGTCTGTTTGTCCGGCAAACATTAAGAGTCAGGATCAGCCTCGTCTAAAACAGATTTATTTAAATGGGTTCTTCTTGGTCAACGGGGTGCTCTTTGTTTTGACATCTCTTATTCCCTTTTTTGTCTCTTTTCCACTCTATTTTCTATTAACTCTTTCTATTAGAGTTCAAATAGTTTACTTCATTTTATCTCTCGTGAAATAGCTTGGTTACTCAAAAGAATTAAATAAGAAAATTTACTAATCAATAAAAATACTCAATTTGAATATAGCAAAAATATAATTTTTTCATTTAAGTTATTATAATTCGTAATATATATATACAATAATTAAATACAATTATGAACTAATAGTATTTAATTCGAACAGTTTTTAACCAAAGAAAATAGCATGGAAAATAAGATATGAATGTTTAATATTATACAAAAAACTGCGTAAGTCGGGGGAAAAGAGCAGACTTGAGAAAACCTTAGGTACGACTGATAACTTCAAAAGGGCAACCATTGATATGTTGCGGGCCAACTTTAGTGTACAAATACGTTCGCGGGCCGCGTAAATAAATCATTCATGATCGCCGCCACTCTGCTTGCTCGCTCGCTTGATTTCGCAGAAGCGAGTGACAAACCCCATTTCACTCTTTCTTCCTAATTTGGGGTGAGTTTAAGTAAATAATGTAATATAATTTATTTTTTTAATTGGGTTTTTTGAAAGTATCTTGCGGGCCTGATCAAATCAGATTGAAGACTGACTCAGATGAAGAAGATAATTCTCGTTGGACAGTATTTTACGATGTGGCTTAAAAAAATGTGATAGCTGTAAATAAAGTCTCTCAGTCAGCGACACTGCATTAAAGAAAACGCCAAATAAATAAAATAGAAAAAACACAGACATATTTAAATGAATGACTAAGGTGAAGAAAGAAGATTTTACTACTCAGACAAACACGCGCACATATATATATATATATATATATATATATATATATATATATATATATATATATATATATATATATATAAAACGTACAAACACATACTTTTTTCATACTTTTTATGACCGAAAGAGTAGAAGCGTCAAGATTTCCAGACACCACCTCCAGGTTGCGTAGTCGTTTCGACATCATAAGCTACTTTTCCAGCTATGGTGAGCTTGGAAACACGCTAAAAGTTGTTTTTACAATATAATATCCGAGAGACCGACAAGAAATCCTCCCAACATTTCTTTAACAATTTATTATCTACTGACGAAGAAGAAAAGCTGAAGGAACACTCTCACATTCGCCAAAATAAAACAGCTAAAAATCCCGATTTAGAGTAAACCCTCCCTCCTTCTAGTTACTAAAAATTAAACATCACTGTTCACTGTGCATATATATATATATATATATATATATATATATATATATATCGCTTCAAAATTGTTCTCATGACAGTAACCACAGTAGATATATTCCCTAGGAATGTCCAAAAATCATACTGACTATCCATTTAATTTAAAACCATTATACAAAATAATAACAATTTTAAATTAAAAATGACCATTTAGTTTCATTCAGAATTAAAGTATAGAACAATAAATCATTGCATAATAAATAAACAGTAGAATTATTGAATATTACAAGCTGGATAGTTGAATATTACGTACCAACAACAAATTAATTGCCCTTGGATTTCCGGCCTGACAAATTTGTCTTAAATTACAAAAGAAGTAATAATACTTAATATAATCCCAGCAAAAAATATAAATTTTCTAAAGCTTAAGGGAGGGAAGAGCTCCATTAGGACCGGCCTATTGGGAGGTTCAATAAAAAAATGTAGGATCTTCTCTTTTTCTCTATCCCTTCTCCCTCTCCTCACATTTTAGTATTGTTCAATTATTATTTTGTGATAAAAACATTTTTCCACTAATCTTTGTGAATTTTTGAATTTTTAGCTGATCTATTTTCTGATTTTTTGGGTTAGCTTTCTTCTTCCAATGGTGTTGTTCTGTGCCTTATTTTCCGCTAGAGGTCTCGCCATGTTTTTACAACTTCTAGCTCCTTCTAACATGGAAGTGAGGTGACCATCTAACAAAAAATATGAACTGTCAAAAGATGAGAGTCCTGCAAAATATCACGCATAGAAGTAGCTCTAAAGGAGCCGACTCCTACAAAAGAAATCTATATATATAAGAATATTTTATACAATCGGACTTTATCAGCTGTACATAGAACTTCTCCTAAGTATTTTAATGAAATAAAATATAAACTGAGAAAAATGTTCAATGAAAACAACTATCCCAAATTAATGATAGAGCAGCAAATAAAAAGAGCGGAGAAATGTATCGTGTACACAAAAAGACCAACAGAACATCCGGAAAAGCCGGGTAAATTTGAATATAACCCTGAACTTTTTAACATTTCCGACGAATTTTTTAATGATATAGAATGCAACAGAAAAAAAAAAGGAAATATTCTGATGCTAGTGTCAATGTCACATAAAAAAGTTAAATTGGATTAAAAATGTTTTAATAATGATACTAAAGGTAATAAAAAAGAGATCAAAACGATGATCCTGCCAAATCACAGACAAATGCAAAAAGACGAATGTTAGTACAGACAAATATTAAAAACTTCTTTACCCAAAATAGATATTTAAAAATGGAAACCGCGTTAAATGAACATATATTAGTACAAAAGAAAAAACATGAAATAACAAAGGAAAAGGACAAAGATTTTAACGAAATAAATCGATATTTTACTTTCTATTACCATCCGTCAATAGCTAATAGGCTGAAACAAATATGTAAAGAAGTTGGGAAAATAGGTTGGAAATATGGTAATAAAATTGAAAATAATTGTAGCAATATTAAGGACAATGTTAAATCGACAGCCACAAAAAACAATATACAAAATTCGTTGTAATGATTGCAACGCATGCTATATTGGGGAATCAGCAAAACGTTTGCAAAAACGAATAGTACAACAAGCTAAAAGTATAGACACAAACGAGAACGGACGACTTTGACGGAACACGCAATAAATGAAAAACATAATTTTAATTATACCGACGTTGATATTTTAAATAAAGAAAGGAACACATAAAAAGGAAGATCAAAGAAAACATTTATATAATTAAAAACTCAAAATCAGCAATAAATAAAAAACCTATTTGAAAAATGTCCATCAAATTTTCCATAGTATTATAAATTAAACCCCATGAACTATTTTACCGATAATACCTTACCCCGGACCCGAAACACTAATTTGACCATGCCAGCCGTAATTTTTGTTATATTTCGACGAAAATAAGTATTCGTAGTGGTAATGTACAGATAAAAATGTGTTGTAAAAATAAACTAAATCAGTTTATTTGGAGGGGGTTTACTCCGTATCCAAATTACTAATATACTCAGCCCGGTCGTAATTTCTTCTGTATTGTAACGAAACGCGGTATACGTAGTGGGTAACTCATGAGAAAGAAGTGTTGTAAAAATGAGCTAAATCGGTCAATCGGAAATGGGGGTTTGTAATATATTTCAATAGAATAGCCCGCCAGACGTAGGTTCGCAAGGCCGCCGCAAGGAGCGCTACCACTAGAGAGACTGTATCCTGTTCCTCCGTCAGATCAAAGGACGAAAATATGAAGTTTTATTGTATTTATTAAGTAGTGTAGTAGTTACCATATGTAAACATAACTCTGGAAGCAAATTAATTACAAAATTAATAATTCAACAGTTACTCATTACAAAATTGAAAGAGAACTATTCATGTTTTTATTTTATTTATATAGGATATTTTATGCCGATCTTTCTGGAAAGCAGTCTATGCTACCCAAATTCTGAGGAAAGTGCTTAGTTATGCAGCTCCTGCGCGACGGACTTTTTTTATAATATTTTGTTTGTACATTGACTTTGCTCTGTAAATTCAGGAGGAAACTGATTTTCACGCCTCATATCTGTGGTCAAATCTGTGGCACAATCAAAGAATCGGGAATTTGGGATCCCCCAGGCCCATCTATCATGCGGACGGAACATAATAGTGACCAAAGTATTTCCATATTCTGCCATATGGTCAAGAATTAAATATCTCTTCCGTATCTCCTAATTTCGACCCTTGAGGCCTGTTTTGGGACCATTTTTCTCCAACTGATTACGATATCTGTAGAATGGAGTACTGCTATTAAATACTATTTTAAAATTGAAAAGCACAGCTACTCTGAATCTCTTAATCAACTCTACGTTTCACATTCGATAAATAAATATTTGCTTAAATCTCCAATGTTTCAATTTAATGAGGGTTTAAATCAAAAGCTTTTGCACCGTCGATTATCTTTGATGATGGCGTTGAGACATTGAAGGTAGAACCAAATGCCTGCTCTTGCTCTATGAGCCAACGTTCCCCATGGAGAACGTTGCCTATTGTGGAAGCGGAATTCGAATCCCATTCAACCTTCTCTATCTCATGCAGGCTTGTCATACCCAGGGTTTATTTGTGTTCTCTAGTACGAGATGCCACAGGTGGTGGGATAATACATTTTGATTACCATAGCTTTACTTTAGACTTCCACACGTTCTTGAATATTTCAAGGAGCTCAATGGAAACTCTCAATGTAATTGTATATATATATATATATATATATATATATATACTGG
Source organism: Gonocerus acuteangulatus (assembly GCA_946811695.1). Lineage (NCBI taxonomy): Eukaryota > Metazoa > Arthropoda > Insecta > Hemiptera > Coreidae > Gonocerus > Gonocerus acuteangulatus. Next base: position 35,587,379 of record OX328126.1, on the reverse strand, counting down.
GTGCTTCAAAAAAATGTACACACTTTAAACTATCGTAGTTTTCCCACTCTACAAGGCTAATGTTATATTTCTTCGCCAGGTGGCAGCATAATCGTCCCTCTATGTTATATTGTCAGTTGGAAGTTGTAATATCAACATGGCGGACGTACGTTTGAGTTTTGAAGAACGTAAGGTTATTAAGTGGTACTGGAAGTTTGAGAATGTAAATGAAGTTCAAAGACAGTGGAGTAGGGAGTATGATACAGAACCACCTTCAAGATTAACAATTACACGCCTGGTGTAAATGTGTGGTGCGGTTTGTCTTCAAGGGGACTCATTGGACCTTTTCGATTTGAAGGCACTGTAACTGGTATTAATTACCTAACAATGCTTGCTGATTCCATATTTCCTGCCATTCGTGCATTATACGGTAATGATATGTTTTATTTTCAACAAGATGGTGCCCCACCGCACTATCACAGGGACGTACGAGCCTACCTGGATCAAAATTTGCCGGGCCAGTGGATAGGACGCAGGGGGCCAATCGAGTTTCCAGCACGCTCCCCAGACCTTACACCACTGGATTTCTTCTTATGGGGCACAGTAAAAAATGAGGTGTACAAACGTAAACCACGTAACCTAGACATTCTTTGGAATGAGATTCAAGCCGTGTGTAGAGAAATCTCATTCGACGTTTTGATACGATGTACAGAATCAGTGGTGACTCGTACTCAGAATTGTATTGATGCTGCAGGTCACCAATTTGAACAGTATTTACATTTGTTATTTATGTTTCATTTACATTGGACTTTCAGCTTTCTAATTTCCTGAAATTTAACTTTGTAGAACGGTAAATAAATTTTCTATGGAAGTTCAAAGTGTGTATACATTTTTTTGAAGCACCCTGTATATATATATATATATATATATATATATATATGTATATATATATATATATCTGTGTGTCCGCATTTAGTGCGAAATTTGGGCTTTAAAGTCCTTTTCTTCCTAAAAATCCCTGGAAGAAACAAGTCATAAGGCCAAAGGTTACTTTGCATGGAAGCGAAATAAAAAGAAATCAAATTCGAAAGCTGCCTTCCTCGCATTCAATTAAAAGATACCAGGACGTTTCCTCTTTAAAGCCCACCAAACAGTTCCCCCTTTAAACACCAAAGAGATAGTTAAGGCCACATATAAAATAATTTTATATGTGGCCTTAACTATCAGAATTATTCTGATGAGCTCAGTAAGTACTGCGTGACCCCAACCCAATAATTGTGTTTGAAGCCATGCGTGTAAATTTCTTGTCCTTCTGCAAGTATGCCTAATACTTTTCTGAATTCTATGAGAAATATGTAAGGGAAGGTTTTTTAAGAGCGAGGTAAATGCAGATGTAATAAAATGCAAGAGTAATATCTCACTTACTTATAATGCAGAGTAGACTCTTTGGATTTTACGGAGTCATGATCTATATTGAGGCCTAATAAAATGTATTATTATAAATCGATGATTAAAGATCTGACAAAAAAAGAATAGTTTGGGTTCCTAAGTTAAAAGTCTCCAGTCGTAATTTTAATTGTACTGAGAAGTCTTATGCACAACTTTGTGCCTGTGACTGTTTCTACGCTTCCTGTGGTTTTCCCTTTTGGGCATGAGTCACTCCACGGCGCACAGTGGTGCCAAACGCCCGATTTTGGGAAAAAACCATGTAGGTTCTTGAATCTTTCTGATTTTGGTGTCGTTACTGCCAATTCGATAGAATTAGTATTTCGGAAGATAAACGGGTTTTATAGTACGAAAACCGTGAAAAACAGCAAGTATACGATTTCAAGAAGTCACATTTTACTTAATTGGTAGAGATACATATCCTTCCAAATGTATTTTTGAATGCTGAGTTGAATAAATTAACAAACAATGTAATACAGTTAATTGGTCTCGACGTATTTATCTTTATTAAAATTTTCGCTTATAACGAATACATTTTGGCATTTTTACACGAGATATGAGATATATCTCACTGAAAAAGTTCAGTTACTTGCTATCACAATGTGTTCAACAACTCTCTGCAGAAAATAGTAACGGTAAACTCATTTTTCGTAAAATAATCGCATCGCTTCATTTTATTAGGCTGTGCACATATACGGCGAAGTCCGGCGATGAAATTTATATGAAAGCAACTTCAAAACATGTACTATTAGGTAACACTATGCGGAGAGCTCAGCTAAGTACCGCTTTTTTTTCGACACCAAATAAACTAAGGATAATTGAGTCCCATTACAGATATCTTCACAACCTAAATGCACCAAGTTCTTGGTACATTTTGGCAAAAAAGAAAATTCGTTTAAAAGCTACATATACTCATGAGACTTCCTGGGTAAACTTCTTGCTTGCGCCGAAAGAAATAATTTCTTTTGCATTAGTTAAGAAAATATTATAGAAGGGGCTCTTTCCTCCAGTATCTTCCTACGTCCTGTTGAGTGGGCACCCCCCTTTAATTGTCTGTCAGATCGCTTGGTAAGTGGATACGTCTGATCCAGAGTTAAAACTCATGTTTAAAAAAAACAAAAAAAAAAACAAAAAAAAAAAACAAAAAAAAAAAAAAAACAGGCTTCTAAAGAAAATTTAGCCAGATAGATTCTAGAGTATTGGATGCGATGTCAAGAACAGCTGAGCTCTTTGCGAATATAGCGAGGCCATCCCAAACGAGAATTGCAGCTGACAATAACTTAATGACTAGAAGGCCAGCAGAAATCGCATTATCCTACAATGGCATTAGTCATTTAAGCCATTCCCAACCTTCTAACGACCAGTGCAATAATGAGTCGTAAAGGCCGGACAACGAAAGCCCCCATTTCCTGGGGCTATTGTCTCCCGAGCCAAGCATTCTTATATATTGCTTCCGATTAATGCTCACCGTTCATATTCACTAAATCACATCATTAGTCGAGTGATTATCTTTCTTGGGGGACACACTAAAGTGGACATTAGTAAATCCAAAATACCTCGACTACTAAAAAAAAGGCAATATTTTATTTATTCATTTAATAAGTTCTCACTTAGGCGATAAAACGTTTAACAATTATTAAAAGGGCCTCCCGAGCTCTAGTGGTTAGCGCCTTAGATTCATAAGCGGGAGATGATAAGTTCGATCCCCAAACGGCGGCAGGAATTTTCTCATCCCACGGCTCGTTGGAAAAACTCCTCGCTCTACCCTGGATGTCGGCGCTAATGGCCTAGATATCGAAGCGCCGTAAAAAATAAAAAAATAAAATAAAATAAATAATTATTAAATTAGGTCTAAAAAATGTACCACATTGGCCTATTACTCTCTCTTTCCTCATTCTGTTTTATTGTTTAAGTTTTATCACTATTCACATTACTTAAGTTGTTTACAAATACTTAAAAGGTTCTTATTTTTATTTTCAATCGGTACAATTTTATATATATATATATATATATATATATATATATATATATATATATATATATATATATATGTTTGTCTCTCTGTCTGTTTGTTCCTTATACAAATCCACACCGCTTGACAGATTTTGACCAAACATGATAGGTCTTGATTCGCAGAGCCTTGTTTCATAGGCAAGGTCAAAATGGTCAAGGGCTCAAAGTTAGGGGGTCACGAGTTCAAAACTGTGATTTGTGTCCATTTTTGTTTTATAGCCCTGATGGAGTAATGAAAATGAGACAAATTTTCTTAATTAAATTTCATCCTAACCACAGCCAGACAGGTTTTAAGGCACTAAAGTGTTAAGAGATCAACTGAAACGTTGTGGAGGAGTGCTGAGGAAAGCTAATTGAGTTAGCCCAAGACAATAAAGTTGTAATTTATTGGATACCAGGACATAAAGGTGTTCTAGGCAAGGAGAAGGCAGGACTAGGCTCGGAAACGACACCTATGCCATTTTTCGGATTATCAATGGCCACTGCTAAGAGGGCAATAGTATCAAGAGCCAAAAAGATGTAAAGCGAACTCTAGGAAGTCCTTCCTAGACCTTACGAAACTATCCAAGAAAGGCATTTTCCTGAGAATGGCCAAAAGAAACTTGAGGGCCACTGTACCCTGAATAAACATATTTATGTAATCAAGATGTGATCATCACCAGTCTGCAGATGGTGCAAAGACAGCTTCGAGACACCTAAGCATGTTACATTTGAGTGTGTAGGATTGGAAAAGAGGGGTTTCTTGCATTTTGGTAGCCTTAATGAGGATGAAATCAGGAGGTCGACGGAAGTCTGGCAGTATGAGAGATTCAAGTGTATCAGGTAAGCTTGAGCAGCTGTAGGACTCGCACAATAGGGCAACAGCTTATGTTCACCTCGCAAAGTTGGATGGTTATAAGTCAGGATTAATCTAATCTGATCTAATTGACTTTCCCTCTTCAGCATTACAAAGAATATGTAGAAATTTGGATTAATGATTATACTACGAGGTCATGAAACGGAATGCAGAGAATCCAGAGAAGGAAAAGAGATTGACAGTGGAAAAGAAAGTAAGAGAGAGAGAGAGAGAGAGAGAGAGAGAGAGAGAGAGAGAGAGAGAGATGCTGAAGTCTCCTTCCACGCTGATTAAACTATTTTCCAACTGAGGCTCTCTTTCAATTAGCGACTAGAGAGAGAGAGAGAGAGAGAGAGAGAGAGAGAGAGAGAGAGAGAGGAGAGTGTAGTAGAGATCGGTTTCCCAGCTCCGAGTGAGTTTTCCCAATATTTGAGGTCCCTTCACACTCCGGAAAGCTACTAAAGGAAACCGATACCAAGACCTCATCTCTCTACAGTTAACTACATTTCTTATGCTCCCTGTAGAAGAACTTTACCGCAGCAGTAGTAGGCCTTCAAATGACAAAACTTCTTTTATTACTGGGCTATTGTCTAAGAGACTATACTCCAGTTTTACAGACTAAAAGATAAGGGTTGGGTTGGTAGTTTAAAATTTAAAAGCAGAAAACTGCTTGGTCATCGCCAGCCTAAGAGTATACTTAAATTGTGCGTAGTTTAATGTTAGGATTGTCAGTATTGTCTGCTTGCAGAGTTCCCATGGTCCTGGTGCAGCGAGGAATTTTCTCAGCGAGCCGTGAGATGAGGAAATTCCTGTGACCTGTGGGAATCGGACCCACCACCTCGTTTGAGAATCTAAGGCGTTAGCCACTAGACCACGGGGAGACCGAGAACCAGAGTTGTGTTTCTAATATTGCTGTTATTACAATGTTCCTTTGGAAAAATATATTATTGCATAGATATAAGATCCAAATATGGACATTTGTAAAAAAGATAGAAAAGCACACAAAAATGAAAATCTTCTTTTTTTTTTTTTTTTTTGTCATTACTTTTGACAAGTTAAAAAATAATAACAAAGACATGAAAAACACATTTTATTATAATATTTAGTTAATTTTTTGACATTCACTTCCAAAAAAAGTCCGTCAAGCAGGAGGTCCAAAACTAAACAAATTCCTCACCAAGTACTAACTAATGAATAAATATGCCAACATTAACTACTTAAAGGCGCTAATAGCCCAAATAGTTGATGCGCCGTTAAAAATAATAAAAAAAAAAATTAACTACTTAAAGTTTTTTTTCCCTGCCTGACACAATCTAAAATTGTAGAAAATACCTACTTTAATTTTTTTTTTTTTTCAAAAATATAATATTTCTTGATTCGTTCGACAAGAAAAAATATATTCGTTATTAAAAGCTGAAACAATTAATAACTATTTATTTTATTAGGTTCTCGGCTGGGGGAGTTAATAATAATGGTGATTAGACCAGGCTGACGAAGCTAGAGAGTAATCTAGCGAAATATTCCAGGAAGAAGTGAGAAAGAGTACCACTGCTGCTATATATATATATATATATATATATATATATATATATATATATATATTATTCTTTTTTATTTATTTAGGGTACAAAACGAGGTGATTTGCTCTTTAAGTCAATGTGTGAACAAAACTAACAATTATACAAAATAATATAAATTAAAAAAAAAAACAATACACAATTGTGAAGATAATTTGTAGATATGTATATTAACGTTATCCACTTAGGAACATTTTTCAAAAATTCTTTCACGAGTGCAACTTTAATAGCAGTTTCCTTTGGAAATAGCTCAACGAAGGGAGTTGAACAATCACATGAGCTAACTACCAGTATTGTAAGTAAAAAAAATGAATTGAAAAAAATATTTTTTTAGGATATTGTCATATCTTATTTATAGATGGTTGGTATATTTTTTTTTTCATAGTACGTATGTGTTTCGGCATCAATATACATTTCGCTCAGTTTCTTATAAGGAAAATATAAAGCAATAATCAGTTATAGAGACTTCTTGAAATCTTAAAAAAAAAAAAAAAAAAAAAAAAAAAAAAAAAAAAAATCTCTGGAATATAAAAAAGGCATAAAATCGGAAGGAGCCCTTCGGACGTGACTTTCATATGAACCGAGGTCGGAAATACGAACAATAGCTGATATTGAGTCCGCTTAACTCCTTGGTCCAGCTAGCCATACCCAGGCCAATAGCAACCAAGGACCTTCCATTCCCAGCTCGAATAGAAAACAAATAACTAGAAAAAATATATATTAATTTACTTTATGAAAATTATAATTAAATACAATTGCCGTTACTATATTATCTTATATTACTTCGTTGCGTCATTTTCTTAGTACTTAAAAAAAAAAAGAAGCTTTTGACGTTGCATTTTTTAAAACTATATTTTAATCTCCATCGATACCTGAAAATCATTATATATATATTTGAATATTGGTTGCAGTTAGAGTGAGGTGAGTGAGTGAATGAGTGAGAGTGAGTGAGTGAGTGACTGAGTGAGTGAGAGAGAGAGAGAGAGAGAGTGAGAGAGAGTGAGAGTGAGTGAGTGAGAGTGAGTGAGTGTGAGAGTGAGTCACACTCACTGAATGAGTATGTGTGTGTGCTCACACTCACATACTCACTCACACTCACTCTCACTCACTCACTCTACTCAGTCACCTCACTCTCACTACTCACTCACTCACAAACACACACTCTCACTCACTCACACTCACTCAATCACTTACACTCACATAATCACTCATACTCACATACTCACACTCACTCTCACTCAAAATCGACAAAAACCCGGCGATCGGATTTTTTGGGAAAATTGAGGGTATTTTGGAAGTGGGCCAGAAACCCTATTTTCCTACTACTATTGCTCTTTCCTGATAGGGACATAAGATATCTTGATGTCGTTTAAGCGATATTACGCAGACCAGGAGATGATGCAGTGTTTTTGTTCAATTATTAGTAAAAAAAAAATGTATTTGACAGCTGTAATTGCAACGGTGTATATTCGAAGGTAGTCATGGTTCGGTCTTAGTATCATAATAAAACTACATTTTGTATTTTATACAAATGCGTTTTAGCGCGGTTCCTCGCTTCTTCCAAAGGGAGGAACCCCGCTTATAGGGTTGACCTCATGACGCAATCCGGAAGTGCAGAATAGAAAATTTTGCGTTTCAGAACTCCTAGAGAACAAAAATAACGGTGGTTCAAATTTGTATATATATATATTTGTCTGTTCGCGGTCTAGCACATCGAATAATGGTCCGATTTTGATGAAATTTGGTACAAGAATCTTTCGCCTAGTTTGAAAGGTCAAGTTCGTTAACCAGCAGAATCCGCCCACCTGGAACATGGTTTTTGGAGCGAAATTCGCGCGAAAAAAATAAATCGTTGCGCTTACTTCATATGCTTGCAAGTACTCGTTTTATAGGCTTCTTAGCCTTGGAAAACGAATGAAACCATTTTTAAGGTGATAGTTTTAACCTTTATCGAGAAAAGTGGCAATATAGTTGTTGAATCAAGTTTTTGTTTTCGGGACTTATAATCATGGGATTATATCAGTTAAAATATTGTCTGCAATATTTGAAATTCATATAAACAAAGATGTTTAAATTTTGGTTACGTTTGGAGTTAAGGAAGGACTAGAATAAAATATTTTATTTACAGAAATGAAAGGTTTTAGGAACTTCGTATATCTTTTTTAATATTTCGGAAATGTTTGGAAATCTTGGTAAGCGGAAGGTTACCATTCGAAATGCTCTACAAAAAAATCCGACTCGCAGGAACTGCGTCATCTTAGCGCGGTTACATCTCCAAGAAATGGAATAGATTAGCATCACAAATCACAGGAAACTGACAGTAAGCAACTTACACAGAAGCGGATAATTCTTAATCTGTATAAATCAATACAATTATGTACTGAAAACGTACTTACTCTTTGGCTACTACTGAGAAGGCTCTATTCTAAACAACCAACAATTCCTTGTCATTTTAAGTATTTTAAGTCTTGTTTTACTTGCAAATTCGTTTTACTGTTATAATCAACTGTAAATATGTATTTCATGGTGAATTAAATTCCATTCTTATGGAATTTAATTTTAATTTTACTTTTAGCTGTATGTTATTCACAAACTTCATTGTATAATTATATTGATACACACAATAATGTAATTGGATTTGTAATTATGTAATATTGTAACTATTTTGTTGTTGTTATGTATTTCTATTTTATATGTGTACCTGGGCGAAACGCTGTCAATGCGGGGTGCTCATAAATAAATTATATATAAAAAAAAAAAAAAAAAAATCCATTCTGTCGTGGGTTAAATCTTTCTATAAAATAAGAAATAACGGTAACTTCAGTTTGAAAGAATGAGGAAGGTTATATAGATGGAGAATTCAAAAGAACCTACGTCATCATGATTAGCCACTGCCATCATGATTACCACAGCCACTCCAAACTTATTATGAATACCTCAGACCGTTTCTTAGCTTATTTTACTACAATACTAATTTTACTGATAAATGCAATTTAAAAGTAGAAACAAGCAATTAAAAAGTGAGATAAAGAAAGAGAAAAACCATTTTAAATCAACAAAACTAACACTTTTTAAGTTTTAAGCTCTTATATCTCTCATTGACGTTGCCCCATCGAATATTGCTTCAGAACCTTTTTTGTAGAGAATTTAGTAAGCATTCGAATGGTCACTTTCCACTTATTACGATTTCCCAACCGTTATCGAGATATTTACGAAAAATGTATTGAGATCCGAAAACTTTTCATGTCTATTAATAAAATTTTTTTTTTCGCATACTTCCTTATATTCAAATATAACCAAAATTTAAACATCCTAGTTGGGACTAATTTCCAAGATGTAAAAAATATTTCAATTGAATCCCCCGATTCTAAGTACTCACAAAAAAATAATGACTTACAAAAACATTGATTCCACTTATCTCAGAAACGGTTAAAGCTATCGCCTTGAAAATGGTTTCATTCGTTTTCCTAGCCCAAGAAACCTATAAAACAAGTGCCTGCAAGCATATGAAGTCAAAAACGTAAGCGTTACGATTTTTTTTGCGCGAATTTCGCCCCAAACTATCTTCTAGTGGGCGGATTCTGCTGGTTAACGAACTTGACCTTTCAAATTAGACGACAGATTTTTGTACCAAATTTCGGCAAAATCGGACCATTTTTGAGGTTGCTAGAGAGCGAACAGACAAGCATATATATAAATATATACATACATACATATATATATATATATATATATATATATATATATATATATATATATATATATATATATATATATATATTGTGATCTATAGGGTCTGAAAAGTGAAAGTTTCTAGTCGGTACATCCGGATTGCGTCATGAGGTCAACCTCATAAGCGGGTTCTCCCCATGGAGATAGGGAGTAACCACGCTAAAAAGATTCTGAAGCACTTTTCGATTAGGTGATGTCGATCGGAGAAATGTGTGCTTAAAACTTCAATTGTATTTGTTTTGTTCTTTTGAACGGGTTTTTGTCTTTGTTTAAATCACTTTTTAATTGACTTTTTTTTACATGCATTCTGTAAAATTAGTATTACATAGTATTATTATTAGTGGTAAAATGAAATAAGAAACAGTAAGCAGTGTGTTTTTAAAGCGAACCTTGACAAGCCCAGGGAGTCAGGTAGAGATGTGGGTCTGGGCGGAACCTTACAACCGCGACCTATTTGAGGTAATATATTATTTCATGAAAGGTCTTGCCAAAATTATAACTGTTTCAACCGTTCCAAATGGCATCAGGACTAAGAACGGAACCACGCAAAGATGATGCCGTTCCTGCGAGTCGGACTTTTATTTTTGCCGTTCCAGCTTGAAACTCAAGCCTTCGTTAGGGCTGTAAAAAAAGGAGAATAGAGCTCATACTAATTTACTTACAGATGATGAAATGAAAGGAAAAACATTGTACATAGACGAAGATTAATGATACGTGTGGTAGATGTGTGTAATATTAGAGCTTAGAATGAAGGCAAATTAATACAGATTTAAAACTGGTATGTGTATGGGACATAGGAATAGATATAAAATGAATAAGTTCGCGATGAAAATAGGCTTGCTGAAAAATGGAGAACTATGCCTCACATTTCTAAATCTGGTGGATCGTGGTAAGTTTGAGGAAAAATTAAAATTTATTTGTTTATTGGTGTAGTGTGGGTTTTAATCAGGATGTTTATAATAAATGGAAAATGTTGGAATAGGTTGAGGAGATGACTTCTTTATCAATTTTGTCATTTATCATATTATTTCTAGATGGATAAATATAGATTTAGGATGCGTTTTTATACGTTTAATTCAATGGAAAGGATAGAGAATTGGTCAGAATCGAAGTTGTAAATGTATTTATGAAAGAATTGATTTCAATAAGAAAATATTATAATGTGAAAAGAATAGAGAATCATAATTTAAACGCTGTGATTTTTTTTTCTTTTTTTTTTTTTTTGTGGGATCGACTGTCATGCAAAAGATTTTTTTACCAAGCTAAAGCAAAAAAAAAAAAAATGGAGCTTGAATGTCGAGGAAAAAATGGCGGAAGAGAAGCACACTCAGAAGGGTAAATCTATGAGCGATTCTAAAAGCAGGATATAAATTGTTTGGGGGAACAATTTGCACGTCGAGTGGTTCCGAACGTGTATGATATAGTTGGGCCGCCGCAACCAGCCTGACCCCCCTACCCCCTTTAACAGCCTAGTCCTTTTTGGCTCTTTCTTCCTATTTATTTCCCCGTTTTCTCGTGCTTTTACTCTCATAATATGCTTTTCTGCACAAGGTATGTGAGAAAAATGAGAACTAATAAAGTTTTTGGGCAATCAGAAAAAAAATATATCAGTTTCTAGTATGTCGGAATATCTCAGAGTAATAAATAACATTTTTTTTTTATTTATTTTCTTTTTAACTTCGCAATTTTAGCGATAAATCAAGTGTTCTGATTCGAATAAAATGAAAAAAACATCTGCAACAAAAATTAAATCATCTAATTAAGGTGAATTTTGTCATATGTAAATAAACTCAAATACCTATTGCTTATTGGTACATATATGTAGAACTTTTTTCCTTTTTTTTTTTTTTTTTACGGCGCGTCAACTATTTGGCTATTAGCGCCGGGCTATCTACAGGTTGTCACCCTTTTCTAATGCCAAAAGCACGAGGTCGGTCACCCATTCAGGTACTGACCACGCCCGACGTTGCTTAACTTCGGTGATCTACGGGAACCGGTGTATTCAACGTGGCTATGGCCGTTGGCTATGTAGACCTATATACGCAAGTTAATGACAATACACCAGAGGGTAAAACTAGACAAAAAATGTAATTCAACACCACCAAACACACATTTCTATCTCATCCTGTGCCAGATATATGCCGTTCCAAAGAACCTGTACAAGAAAAACCGTGATTTTTTATAATACATCTCCAATTTTCCCTCTTTGTACACATTTGTTTTTAACGTTTCATTACATTTTTGAAATAAGCATTAAATGTTCGTTAAGGCCAATGCACGCCCAATGTTCACAAGTATCTCATATAGACCGCAATATCAATTCAAGAATTATAAATTAATAAAAACATCTGGGTAGCGACAACGTTTCGAAAATCACTATTCTTCCAAAAAAGATCCTGCAGGCTGCCAAGTCTCACAAAAGTTGTAAACGTTAATCATCTTTCTAACGGCATGGAAAAAAATCAAATAAATAAAAGTAATATTATGTTTATTTTCGTGATATTATCAGAAATCTTTACCTGGGAATGATGAAGAAGCAGTACAGCAGTTCCTTACCAACATCACAACCACTTCTACTTCATCACGGAAGTAATGAGGATACGGGCTTTTATAATTAACGAATAATTATGATTATTCTGTGCTCGAGTTTGTTTATTTGCTTTTTTATTTATTTATTTTATTTATTTTTATTTTTATTTTATTTTAGCACTGTAGTAAAGTTACTCTTACACAACATGTATGTTTATAAAATAATGATTTATTTGTTATTATTACCCGTGTTGCTATTTTATTTTTTTTTTTTTTCTTTATATGGCTAAGTTTTGATTATTTTTTTATTTTTTCCTGGATACAGACACTGTTTATTTTGAATTTAATTTTATTTATCAGCATTTTGTAAATTTGTAAATAACATGCCCAGAGCCCCTGTAATTGTAATATTTACTTATAAAATACAGAAATTCATTCATTCATTCATATTATCAGAAATAAATTAAAATGATTTTTCATGAATTGATATTTAATGATTTTATAACAATACACAAATCAATATACGTTAACAAAATTACAACCAGACACAATTATTTTAAAAGGTGTATAGAACACTAGATACACAAACTGAACCAATCCCGCAAATGTCTCAATTATAAAGAGCTAAGCGATAGGTCCAAAAGTCTACCAAATATACACTGACGGAATCAAACAACAACTTAGTAGAATCTAGTGTAGTGATTTATAAACAAGACATACTCATAGCAAATCTATCATTTCCTAGAAAATGACTGCACCATTATAAAAAAAAGTACAAAATAATAAAATACTAGTTCAATAGCGCATATTGTTAAAACAAGAAGATTTAGGCCAACGGCCATAGCCACGTTGAATGCACCGGTTCTCGTAGATCACCGAAGTTAAGCAACGTCGGGCGTGGTCAGTACCTGAATGGGTGACCGACCACGTGCTGTTGGCATAGAAAAGGGTGGCAACCTGTAGATAGCCCGGCGCTAATAGCCAAATAGTTGATGCGCAGTAAAAAAAAACAAAAAAAAAAACAAGAAGATTTAAAAATGAAAATATATTGTTTATAGTCATAGAATGCTCTTAGAAGTAGACCGATCAATAACTGGCCTGTCAACAAGTTTTCATTCTCCACTTGAATATCACATTAAATCCTGCACTTTAATTTCTAAAGTGATATACACACAATTATCTAAGTGATTATCTAAAGTGTTTTCTACAGTAATAACTTAAAAACCTTTTTTCATAATCTCCATTTAGGGAATTCATGATACCCCTCAGCAATAACAATTTACAGAAATACAATGATCCTTAATATAATTAAATCACGAAAAATAAATTTTCAAACTAAAAAAAGTAGATCAAAGCTAGATAATAATATGACTGATATTTTTTGCGTTAAAAAAAAAAAATAAAAACAAAATTCTCCATTACAACAAGCAGCCCATTGAATATTGGAGTTATTATTTCCTTTCTTCTGCTTAGTCAGTATAAGCGAAGTTCATTGAATAGCGAATCTTGAAGAATGAAAAGAGGATTCGTAATTAAAGATTTAAAGAAGCCGAAGCTTTCTTACGTCTCTTTGTCTTCACTTTATAAGTTTTTTTAAAGGATGGTTATTTTTCAGATCTTGAAGAGATATTTTTAAATTTAATTCAAAATTGTGGTATTTGTGAATGCAATTATGGTATCATGTATTTTAATAAATAATTGTCACACCAATAAAAGAATAATGATAATTGAAGGAAAAAACCAAGCAAGTCCTAAAACTAAAATTTTCAGAAACATAAAAAACAAATGCGTAACTCTATTTGTGCTGAAAGAAATTAAAATTGCTTTTATATCTACTATTGTCTCAATAAATGCATTGCTTTTTACATAAAACAAATATATTTTTTGAGAGGATAGTTGGGAAAATATAAACAAACTTATGGTCTAGTTTTTGCAGAAATCTTATTTAAATGAAACCGGAAATAATTTAATCCTCAAATAGCATTATCTATATATATATATATATATATATATATATATATATATATATATATATATATATATATATATATATGTATATATAAATCACGTGTCTGTTTGTCTATTTATCTGTTTGTTTCTTATACAAATCCACACCGTTTGACCGATTTTGACCAAACTTGGCACACTGGTAGGTCTTGATCCGGGAAGTCTCTTAGGCTAGGTCAAAAAAACTCTATCAGCTGTCTATCTGTATGTTTGTTCCTTATACAAATCCACACCGTTTGGCCGATTTTGACCAAACTTGTCACAAAGTTAGATCTTGATCCGGGGAGTGTCGTAGGCAACCTCTAGACTCACAGTTCGGAGGTCACGGATTCGGAACTGTGAGCCCAAACATATTTGCGTTATTAGATATTAATATAAATTATTTGGTTTCTAATTTATTTTGGCTTTTCTAGATGCAGAAAGTAAGTTTAGCATGACACGCCGTGTAACGGCTACTTTATTATATAATCAAAGAAATTGCAAATCAAGTTTGAATGATAAACATTATCAAAATACCAGACAGGTCCAAGGAGTAGTCTGGATTTTGGGGAAAAGCCATTGCACTTTTTTGTACATATATACAATGGTACCTACTTGCTTTTTTGAGACAGTAATAATATGCATATGCAGAGCTGAACTTGGCGAGGAAAAAGATGTATTTATCTCAACATATTATTATATGTATATGTGTTATTCAGTATTGTACCCTTATATGTGATTTTGCCATTTTATAAAATATAGATTCATTTCACGCCACATCTGCATCTGGTTTAACTATAGGTTGCCACCCTTTCTAAACATCCATGGTACATCAGGGAATTACAACAACAGGTTCTGATATGAAGAAACTCAAGCTACTGTAGGCGGGACAAGAACCCGCATAAGAATCCAAGGCATTAGGACCACAGGAAGACCAATATCTAAATATATAAATTATCTGGTTTGTGTTGCTTGTGCTGAAGTAAAATAGAGTATAACATTATACAACACTCTTTTTTTTTCGCAAAAATAAATGGTTCAACTCTCCAGAATGAAATTATACTATACTAAAAATACGTGCATATATACATATATGTATATATATATATATATATATATATATATATATATATATATGTATATATATATATATATATATATATAGGATGTAAATAATAATTAAAGTACATGAAAACAGAACATAACTGCTTCAACGTCCCCAAGCCTTTCAAAGAAGTAAATACTGTCTAGAAATATTATTTCTTAAAATAAATAAATACATATATATTTTAACGCAAAAATTTACTTCTTTCATATGTTTTTCTTCTTGTAAAGGTCTTATATGTGTAAACAATTATTTTACCATATTTTTATAATTTATAAAAAAAAGTTAAAATAATTATATAATCTATAAGGCCTCTATAGAGAGAAAGTTATATAAAAGAGGTAAATTTACGATCAAATATGCCGAACTCCTACGGGTCAAAAATATGGAAGTAACTCAATTAGCAGGAAATTCTAACTAATAATTTCGACATTAAGGTATTAAAAATATGTTTTAAATAAAAAGACGATAAGTAAAAACGACGATAAATAAAATATATATATATATATATATATATATATATATATATATATATATATGATGTATATATATTATCTGAAAGGTGAATGAAGAAGGTTTAGGAGAACTAACCCGTAACTATACAAGGAGGCAGTGTATACAGCACACGGGGGAGCCTTTACATCCTCTCTCCTAAAGTCTCCGATCCCCTAAGACTATGGGGAAACAAATACATGATGGAGAAAAAAATAACAAAATAACTCAACCCATAGATTAACAATTGAAAAATAACAGTAAATCGGTTGTAAGTATTCCTTGATTAAATGCCTTAAGAAATAAGTCAAAATAAAATCAATTTATTTTTTATTAACAATCTTTACAGGATCCTCGTCTTCTCCTGAAAGACATGTATTCGAAACTCGCATTGAAGGATTTAACTTCTAGTGTCGTTGTTCTGGAGTTGGGATCGTACTCAACCATCATAATGATACATACATAGTATAGGTATATAGGAGAATTAAGACATCTATTAAAAAATAGGATTACACAACGTGTTCAAAATATAGACGAGGCTGACGGGAAAAGTGCTTTAGTGGATCATGCAATCAATCATAAAAACAAATTTGACTTTAAAGGAACTAGAAAAGAACCTCATAAAAATAAAAGAAAATATAGAAGTATAATCAAAAATAGGGAAAAAATAATAAATAAAAAAAAAACAGAGATAAAATATTTAAACAACACGTTGTTGAATAAGATAAACGATGTTAATAAATAATTATATCAGTTTCAATTTGTTGATATATATATATATATATATATATATATATATATATATATATTTGTCTGTTCGCGCTCTAGCTCAGTAAATAATGGCCCGATTTTGATAAAATTTGGTACAAAAATATTTTGTCTAATTTGAAAAAAATCGAATCGCTTACGTTTTCGAGTTCATATGCTTGCAGGTACTCGTTTTATAGGTTTCTTAACATAGAAAAACCAATGAAACCATTTTTAAAGCGATATTTGGTAGCTTTATCGAGAAACACTAGAACTCCTACTTTTCCAAACTAATTTTCAGTTTGGGCATTCAGAAAAGATTAATTCAGTTTAAACTTGTTGCAGACGTTTAATATTCATCGTATATATGAAAGGTAAATGTTGGTTCCTTTTGGAGTTAAGGAAGTACTAGAAATAAAATATTTCATTAACAGACATTAAACGTTTTTGGATTTTCGTGACTTTACTAGAATATCTCGAAAACGTTTGGGAAATCGCGGTAACTGTAAAATGAACATTCCCAATCTCACGAAATCGTCTATAAAAAGGTTCTAATGTAATTTTTTATGGGGCGATGTCAATCGGAGAAATAAGGACTTGAAATTTCGCAATTGTTAGTTTTGCTCTTCTGAACGGGTTTTTGTGTCTGCTTACCTAACGTTTAAATAGTTGCTGCTTTTGTTTAATTTCATTTAACAGTGTAACGAGTATTTGATTAAAACAAGGTAAGAAACTGTTGAACCTTGTTATAGTGCTTCCAAGGGCGAACGTTGAGAATGTGGGGGAAGTCCTATTGATACTGTCAGTTTCCTGTTGTGACGCCTTAAATCTATTTTCCCTTCGAGATTTTATTTTATATCTTTCACGAAAGATCGAACCCCACCAATAACTGCTACTATTCCTTTACTAATAGCACTAGAGATAAGAACGGAACCACAATAAGATGATGCAGTTCCTGCATGTCGGACATTCTTTTAATGTACCTTCATTAATAATTCCTATTGCGTGTGGTAAAAGCTGGAAAACATTTTGTACTTTACAAGCCTGAAACCCATATGTAACCTCCTCCTAGTTACCATGGCTACGATAGTGACCCACATAAATGTAAGAACTACCCTAAGGTTGCGTGTACACCTGTTCATGTGCGTGTGTGTGTGTAACAATCCAATAGCTATGGAGGTTCTGTATGGTCCCCTAGAGAGCTCTACCCTCCCTATAGAACCGGCCCTTCCTCTCGGCTTGATATTTAATAAGCTTAAACTCGTCCATCCCCATTACCTTGCTTTTATATATATATCGGCGAAATTAAAAGAGATTATTGTATCCCTGAACATCAGCCTCCTGGGAGCGGAGAGTAACTCACCATGTAGATTTAATTTAAGATAACTCCGTCTCCTTTTTATTCTGCCCCTTAATATACCTATTCCGTTTAAACGGTTAGAGTCAAGGTGACTCAGAAAGGAAAATAATAAAGACAAAAAAATATCTGTTCTAAGAAAAGATATCAAGAACTTTATAAAAATAGAATTACTATGGTAATTGGAATAAAACTCATACAACTATCAGATTTTAACTTTCGAGAATCTTAGTAAACAAAGAGAAAATAACCAGGAAGTTTAATAACAGAGTACTCTTTTAATGAAGTTGTTTCAGTAGCTGAGGCATTCAAATCTTTAAATTTAATAAAAATCTTTGTATAAATATTTATGCTAAATTTATTTATTAATATAGTGCTCTACTTCTTTGGCGATAGTGCAAGAAATATTATCTTCCGAACTTGCACTATCTAGGAAACATAAACCACTTTACTGCTACTCCCTCACTGGTGCGGGCTGACAAAAGATGTTTTTATGGACGTACGTTTTGATGGTTCAATGCTAAGATTAAAAAATAAAGGTGGAAACTACTTAGTTTGTATATATACTGAAATTTACCATTGCTGTGGCAATAATATTATTTCATACTGACGACAGAGGAGTTGATGAAGGTGGCGGGGTACGCATTAAACGTAATCAAATACACTTACGAACCAAACAAATGCAACCGAATATACTACAAGACGAAACCAGTACACATACAGACGAAGTAAACTACTCACACAACTAATGAAAATCAAACCATACAGACGGATCACAAATGGTCAGACTTAATAAATATGCATTAAAACAAATTTTAAAAATGATATATACTTGTTTTTGTTGAAAAAATGGAGTTGTCCAACTTTGATAACAAGCTCCTCAATTGGTGGTTATTTATAATGGGATATTAACACATTTTTTCTGTTCCGTCATACTGTTAGGTTAGGCACACCTTACAACAAGATTTAGATGTATAACTTCGCACTAATTAGGCCGGTATGGTTCTCCTTTTGATAATTGATATTGAAATATTTCAGCATGAAAAATTTCTACTCTAGATGTTAGTAGTGTATCTAAATTTTGTTTAGTATTTCATCTGCCAGTGACGGCCAGAGAAAAAGAACCCTAAGGAAATGAGCAGAAGGAGCTAGGGATTGAGAGAGAGAGAGAGAGAGAGAGAGAGAGAGAGAGAGAGAGAGAGCGTGAGAGAGTGAGAGTGAGAGGGAAAGAGAGAGAAC